>OZ012737.1:38546882-38604382 GCA_963859935.3 Lathyrus sativus | reverse complement strand
AATGTGAATCTAGACTTTTTTATGCATTTTATGTTGTGGTTTGTGTGCAATGTTTCAGGGGGGGGGGGGCACAATCATTTTTGATTTGAGCTCAAAGTCGATTCAATTCTAATTGAAAGCTTTCCAAGCTCAAAAAGTGGGGAGAATGTAGTTGCATGTCCCTAATACATTCAGGTGGTACCCCAGTACAATGATTATGTTGCTTGCCTTATCTCTTTCATCTTTAAAATTGCACATCATCTTTGAATCAAATTTTAATCGATTCATTTTTTTAGCATGCATAAACTAATGGTTATATTTAAGTTTTTATCATGATGGTTTAAGTCAATTTTCTGAGTTAGTGAAACAAGAACCATAGATGATATCAACATAAGTCACGCGGGAAGTAAAATCTCAAAGTATTTTTAAAAACTTAAAAAGTTTAGATTTCTTATGTATGATTTGAATCACTCATAATCCATGATTCAAATTAATCAGAATAGAGGAAAACCAAGAAAATTTGGGTGTTTGTGATTCGAATCACAAGAATACACCTGATTTGAATCATGCTACTCTATGATTCGAATACCATTTTGTACATGATTCGAATCACAAACTTCTCATTTTCCACTGCCATGTCTGATTCAAATCAGGATTAACACATGATTTGAATCATGAACCTCTGTGACTCAAATTACAGTCAAATCACATGATTTCATCATAAGATCTTGTTTCACTCTAGTTGTTCATTTGAATCAAATCATGAAATGCTCTTGATTCTAATCTAACTAAATTTTTCAACCATTTTTAGTGCTTAATCTCAAGCACATTAAAAAAAATTTGTCATCTCATTTAAAAAAAACAACAGGTGTGAAACTCATAATCAACATTGTGATTTTCTGTGAAAACCAACACCCTCTGTTTTTGAAATTCAGAAATCTTGCACAAATTTCTTTCATTTTCAACCTTAATTTAATTTTAGATCATGATAGTGAGAGATGAGTAATTGATTGAGGGAGACTCCGTCTTAAAACTAACTGTTCTTGAAGATTTGGTTGAGAATTTCAGGTAGCTTGCAAAATTAAGGTTGTTGTCATTAGTGTTTATAAATTTCAGTGAAAAGAAGGAGGTTTTTCTCTCTAGATTGCCTTGGTAGTGACCGTGTGGAAGGATACGGACAAGGCAAAGTTATTCTCAAATCTTCGAACAATTCTTCGCTCAAGGAATTAGTAGGATCAAATGGTTGATTTCTACGCACGAAGGCTTGTAGCAGATTGTGATATTGGAAGATTCAAGAAGCGTTAATTGAGTAAAGATTACACAAAAGAGTTTGGCATTATGTTGTATACAACTTAAGATTCAAATAGGAGATTTTATATTTCTCAACATTATTTCAGATTAGCGATTGTATGAACTCTTGCAAATATTTGTCAAATAAAAAGGAACAATACAGGTTCCAATGGAAAACTATTGAAGAGTGCACGTAGGAAAAGCGACGACAAACACCGAAGCACTATAAATCTCGGTGTCATCTCTCTCCCTTATTCTTGCATTTAATTTTCATAGTATTTTTATGCTTAGGCATTTCAATTCTAGTGTAGTTTATCGTTTATTCAGTTTGTAGCGATTTACTACGTAAGCTTAGATTTTGTTAGAATTGGGTATCTTATCGAACTGAATTGGTGATTAAAATTCTGAGAAACAATTGAGGTTAGAATTCACTATCATTTAATAATTGTATAGTCACATCTTGTGAAATTTACAATTGGATCAAGTAAATACCTTTGTGTATCATCATCAATCCATCTCTGATGTTTGTGAATCGATTTAGTGTTAACATGATCAAGTTTCGTAAAGTATAATTTTCATATTTTCGCTTCAAACCTTTCGTACACATCTTTTGAAAAATCTCTTATACCTTTTGAAAATACGATTGATTTTTTAAAAAGGTCTATTCATCCCCTCTAGACCACTTTTCTACTTCCATATTTGTAACAACCCAATTTTTATTAATTAATTATTCATATTAATTAAATGATTTGTAGGGATTGTTTAATTGGTGGATGATTAATTAAATGAAATTGGTAGATGTTTGAGAAGAGGAATATGATGGAAAAAATAGAAGAGAAAGACTTATAAAGGAAAAGTGGAAAGAAAAGAGAAAGATAGAAACATAAGAGAAAAGAAGGAGAAAGAGGAGAAAAGAGAAGGAGAAGAAAGAGAAGTTGGAAAAGCTCAAGAACAACTCTCAAGCATCGATTTAACCAAGGTAAGGGTGTGAAATATCATTATCTTGTCAATGTATATGATTATGTATGCTTGGGTTAGATTGTTGGATGTTTTTCTACAACTTCCATTTTAGGGCAAAAGTGGATTCAATTGATAGAAACCGAGTTTTAACGGTCGAAAATGAGAATAAGTGATATAATTTAATTGAGGGAGGTTATACTAAGGCTATGGAACTGGTTTGGTGAGAATCGGTCGGTTTTGTGGAGAGTTATGAAAGTTGGACAGTGAGGATTTTGAAGTTCGCAGACACTCGTTAGCTTGTTCGCTAGGCGAGCTGGTCGCGAACGTTCGCTGCAGCGAGTAGGTAGCGAGCGGTCCCATACATGGGCATAATGGATTTGAGGTTCTTCGCTGGTAGCGAATGGGGCAGCGAACGCTCGCTAGGACTTCGCTGTAGCGAGCTGGGTAGCGAAGCAAGTCAGTAGCTTCTGTTTTCCTTCGCGAGCTTGTTCGCTAGGCAAACAGGTAGCGAGCACTCGCTAGAGACTCGCTAGGCGAGCATGCTAGAGAGCGTGACAATAATTGGTTTTCTTGTGATTCCATTCCATGTTGATTTCTTGGTTCGATTGTGTTCGATCCTTGTTGGAATGAATAATTGTGTGCCGTGAAGTATATGTTGTGAGAATGCATAAGGACATATTGTGGATATATGTGCATTGCTTGGTAAATATATTGATGATATTGAATATGAATATGTTGTGTGTGCAATCGTGTTATAATTCTTGAGTGACGAATTATTTGAATGCATGGGATTAAGATGCAGGAACGGTCTTAATTGCATAATTGCATTGGTGGTTGATTGCATATGCATCATTTAGTCAAGAGGCAATGTTTGCTTGTTTTGTGGAGACTAGTGACTTGTCCCAAACCTAGAAGGGTGGGTTTGAAAGCTTAGGGAACGAGCTTTTGTTGTTATCGGTCTAGAAGGGTGGACCCGATTTAAGTGTAAAAACCAAAAAATGATAACAAGTGTTGGTACCATATGACATGAGTTGCATTGAGTTGCATTGAGTCACATGGAAAATGTGTAATGTTGTATGAGTGGATGTTGGTGTGAATTGGGCTTGATAATTATCCATATTTGTTTGTACATATGTTGTGATGTATATTATGATCAAAATGAATTGTGGTGAGAAATGTGGATTATATGTGTTCTATACTCGTGTATGTATATATATATATATATATATATATATATATATATATATATATATATATATATATATATATATATATATATATATATATATATATAATTTATATGCATTGATTATTATGACAATATTTCTCACCCTTCTGCTGTTTTATAATGCTCTATGAGGCATTGCAGATTAGCTTTGATGGAGGTCTTTTGTGAAGTTTAACTTCATTCTTTTGGTCGGTTATGCTCTGATATGTAGCACCGGATAGTTAGGCTTGTATAATATTCTTTTGGGGTACATTTTGTATATGTATCTGATGGTAAATGTTTATGTAAACATGATGATGTGATGAAACAAACTGAATGATGTGTATTTATATGATTACATGTTTTAAGTAATTTAATGTTTAGATTTTCCGCTTTAATTCTAAATATTGAGATGTGGGTGTAAGGACTAAGTTCCTCTGTTGAACTACCCCACTGTTACATGTCTTTTATAGAGCAGGTGTTGTATGTTATTTTGGTGAATGATGTGGCATACTTCTTTTATTCCATATTTTAATTTTAATCTGATGAAATTTTATTATATGATTTATTTGTTTATTTGGGGGTATAGAAGTGGGTGTTACATTAAGTGGTATCAGAGCAGGTCGGTCTGTTGACCAAGTTGTTAACGTGTTCATTTCCTTATGCATTTGGTATATGTGTGTAGCACTATCCATATGGTTGTTCTAACGAGAATTTGTTGTGGGAATCAAGAACAATGGTTACAAGCAGGAATGATGAAGCGATTGCTGAGGCGTTAACGAGGTTGGCTAGAGCGATTAAGCAGAATCCTCAAGTCAATGTGAATGTTGGAAATAACGTTGATGATGAGTTTCGTGCTTTGGGAAGGTTCCAAAGGAACAATCCACCTATTTTCAAGGGAACTCATGAACCTGACAAAGCACAAGTTTGGCTGAAAGCGATTGAGAAGATCTTTCGAGTCATGAATTGTTCGGATGCGCAGAGGGTGCAGTTTGGCACTCATATGCTTGAAGAGGAAGCTGAGGACTGATGAGGTAATACTCGCCAAAGGTTTGAAGAGGAGGAGATTGTGGTTACTTGGGATCTTTTTAGAGAGACATTTCTAGAGAAGTATTTTCCAGAAGATGTGCATGGTAAGAAGGAGATTGAATTCCTTGAGCTGAAGCAGGGTAACTCGACTGTGGCCGAGTATGCCGCAAGATTTGAGGAATTTATTAATTTTTGTCCTCATTATAACACTGCTAATGCAGAGAGATCCAAGTGTCTTAAGTTTGTGAATGGTCTGAGGCCAGAAATTAAGCAAGCTGTTGGTTATCAGGAAATTAAGCGATTTTCCGAGTTAGTGAACAAGAGTAGAATTTATGATGAAGATAGTAGGGCTCGATCTAGCCACTACAAGAGTTTAAGTGACAAGAAAGGAAAAGGTCAATTTAGAGAAAAGCCGTATGTGACTCCTGCAGAGAAGGGGAAACAGAAAGCTGGTTACGGCAAGAAGCCAAGTGGGGGAGGAGTTTCTACTCCGGTGAGATGTTTTAGATGCGGTGAAGAGGGACATCGTGCTCCCGAGTGCAAAAGTGTTGAGCAAAAATGTTTTAAGTGTGGGAAGTCAGGCCACAAAGCTATTGAGTGCAGAAGCAATACGAATGTGACTTGCTACAACTGTGGTGAGCAAGGGCACATTAGTACCAAGTGTGATAAGCCGAAGAAGACTCAAGGGAGTGGGAAAGTGTTTGCTCTATCTGGATCGGAGACTGCTAGCGAAGATCGATTGATCTGAGGTACGTGCTTCATTAATGGTATACCTTTGATCGCTATAATTGATACTAGAGCTACACATTCTTTTATTTCTTTGGATTGTGTTAAGAGATTAAGTCTTGAGTTGTCTGTTATGAGTGGAGGTATGGTTATTGATACTCCTGCTATGGGTTCGATAACTACCCCTTATGTGTGTTTGAATTGTCCGTTGAGTATTTTTGGTAAAGACTTTGGAGTTGATTTAATGTGTCTTCACTTAGATCAACTTGATGTTATTGTTGGGATGAATTGGTTGGAATTCAATTGTGTCTATATTAACTGTTTTGACAAAACGGTTATTTTTCCTGAACCTGAGGATGAGGAAGATTTGTTTATGACTGCTAAGCAAGTGAAGGAATCACTGCAAGATGGTGCTAAGGTATTTTTGTTAATGGCAACGGTGAGCATTGGTGAGAGTGGAACGATTGATGCTTTACCAATTGTCTGTGATTTTCCGGATGTTTTTCCTGAGGAGATAATAGATTTACCGCCGGAACGAGAAATGGAGTTTGTGATCGACTTAATTCCTGGAACTAGTCCAATATCGATGGCTCCATATCGTATGTCCGCATCGGAATTGAAAGAGTTGAAGAGTCAACTTAAAGATCTACTTGAAAAGAGGTTTATTCGTCTGAGTGTATCACCGTGGGGTGCACCGGTGTTGTTGGTTAAGAAGAAAGAAGGTTCTATGAGACTCTGTATGGATTACAGACAATTGAACAAGGTGACTATCAAGAATAAGTATCCACTTCCGAGGATTGATGATTTGATGGATCAGTTGGTTGGTGCGAGTGTGTTCAATAAGATAGATTTGAGATTTGGGTATCATCAGATTCGCGTGAAGGCTGAGGATATTCAGAAGACTGCTTTTAGAACGAGGTATGGACACTATGAGTATTCTGTGATGCCATTTGGTGTGACTAATGCACCAGGTGTATTTATGGAGTACATGAATAGAATTTTCCATCCTTATTTGGATAAGTTTGTGGTCGTGTTCATTGATGATATTTTGGTTTATTCGAAGAGTGAAGAAGAACACGTCGAGCATTTGAGGATTGTGTTATCTGTATTGAAAGAGAAGCGGTTATATGCTAAACTTTCTAAGTGTGAATTTTGGTTGAAGGAAGTGAGTTTTCTTGGTCATGTGATTTCGAGTAGAGGTATTGCAGTTGATCCATCGAAGGTTGAAGCGGTATCGCAATGAGAGACTCCGAAATCAGTTTTTGAGATTAGAAGTTTTCTTGGTTTGGCGGGATATTATCGGAAATTCATTGAGGGATTTACCAAGTTATCGTTGCCGTTGACGCAGTCAACTAGGAAGAGTCAAGCTTTTGTTTGGGACGCGAAGTGTGAGGGAAGTTTTCAAGAACTTAAGAGAAGATTGACGACAGCTTCTGTTTTGATTTTGCCGAATTTGACAGAACCGTTTGTTGTGTATTATGATGCTTCTTTGATGGGTTTAAGAGGTGTGTTGATGCAAGATAAACAAGTTGTAGCTTATGCTTCGAGGAAACTCAAAGTGCATGAGAAGAATTATCCGACGCATGATTTAGAGTTGGCCGCCGTTGTATTTGTGCTGAAACTTTGGAGGCATTATTTGTTTGGTTCGAGATTTGAGGTGTTTAGTGATCAGAAGAGTCTGAAGTATCTTTTTGATCAGAAAGAATTAAATGCAAGGTAAAGGAGATGGTTAGAACTTCTGAAGGATTTTGATTTTGGTTTGAATTACCATCCGGGTAAAGCAAATGTGGTAGCTGATGCATTGAGTAAGAAATCATTGCACATGTCGATGATGATGGTAAAAGAGTTGGAATTGATTGAGCAATTTCGTGATTTGAGTTTGGTGCGTGAGAAGACTTCTTATGGAGTTAAGTTGGGTACGTTAAAGCTTACTAGTGGTATTCTGGATGAGATTCGAGAAGGACAGAAATCTGATTTGAGTTTAGTTGATCGGTTGACTCTGATTAATCAAGGTCGAGGAGGTGATTTTCGGATTGATGAAAATGGTATCATGAGGTGTCATGATAGAGTTTGTGTTCCTGATGTTGTTGAGCTTAAGAAGAGTATTCTCGAAGAAGGGCATCGTAGTGGATTGAGTATTCATCCGGGTGCTGCTAAGATGTATCAAGATTTGAGGAAAGTGTTTTACTGGCCTCGTATGAAGAAGGATATTGCCGAGTTTGTGTATTCTTGTTTGACTTGTCAGAAGTCAAAGATTGAGCATCAGAAGCCGTCGGGTTTGATGAAACCGCTGTTTATTCCTGAGTGGAAATGGGATAGAATTTCTATGGATTTTGTATCTGGTTTACCGAGGACGCCGAGTAACTTTGAAGCTATTTGGGTTATTGTGGATAGATTGACCAAATCTGCTCACTTTATTCCTATGCGAATGGATTACCCGTTGGAGAGGTTGGCAAAGTTGTACATTAAGAGGATTCTCAGTTTGCATGGTATTCCGTCTAGCATTGTGTCAGATAGAGATCCGAGATTTACTTCGAGATTTTGGGAGGGTTTGCAAAGTGCTTTGGGTACGAAGTTGCGTTTGAGTTCAGCTTATCATCCACAGACCTATGGTCAGACTGAGAGGACGATTCAATCACTTGAGGATCTTTTAAGAGCCTGTGTGTTGGAGCAGGGAGGAGCTTGGGATAACTACTTACCTTTGATTGAATTTACTTACAACAATAGTTTTCATTCGAGTATTGGTATGGCACCGTTTGAGGCATTGTATGGTAGGCGATGTAGGACGCTATTGTGTTGGTATGAATCTGGAGAGAGCTCTGTGGTTGGACCCGAGATAGTCCAGCAGACTACCGATAAGATTAAGATGATTCAAGAGAAGATGAGGATTTTTCAGAGCCGTCAGAAGAGTTATCATGACAAGAGGAGGAAGGCACTTGAATTTCAAGAGGGAGATCATGTGTTTCTTCGAGTCACTCCTATGACTGGTGTTGGTAGGGCATTGAAGTCGCGTAAGTTGACGCTGCGTTTTATTGGTCCTTATCAGATTTTGCAGAGGATAGGGGAGGTAGCCTATCGAGTTGCTTTGCCGTCGTCGCTTGCTAATCTCCATGACGTGTTCCATGTATCTCAATTGAGGAAATACATTGCGGATCCGTCTCATGTAGTCCAAGTAGATGATGTGCAGGTGAGAGATAACTTGACTATGAAAACATCACCTATGCGGATAAAGGATCGAGCGTGGAAGCAACTTCAAGGCAAAGAGATTGCTTTGGTGAAGGTCGCTTGGGGAGGACCGGCTGGTGGAAATGTGACTTGGGAACTTGAGAGCCAGATGAGGGAGTCTTATCCAGAGCTGTTTGAATCAGGTAACACTTTCGAGGACGAAAATTCCTAAAGTGGGGGAGAGTTGTAACAACCCAATTTTTATTAATTAATTATTTATATTAATTAAATGATTTGTAGGGATTGTTTAATTGATGGATGATTAATTAAATGAAATCGGTAGATGTTTGAGAAGAGGAATATGATGGAAAGAATAGAAGAGAAAGACTTATATAGGAAAAGTGGAAAGAAAAGAGAAAGATAGAAACATAAGAGAAAAGAAGGAGAAAGAGGAGAAAAGAGAAGGAGAAGATGGAAAAGCTCAAGAACAACTCTCAAGCATCGATTTAACCAAGGTAAGGGTGTGAAATATGATTATCTTGTCAATGTATATGATTATGTATGCTTGGGTTAGATTGTTGGATGTTTTTCTACAACTTTCATTTTAGGGCAAAAGTGGATTCAATTGATAGAAACCAAGTTTTAACAGTCGAAAATAAGAATAAGTGGTATAATTTATTCGAGGGAGGTTAAACTAAGGCTATGGAACTGGTTTGGTGAGAATCGGTCGGTTTTGTGGAGAGTTATGAAAGTTGGACAGTGAGGGTTTTGAAGTGCGCAGACACTCGCTAGCTTGTTCGCTAGGCGAGCTGGTCGCGAACGTTCGCTGCAGCGAGTAGGTAACGAGCGGTCCCAGACTTGGGCAGAATGGATTTGAGGTTCTTCGCTGGTAGCGAATGGGACAACGAAGGTTCTCTAGGACTTCGCTGTAGCGAGTTGGGTAGCGAAGCAAGTCAGTAGCTTCTGTTTGCCTTCGCGAGCTTGTTCACTAGGCAAACAGGTAGCAAGCACTCGCTAGGCGAGCATGCTAGCGAGCATGACAGCAATTGGTTTTCTTGTGATTCCATTCCATGTTGATTTCTTGGTTCGATTGTGTTTGATCCTTGTTGGAATGAATAATTGTGTGTCGTGAAGTATATTCTGTGGGTAGCCGTATGGCGTGAATCCTAGATTATGAATTATAGTCTTTTGACAATTATAATGCATTATTTTAATTGATTAAAATGCATGATGAATGTTATTGAATTCGTGGCCGTGAGCATGATGTTGTGAATGCATATTGTTTGTATGTGATTGTGTTTGAGAATGCATGAGAACATATTGTGGATATGTGTGCATTGCTTGGTAAATATATTGATGATATTGAATATGAATATGTTGTGTGTGCAATCGTGTTACAATTCTTGAGTGACGAATTATTTGAATGCATGGGATTAAGATGCGGGAACGGTCTTAAGTGCATTGGTGGTTGATTGCATATGCATCATTTAGTCAAGAGGCAATGTTTGCTAGTTTCGTGGAGACTAGTGACTTGTCCCAAACCTAGAAGGGTGGGTTTGAAAGCTTAGAGAACGGACTTTTGTTGTTATCGGTCTAGAAGGGTGGATCCGATTTAAGTGTAAAAACCAAAAAATGATAACAAGTATTGGTACCACATGACATGAGTTGCATTGAGTTGCATTGAGTCACATGGAAAATGTGTAATGTTGTATGAGTGGATGTTGGTGTGAGTTGTGCTTGATAATTATCCATATTTGTTTGTACATATGTTGTGATGTATATGATGATAAAAATGAATTGTGGTGAAAAATGTGGAATATATGTGTTCTATACTCGTATGTATATATATATATATATATATATATATATATATATATATATATATATATATATATATATATATATATATATATATATATATATATATATATATATATATATATATATATATATATATATATATATATATATATATATATATATATATATATATATATATATATATATATATATATATATATATATATATATATATATATATATATATATATATATATATATATATATATATATATATATATATATATATATAATTTATATGCATTGATTATTATGATAATATTTCTCACCCTTCTGCTGTTTTATAATGCTCTATGAGGCATTGCAGATTAGCTTTGATGGAGGTCTTTTGTGAAGTTTAGCTTCATTCTTTTGGCCGATTATGCTCTGATATGTAGCACCGGGTAGTTAGGCTTGTATAATATTCTTTTGGGATACATTTTGTATATGTATCTGATGGTAAATGTTTATGTAAACATGACGATGTGATGGAACAAACTGATTGATGTGTACTTATATGATTACATGTTTTAAGTAATAGATTTTTCGCTTTAATTCTAAATATTGAGATGTGGGTGTAAGGACTAAGTTCATCTGTTGAACTACCCC
The DNA here is from genome assembly GCA_963859935.3 of Lathyrus sativus. Taxonomy (NCBI): domain Eukaryota; kingdom Viridiplantae; phylum Streptophyta; class Magnoliopsida; order Fabales; family Fabaceae; genus Lathyrus; species Lathyrus sativus. The sequence goes on along the minus strand of OZ012737.1, from coordinate 38,593,578 downwards.
ACTGTTACATGTCTTTTATAGAGCAGGTGTTGTATGTTATTTTGGTGAATGATGTGTCATACTTCTTTTATACCATGTTTTAATTTTAATCTGATGAAATTTTATTATGTGATTTATTTGAGGGTATAGAAGGGGGTGTTACAATATTCACACCCAATAGTTTCAGACTCTAAAGCGGACTACCCAGTCATAATAACTAAGCATACATAGCATGATTTGGACGAATTCATAATGGAAAGCAATAAAGAAAAAGAACTTGGAATTAAATGAAAATGAATCTTGATAAATAAAATGCTCCGAAGGGAGACTTGGATCCAAATATAGCAATCCAGAATATAAAAATAGCAGTAAAAAATTAAGTTCAAAAATGCAGGAAACTCAAAGAAACTAAGTTGCATAAAAATTCCAATACAAAATTTTTATGTTGGAAATTAAAGTAAATTTAATGCTAGTAAGCTTGGATGCCAATTACATGAGTTATAATGGTGTTTATAGGCATTTTTGTATTTAAAAACCGTGTAAGACAGATCCATAAATCATGTAAAACCTTGGAACGTGAAGGAGCATTTACAACGTAACTTTACTAGACGTCATTGTGTATGACAGTCTGTCCGTCATGACATGCTGGATGTGGTGCTTATGAGCCTAGGACCCATGATGGGCGTCAGCCTAACTAACCGCTTGTCTGTCATGGAATTCAACTATGCACTCTCTCTTTTCCTTTGAGGCCAGTAGCTCAGTAAGGAGCATGACAGTCGTCATGGCTTGTGTGAATAGTCATTTTTTTCTCCGCTTCCTTCTATAACCGGTGACAATCATTTATACCTGAAATGCAGAGTAAAATGTAAACTAATCGAAACAAAAGTAACTCAAAAGACACTAAAATAAATAAAAATCGAACATATTAAAACAGTAAAAACGATTATGTGAACACACCACTACTTAAGCTTATATAATAAACCCAAAAAATTAGAGTTGGTACGAAGAAACTCAATAACTTTTTCATATTCATTACTACTTTAAATTTATTTTTTCTTCATAATATACACTCAAAATAATTTTATACTATTAAGTTAAAATCTCATATTGAAGAGTCAATAATAAAACCTTCTAATAAAGTATTATAAAAAACCTTTGAAATGCTTGTATATTTTTCTTAGTTTATTGATGCACCTTATCCATTAGCTCACTCCTCACATTATTGTTGGCTCAAGCCATCATAGTATATATTCAATTATTATTGACTCTTGGATCTTTGATTAGGTCACACAACACAAGTACAAAAAAATACACACATCACAACTTTTCGATCTGGTGATAGGGTCGCATAAATATAACTATATTCTCATCTTTGTTACACCTTTTGTTTACAAAAAAAAAATATGAACGAGTGCAACAACAAATTTTCTCTCTTCTCTCTAGTTCACTAGCTTCATATTTATCTTTGGAGATCCAAAAAAAAAAGAAAGATGTTAAATGGAAAAGAAAAAATAGCAATTCTTGCACTTTCACTTTTCTTTAGTGTAGTTATGGTTTGTTTTTGCTTCATATTAGTGATCCATTTTGTATTGGAATTTGGAGAAGTGACAGATAAACCAACAAGAAAAAATCAAGATGTGTTGTGGGCAGGATTTGGAATTTCTTTATTTGTAATATTTGCTTTTGCTTTTGTTGTTTTTGCTGTATTTTCTGGTTGTGGTATGATTTATATAATCCAAAGTAGCACTAAGATTGCACCTGCACCTTTGGATGGAGATTAGAAGCCACCACATCCATATGGTTTAACATTCAAAGATTAATCTTCATATTGTATAAGAGGCATCAAAATAGTATAAAGGAACAACTATCCAAGTTTTGTACAAGGTTTGATTTTAATTTGTCTTTTTTTTTTTTTTTAATTTTAAATTTGGATCTTGGTGTGCACTATTTAAATATTACAAATAAATAAATTTAAACAAAGTCTAATGATATATTTTTAATTTATTAAATACACAATTTTTTAACTTCTTAAAATGTCTTTTTGAATACTCATGGTTATATTTCGTTAAATCAGTTCAATTGATAGTGGGCAGAAATATAAGATTATATGATGCGAATTCGAATCCGCGACATCTCACTATTTTCACTATTTTTATAAGGGATGAATTTTTGATCATTAAACTACTAAACTAAAAAATAATTAGTTTTTATATGTTTAATTTTTTTTTAATTTGTACAAAATTGTTAGACTAATCTAAAGAATGCAACTGCCCATTTTAGATTCGCATATTGACATTGCATAATATTAGAACATATTAATTTGTTGAAGTTAAAATCACTATTACATAATCATTAGGATATTAGACGTTTTTCTGTGCGATGCATGAGATAGTTTTAAGACCCTAATTCCAAAACTCAGAGCAAAAAAAAAATCGAAAAAAAATAGTTCATCTCTATTATATATTAGCCTAGTAACACTCGTGAAACAAAACAACTCGAAAAATAGTAAAATAATGAAAACTTCTATGCTATTTTTAAGCTCAACAACAACTAGTGTTCCTCTACCTGTGTATCTGTACATAAGTGTACATAACACTATAATCAAAACAACTAGTGAGAATACATTCAAAAATGTTAACAATGCATAATATAGTAAAGAATAACACCCTCAATCATCAACATATAAATTATTCACAACAATCATCAATCATAAGTGCAGATGTGTATGCATGCACTCATCTCCTCGTCACCGATGTATGTGGTACCAATCTATTCACCAATTTTGGGTGTTAGAGTTATATTATTGATCAGTCCACTCACCAATATTGGACATCCGAGTTACAATACTGATTTATCCACCCATTAATATCACTTATGGACCGAAGTCAACACTCTTATCCCCGACATACATGATGCATGAAATGCCACAACAATGTAAATGCAATAAATCATCCCCAACAATTCCTCTCAGAATCACATATCTTACCATAATTCAGCACACCATATAATGATAATTCAACACAACATACATAATCATCTCATTAGTAAACAATACTCACCAACAAAGACAATTACACAATTAACACTCAACTGGGTCAGCTAATAACTCACCAGAGCTAGTATTTAACTCTTTCGTTTTTCATTCGGGAATTTTAGAGTCACGAGGCATACCCTAACCTCAACACAATTGCTCGTCGACTCAGCTCAAAACATGTTAGATAACTCAACACATCACTCGTTTTATTCTTCACACACAAACACATCGACTCAACTCACAAAACTCACCAAACAACAGTAAACAGTCGTCGTCGTTGAAAACTGCTCAAACCAAAATCGAGTTGACAACCCAAAACTGGATAACTAAAGGACTGAGTGTCAACACACCCATCATAATTGTCATTTACCTCTCCCATTCACAAATCTGTCATTATGTTGACGCCCGGGCAAGAAGCCCGTCTCATAGACCATAACGGGCACCCCATCACCATACTGACGTTCGTCAACTCTCTCAAACGCATTGCTGATTTGCCCATCACATAGGTGATATTCATCACCGTTGTGCATATTGTAGAATCGATGATTTCCATCATAGAAGCCCCTCCAAAGCTCCGATTTCGATTCCAGAAAATCCAATACATTAAGAAACTCAACATGCAACATACATAGAACATTTAACATACCAAATTTACACCGATTACACATTAACATCGATTTATCATGAAAATCATCAATATGTTTATCACTTCAAAATACCTCTACATGAACACACCATTCCAAATTTCACGCATAATTTCATGAAAATTTCAGTAATCAATACAACATAGATACAAAATCCCAACACAATGATCTAGAGAGGTTTGTACAACCATCTCAAGGATCCAAAACCTCATTGTAATACCCCAAAATTTTCCCTTAGATTAGTCGATTCATATCGCATTTCATTTCATTTTTGCATTACATTCAACTAACCACTGACGGGTTAGTGTAGTTTGATTTTTGCAGGAAAAATCACGTGGCGCGCTCTTTGACTTATGAAGGGTAAAATGGTCATTTATTTGCAGTCGGCTGCCAATTGGTGAATCTGAGTTGTAGTTAGGGGATTTTAAACCGTTTGGATTTGTTGTTGTGAGTTGAGTTGGAAGAGTCGTGGAGGATTTGAGTCGGTGGAATTAAGTCAGTTCAATTCATTTGGATGAAGTCAGTCGGAAGAATATGTTCATTTGAGTTTAATCGACAGGTTGGATTATTCTGATAAAGTTTTATTTGAATTGCCGGAAGAATTAGTCGGAAATGTAATGGAGACGAGAAGTAATTGGATAAAGTTTCATTTTATTTTTATAAAAAAATTGTCGTGTTTTATTTCATTTTAATAAAAAATTTATTGTGTTTCATGTCATTTTAATATAAAAAATATTATTATGATTAATTTCATTTTAATAATAAAAATATGTTTTATTTCATTACATAAAAAAAAAGGATTAATGCATTATTAAAAGTTATTATGTTTTATTTCATTTCAATTATTAGAAGTTATTTTATGTCATCTTAATAAAAAAAAATTATTGTGCTTTACATTATTTTAATATCAAAAATAATAATTTTTATTTAGTTTTTATGTCTTCATTTCATTTTAAAATATCACATTCATTTTTTTATAATGTTTTTTTTATTTTATTTTAAATATTAAAAGAAAAATAAGAAAAATAAAGTTTGTTTCATTTAATCCAAATGATTAATTTTATTATATCAAGATAAATTTCCTTACAATATTAGAATAAATAAATTTACAAAAAAAATACATTTTCTTTTCTAGTTCTAATTTCCTAAAACTTTGTCGATTTCTTCGAGTCTCCGACTTTTTTCTGAACCTCTAAAATCAGCGAATAAATAATTTTTTATCGGTTAGATTTTTTCCAACACCCTCAGAACATTCTCATCATCGGGTGCGTCTTGTCGCCGACTCCCGACTTATTTTCGACATCTCGGCTGAAACCCGACAATAGCTGTTCAGGCAACCAATAGAGAGAGGAAAAGTGATTATCAAAAAAGCGCTTCCAGAAAAGTGATTATAAAAAAAGTGCTTATTGGAAAAGCACTTATTTGGAAAAAGTGGTTTTGCCAAACTGGACCTTAACAACATTTCTCAAAGATTCAGAACCCCAACAGATCAAAATCAACCGGCCATAAAAATGTCAATAACTTTTTCCAAAATTCCAGCTATCAAAAACGTAGCAACAACAACAAGATCGGAAGATCTGTAACGCACAATCAAACCGAAAATCTTGAGGAAATCACAACAAACGAAACCCGGTCAAAAACATAAGCAACAAATCGTGAAAACTCATAACAACATCATAAAATCGCCCAAGCCCAAAGAAATCAAAGCAACCAAATCTCCGAAAATCCTGCCAGTTAAGATCACAAATCGGAAGGATCAAGTTCGCACAGAACCCAGGCCCATCAAAGAAGAAAAATCCATATAAATCATCAGAAAAAAACTAAAGCAAAACCAAAATGGCGGTCGTAAACCCCCAAGGGGAGAAAGCGCGATTCAGAGAAAAACCCCAAAGGGTTTTCATCATCATTATCATCAAAGGTGACAAAGAAGAAGAAGAGTTTAGAAATACAAACGTGGAAAGATCATCATCTGCAGGTTCCAAACCTAGAACCAGAAACCCGTAGGATTCATCATTGTTAAATGGAAAAGAAAAAATAGCAATTCTTGCACTTTCACTTTTCTTTAGTGTAGTTATGGTTTGTTTTTGCTTCATATTAGTGATCCATTTTGTATTGGAATTTGGAGAAGTGACAGATAAACCAACAAGAAAAAATCAAGATGTGTTGTGGGCAGGATTTGGAATTTCTTTATTTGTAATATTTGCTTTTGCTTTTGTTGTTTTTGCTGTATTTTCTGGTTGTGGTATGATTTATATAATCCAAAGTAGCACTAAGATTGCACCTGCACCTTTGGATGGAGATTAGAAGCCACATTCATATGGTTTAACATTCAAAGATTAATCTTCATATTGTATACGAGGCATCAAAATAGTATAAAGGAACAACTATCCAAGTTTTGTACAAGGTTTGATTTTAATTTGTCTTTTTTTTTTTTTAATAATTTTAAATTTGGATCTTGGTGTGCACTATTTAAATATTACAAATAAATAAATTTAAACAAAGTCTAATGATATAATTTTTAATTTATTAAATACACAATTTTTTAACTTCTTAAAATGTCTTTTTGAATACTCATGGTTATATTTCGTTATATCAGTTCAATTGATAGTGGACAGAAATGTAAGATTATACGGGAATTCGAATCCGCGACATTTCAGTATTTTTTTAAGGGATGAATTTTTAGCCATTAAATTACTAAACCAAAAAAATAATTTGTTCTTATATGTTTAATTTGTTTTTTAATTTGTATAAAATTGTTAGACTAATCTAAAGAATGCATCTGCCCATATTACTGTAACACTTTATTGACATTGCATAATATTAGAACATATTTATTTGTTGAAGTTAAAATCACTATTACATAATCATTAGGATATTAGACGTTTTTCTGTGCGATGCATGAGATAGTTTTAAGACCCTAATCTCCAAATACTTATTTATAAAATAACGTGAATAATTAACTCAAATAAAGTGTTACAAATTCTCGATATGCATGTATCTCAACAAAATTTAACTTAAAATGTCTCAAAATTTATAAATTAACTTCATTAAAATAATTGGTTCCAAAACTCAGAAAAAAAATCGGAAACAAATAATTGATCTCTATGTTATATATTAGAGTAACACTCATGAAACAAAACAACTCGAAAAATAGTAAAATAATGAAAACTTCTATGTTATTTTTCAGTTTAACAACAACTAGTGTTCCTCTACCTGTGTATCTGTACACAAGTGTATATAACACTACAACCAAAATAACCAGTGAGAATACATTCAAAAATATTAACGATGCATAATATAGTAAAGAATAACACCCTTAATCATCATGATGCATGAAATGCTACAACAATGTAAATGCAATAAATCATTACTAATAGTTCCTTTCAGAACCACATATCTTACCATAATTCAACACACCATATAATGATAATTCAACACAACATACATAATCATCTCATTAGTAAACAATACTCACCAACAAAGACAATTACACAATTAACACTCAACTGAGTCAGCTAATAACTCAACTCTTTCGTTTTTTATTCGAGAATTTTAGAGTCACGAGGCATACCCTAACCTCAACACAATTGCCCGTTGACTCAGCTCAAAACATGTTAGATAACTCAACACATCACTCATTTTATTCTTCACACACAAACATATCGACTCAACTCACAGAACTCACCAAACAACAGTAAACAATCGTCGTCGAAAACTGCTCAAACAAAATCGAGCTGACAACCCAAAACCATATAACTAAAGGGTTGAGTGTCAAAACACCCATCATGATTGTCCTTTACCTCTCCCCTTCACAAATCCGTCATTATGTTGACGCCTGGGAAAGAAGCTCGTCTCATAGACCATAACGGGCGCCCATCGCCATACTGATGTTCGTCAACTCTCTCTAACGCATTGTTGATTTCCCATCACACAGGTGATATTCGTCACCGTTGTGCATATTGTAGAATCGATGATTTCCATCATAGAAGCCCCTCCAAAGCTCCGATTTCGATTCTAGAAAATCCAATACATTAAGAAACTCAACATGCAACATACATAGAACATTTAACATACCAAATTTGCACCGATTACACATTAACATCGATTTATCATGAAAATCATCAATATGTTTATCACCTCAAAATACCTCTACATGAACACACCATTCCAAATTTCACGCATAATTTCATGAAAATTTCAGTAACCAATACAACATAGATGCAAAATCCCAACACAATGATCTAGAGAGGTTTGTACAACCATCTCAAGGATCCAAAACCTCATCATTGGAAGATGGGAACAAGAACAAAGAAGAGAGTTATGATCTCTCTCTATCCTTTATGAAAATCACACCCATATATGAATAATTTTTCCTTTACCTCAGATTTGCAAAAAAATAATTGAACTTTTGCTTGGAATCCTCTTCTAGATAGGTTTTGTTATTTTCTCTCAAACTCCTATTCTTCCAAACTTTTCACGTACTTTCCATATTCTCTCCCTATTTTTCTATTAAATAAAAACCTAGCTTTTTAATTATCATTATTTCTATTTCCCCCTTCAAATTCTTGACAAATCTTTCATTACCACACCAAATCTACAATTATAATATTTTCCACCCATGTCTCAATATCTCATAATTATGTCTCAATATCTCATAATTTCTCTATATTTCTATTATTTTAATTAATTAAAAATTATAGATAAATCCTATAAAATCTACCCAACCTCAAATAATTTCATAAAAATCAATAAAGCACTCTAATAAATCATTTAAACATTTAAAACTCAATCAAAATAAAATAATTTAAAAATCAGAGTGCTATAACTCTCTCCCACTTAAAAAATTTCCGTCCTCAAAATTTATTTGAAGAAAACAGCTCAGGATATGACTCTCTCGTCCAACTCTCTAGTTCACATATCACGCTTCCCCAAATCTATTTTTTTTTTACCTCTAAAGTGTTTTGCTTCTCGATTCTTAATCCACAATCGTGATGCCTCAACAATCAAGTTCTATCTCACTTGTACATCATCCAATTGGATCACATGGGATATATCAGAATATAATTTCAAAGTTGAGACACATGAAAGACATCATGAAGATTCGAAAGAGACGGTGGTAAGGTAACTCTATAGGCCACATGTCTGACTCTATACAGGATCCAATATGGACCAATAAAATATGGCGTGAGCTTTCAAGACTTCAACGCACGACCAACACGTGTCAGCAGAGTGACTCTCAAGAACACGTGATCTCCTTGTTGGAATTCAAATGTCTTTCTACGCTTATCGTGATAACTTTTCTGTCTACTCTATTAAACTTTCATCTTCTCTTGAATCATCTTGATCTTCTTAGTTGTATGCTAAATAATATCCGGTCCAAACACAACACTTTCACCTAATTCATACCAAGGCAAATGTGTCATACCAATACATTACAAACTGAACTGTCAAACAAAATGTTATTCCTAAGCTTCTACACGAACCAAATCACTGCCAACCATACTACTCCTTCCTTCCCTTCTTTAAATTTATTCCTCTTCAAGTTATTGATCCAATTTAAAAACCTCCTCTAAACCATACATTCAATCCCCGGTGGTACTCCTAACCACACCTTGATTTCCAACAAAATTTTTTTAACCACTTGACAATAAAAGAATAAGTGGTCCAAATTTTCCCCTTCTTGAAAACAAAAAACACAGGAAAATTCAAGAATTGAATTGATAATATCTCTCTTTCTCAATTAATATTTACTTAGGAGTCTATTTTGAAAGATCCTCCATCCAAGAGCTTTACTTTGAAGGGAACATAAATTTTCCAAAGATTGGAAAAAGCTTCTTCATGAGTTTCCTCTTGATCTTCTACAAACTTGTCAACAGAGATCAAAGCATAATTGAATTTGATAGTGTACCTTTCCAAGCTATCCAATTTCCATTAAATTATATCTTTAGCATTTCTCTTTGGCATATACTCGGCCAAAACCAGAATCAGATCCTGCAAATCAGTATGAACGTGATCCTCGAACAAACATGTGATTCCTAAATCTCCCCACTGCCAGTCACTGTTGTTCTAGCTTCCCATGTTCTCCACCATTTCCTCCTGCTTACTTCTAACAAGGAACAAGTTAGGGAAATAAAAATTCAAATTATTATTTATGCACTCGTTTTTCAACCAGAACGAAGTGTCGCTTCTTGATTTGAGAGAGAATTGACTGTTTCCTACCAAATTCGAGCAACATAATATCCTTTATTTTAATGCATTTTACTGTTATAAAAGTAATCATTATGACAACTTTGAAAATAATAATGAATTTCATTGTAAATTAAATAAACATTATGACAACTTTTATTGTAAAAGAAATATTAATATACCTTTTGAATGATATGGAGTTATTCATTACAATATATTATGGAATTAAATAGGTTTATTGAGATGCTGTACTACAGCAGCAAAAACCATAGCATCTTGATCGACCATGTTAGCATATTTTGGAAGCATGGATGTATCATGGTATGGATAATGAGGGTCACCAGGTGAATCTCCTGAAATACAATTATCAACATCAATTCTAACACCAACTGCATGTTCAAGCACATTATCGTATTCTCCACTTTCCATATAAAATGGAGTCATCTTAAGTGTGTCGGAAATTGCAACAAAATGACTTAAACATGTCCTATAATGATATCTTGCTTCATAATCACCCCTACTTTTTGATAATAGCATGTTGACTAGTTTTATGGTGTTTGTTGTGTTCACTAATAATACGTCCATTGTGTATTGCGCAAGACTGACGAGATCTCGATTTGTGCCGGGTTTTGAATTCAGAAGAGTTAAGCAAAATGAAGGATTTTCTGTTCCCTTGCAAATTGTGTCAAAATCCACATTTTTTACTGCATGAGAAGATGCGACGCATAAAAGAAAAACTATTGCAAGTGAAGAGAAGTGAACCATTGTATTCTCTAATAGTATTATTGGAAATTCTCGTTCCTATTTATAACTGTGGATCATATCATTCTCAAACAATTATAAATAATAGCATAATTGCAGAGATATAATGGTAAGTTGCATTAATGTGCATTATTATAAAATATTTTAATCAATAACATCATATTCCTATTATAATTATTTTAATTTAGTGTTTTAAGAAAAAATAAGTTATAATTTTGTGTTTTACAATTCATTTTTTTTATATATTTGGTTAACATCATTAAAAATATTAATTATTAACAAAAAAATATCATAAATTAAGTAATTTAAATCCTCATTACTCATTAAAACATGATTTTTTTATTATAATAATTTAAAGCAAAGTAAATCTTCATAAAATCTATTAAAGTTGTTGTCTTGTAATCATTGTACACAAATATTTTAAAATTAAAAATATTTTAATAAGCAACAAAATCCAATTTCATATTAGATTAAATTATTGAATATTTATAATTAAAGATAGACAAAATTTTTTAACTAAAAAATTTTATTATTTTTAAAATAGAAAATAAACACGTGCCTATAATTACTTACGTATATAAAAATGTTTTAATCAATAATATATTTTTTCTTATATATAAATATTATTTTTTATTTAAATTTATTTATAAAAGTATTTAAATCAATAATAGATTTGTTTAAACTTTTTTATAATAATAATTTAAAGCAAAGTAAATGCTTATTAAATTTATTAAATTTGTTGAGTTGTAATCATAGTACACAAGTATTTGAAAATGAAAAATATTTTAATAACTATCAAAATCCCATTTTATATTACATTAAATTATTGAATATTTATAATAATAGAACAACAAAAGTCTTTAATCAAAAAAGTATATTATTTTAAAAAGCGATAATAAGTCCGTGCAAATATTTATTTCAGTATATAAAAATATTTTAATTAATAATATATATCTTTTTATATATAAATATTATTTTAGGTTTAGTATTATTTAAAAAAAATATTTAAATCAATATTAAACTTATTTCCTTTATTATTCAATATTTTAATCAATATTTACGTTTTAATTATCTTAATTTAGTGTTTTAAAAAATAATAAGTTATGATTTGGTGTTTTACAATTCACAGTTTTTTTTATAGTTGATCAACATCATCAAAAAATATTAATATTAATAAAAATCTTAAATTGACAAATAAATATCATATATTCATTAATTTAAATTCTCATAAGTCATTAAAAAAATAAACCTTTTGATAACAACTGAGATTTTAGATGGGTTGAGACCAATAACCGATAAGAAGATATTTCACTTGTTTTCTTCAAGAACCCATAAAAAAAGCTTTTTCTTAACCGACTCGGCTCACGAACCAAATAGACACTTAATGCTAAATCTCATAACCAAAGCTTTTAACGGGTTTATCTTTGAACCCAAACAATCATTTACTAAAGAAAAGAGAATCTCTCAAGAGGAAAAATAACTCTCGGTGAATTTAAAATTTTACCCTTTCTAAAAAAAACTTTCTCACCTAAACACAAGAATCTTTCTCAAAGCAATATGACCAAATTTACGCTAGAGAAAAAAAAATATTTTGTGTGTGTGTGTTTTGTGAGAGAGAGAGAGGACTCACGTTTCTGGATGTATAAAAGTGAATGGAGATGTGTTTATTTACAATCCAAATATTGGTTCAAGAAAGGAAACTATTCACGGGTAAATTAATTGTCCAATAGATTGGATTCTCATTCTAATCGAATAGATGACAAAAATAATCGATTATTTCAACCATTTTGGAAAGGTTTGATAAAGAGACATTATCACAATCGATTATGAACTTATTTTTCTGTTATTTAATCAATTGGGAATATGCTACAATCAATTGGGCTGTTCAAAAAGCATATCTTAGTCATTCCGACGATTTTCAATTCATCTGGCTAAGCTTCAAAACATTTTTAAGTTATTTTATTTGAGAAATTGAGACTTTAGAAATATTTTTAGTGAGTGTGTAATTAAGCCATGCTATTATACGAAAATGTCCTTGTGTTTTTACAAAACAGTGATCACTCAAACACGATCAGACAATCTTCTACACTTTCTTTCTTTCACACTGAAGCTTCAAAAAAATTATCGAATACACCAATCACATAAGTATTTTGTTTGAACCTTCTTGTATAAGACTTGAGATATCTTCAAGTTGGACGCCACCATCAGAGTATATCACGTTTATCATTAAACCTTAACTTTTCGACTTTATTCGAACGATAAGCTATAAACAGTTTCTTGTCTTTAAAGTCAGTTGCATCTTCATGAGTTGTTATTATCAAAACCATGATAGGTCTAAGCATGTCTAACTTTAAATTTGATCATTTCTTGATTGATCTTGTGAGCACATAGTTCCACACAAGCTTATAATGATAGCCTTCGTTTTCACCTTTCCTTAACATAGAAAAACACCTTAGTCTTTCTAAAATTGAACCCTTATTGACTAAACACATGTTTTTGTTTATAATTAAAATTTCGAATTCATGGAAACACACCGCGCCATGCCTTAACATCGTACCAATGTGCTTTTGGTGCATCCCATTTTGATCTTAGAATTAAATTTTCACTTCAAACATTTTTTTTGAATCACGTTGTTGTGTTGTGCTCGCGCCGCTTTAGTCATTTGAATTAATATAGGTGTGATGCGTTCAAAGTCCTCTTAAGTTTTTATAGGTCATATGTAGGTTAACCATGGTTCAACCACAACAAAAATAATTAGATGCCTTATTTAACCATGGTTTAACAATGAGAAAGATTTTATATAGTTCTATTTAGTTAGGGTTTAACCATAAAAAATCTTAGTCCTGGGCAGTAAACACTCTTGCATTACCTCAAAGATGACTTTCACCACAATTTACATGTCTTTTATAGTTTTCTCTAATATTTCTCTTTTCGTCGTGCTCTATCCTTATATTTGTTTTTTTACCGTAACTTTCACAATAAAATATATAAAATTTATCTAGTTAAGATGATTTCCAAATAATTTGTTCCTTTTCATGAATCTTAAGATTCTTGATAAAAAACCAACAAAACAAAAATGCATTAACTCCAAAATTGCAAATTTGAGTAAGAAACCATAGTGTGACGAACTCTAATCACTTGTGATGGTTAATATCCTTAATAAACATTTAGAAAAAAGAAGAAAATTTTTTTGGCCCAAATTCAAATTAAAGAATTTATCTAACCTATTCTCATACTCAAACCATCAATTAAATAATAACAATAAGAAAAACATGACATCAGTTAATTGAATGATAAATTTATTACATTCAATAAAGACTCAAGGATATTACAATGTTTATCCAAAAATCTGAAAATTGTTTTGTTGTTGAGAAGAACACACCCAAAAGAGAGTTGAAAAAGGAAAGAAAACATGTGTGATTTCCAATGTATTATGTATAGATATAAACCAACCAATATACAAACAAGAATAGAAAAGACAAAAAGTGCGGCGACGTTAGTACGTTTCCGCCGCCTGGATCAGGCAGGCATGCGGTTGAAGAATTGATGTCACGCCTTAACCTGTCTGCCCCTCAAACACCAGCTTCACTTTGTCAATGCTTTATGTCAACATTGCATTGCATGACATAACACTCTACGCTATTTTCCCTATACCTATTTATCAACAAAACTGTGCCACTTTTGGTTGAGAATTTAGCCAAAAATAAATAAGAAAAAAGAGCAAATGAAGGATTTTTTTACCCCAGTGCCACCTTTTGAAAAAAAAAATCCCAAAATACTCCATTTTGAAAATTATTTACCAATATGCTCCCTTTCTTGTATGGGCTCGTCCATTCATTGGACCAACTACCTAAGCCCACTACATGCTCGCCCATTGGAAGGACGAGCTAGTGGAGATTATTTAGCAAGCATGAGCTCGTCCATTGGAAGGACGATCGTGTGTTAGTTTTGATTTTTTTATTTTTTTTTCTTCTGAATTATATTTATGTATTATTGGATTTATTTATTTAAACATTTAATATTTATTTATTATAAGTAATAATAAAATAATAATATAAAATTTAATAAATAATAAAATTTTATTTTTTTTAATTCTTAATTTTATGTATATTTATTTTTTAATACATTTTTTATTTATTTATTTATGAATTGTAAATAATAAAATTACTAATGTTTATTTTTATAAATAATAAAATTACTAATTTTAATTTTTATAAATAATAAAATTTTAATGTTAATTTGAATAAATAATAAAACTTTAAGTATACTTAATCAATGACTATTTAATAATTTATTTGAATACTTAATAAAACTTAATAAAATTAATAATAAAATTACTATTTAATGTTAATTCAAATTAATAATAAAATTACTAATTTTAATTTTTATAAATAATAAAATTTATTTGTTAATTTGAATACTTAATAAAACTTTAAGTATACTTAATCAATGACTATTTAATAATTTATTTTTCAAAAAAAAATTAACATTATTTTTCGTATTAATTATACTTAAAGTTTTATTATTTATTCAAATTAACATTAAAATTTTATTATTTATAAAAATTAAAATTAGTAATTTTATTATTTATAAAAATAAACATTAGTAATTTTATTATTTACAATTCATAAATAAATAAATAAAAAATGTATTAAAAAATAAATATATATAAAATTAAGAATTAAAAAAAATAAAATTTTATTATTTATTAAATTTTATATTATTATTTTATTATTACTTATAATAAATAAATATTAAATGTTTAAATAAATAAATCCAATAATACATAAATATAATTCAGAAAAAAAAAAAAAAAATCAAAACTAACACACGCTCGTCCTTCCAATGGACGAGCTCATGCTTGCTAAATAATCTCCACTAGCTCGTCCTTCCAATGGGCGAGCATGTAGTGGGCTTAGGTAGTTGGTCCAATGAATGGACGAGCCCATACAAGAAAGGGGGCATATTGGTAAATAATTTTCAAAATGGGGTATTTTGGGATTTTTTTTTTCAAAAAGGGGCACTGGGGTAAAAAAATCCGCAAATGAAACTTGAGATTGAGACTTGACATTCCATAAATTTTTGTTGACTCACACTTTTTATATCACAGAAACAAACTCTGCAAACGCCATGCACGCTGTTTCATTTAGCCATAGCCGTATAGGAAATCAGCTATCTGTCTTTAGAATATATTTAATCTTACTGTTTTCACTTTTCTTTATTATTAGCATTTTCATTAGAAAAAGTGATATGTTATTACTAGTAATGTCTATAGAATACTCACTTCAAATAATAATAAAATGAATGATAATGATGATGATAGTGATTAAACAAAGTTGGATGAACAAAGCATGCATCTTTGACTCTGAAGTTTCTGAATACACGTTTAATTAAGGAGTTTACTATGATGTATCTAATGCTGAAGTTGCTGACTATTTGATCTTCTTTTCCCTTTTCATACCTTTTATATTTATATTTTTAAATGATTTAATCTGCTTCATAGAAATAAACAAAATATATAAAAATACTTTGATTTTTATTTTTTTATTTATACTAAAATACCATAATTTTTCTATTTTATTTTCATGTTCGATTTCCTTTCATGTTGTTATTGAGAGTGGACATGTCGCTCTCCATGTTTTCATAGGTGGACGAGTTACCATTCAAACGCCGATCATTTTAGATGATTGGTGCTCGTTATGATAAATGGGTGAACATGAGAAACAAATATCGGTTAGGGTCCTACTTTGGGCGAAGGGTTTCACCTCCTTACTTTTGATAAGTGTTTTGTCGCCTCTTATATATTCCTTGCAAATATACAAGTACACATATCCTAAAACACGAGGCTTTGTAAAGAGCGAAGTGATTTAGCCTTCTACCCCTCTACAATGTTTCAATTGGAGATCCTTAAGCGGGACTTTAAGTAGAGTCCCTCAGACGAGTATTTTTAAGTCAATTCCTTTAAGACAAACTTCAATTCGAGTCCCTCATGCAAGAATTCAAGTTGCTTTCCTTAGGTGAGAATTTAAGTCGAGTCACTCGGGAGAGAATTTAAATTAAGTCCTTTAGGAGAGATTTTAAGTTAAATCCCTCAAATAAGACTTTAAGTCGAGTCCCTCAAGCGAGACTTCAAGTTGAGTATCTCATGCAAGACTTCTAGTTGACTCTCTCAGGCGAATTTTTAAGTTGAGTACCACCTAAGAAACTTTAAGTTTAGTCTCTCAAGAGAGACTTCATGTTGAATCCCTAGGACAAAATTTAAGCGGTTGTCCCTCAGATGATACTTTAAGTTAAATCTCAAAGGTGAGACTTTAAGTCGAGTCCCAGTTGAGTCCCTCAGGTGAAACATCAAGTTGAGTCCCTCAAGTGAAACTTTAAGTTGAATCCCTTAGACGAGCACTTAAACTAAGATATTTCTCCTTGTTCCATACGGATCTTTCTATGGAAGTCCAATATTCATATTTTTCCTTGAGGGTGGCAAGGATCATCTAATGGAAGTCTACTATTTAGATTATCTCTTTAAGGTGGCAAGTATCTTAAATGAAAGTTCAACATTTAAACTGCCTCTTGAGGGCAACAAGAATTTTCCAAAGGAATTCTAGCATTTTGATTGCCTCTTGTAAAGGCAAGGATCTTCCAATGAAATCTTAAACTACCTAATTGATTAGATCATAAAAATAATCAACTAGATGAAGCAAAATCGAGTACATGGTCAATTAAGATAGCGTTGTAATGATTAGTGTAACACGGTGGGAGAACTGACTTGGTGTTTTTGCTTGACAAAAACATGTGCGGATAGCAAGAGTCGCCACCGACTTTTATTTTATCCAATAGGAAAGGCTATAAAAAAACAGGAAATACCTTTTTGAAAAGATTTTGAGTTCGGGGGGTAGGTTATATAAAGGGAAGGTGTTAGCACCCTTTATATCAATGGTTATCCATGGGCTCTTAGTTACTTATCTCACTTGTTTGTTTGAAAAGTAATGTGTAGTGTATGTTTAGAAAAGATTGTCAGAAGTTCTTTGTAGTGATCCTCGTATGGATGTATACAAAGCCTTGAGTTTGGAAATATTTTGAAAGTGGGGTGTAAAGAATGTTTTTTTGAAAAAAAATGAGCAAGTATTTAAGTGCTACCTACCCTAAGTTTGTAAGGTCTTTCTTGTTATTTATTTTCTTTAAGGGTAAGATTGTCCTTACTATTAGTGAGTAAGCAGTCTTTACCTTGGATGTTAAGGGACGGACGTAGGGTCATCGTATGGTCAAAGAAGACAACATATAAGGGTGTCTTAGTAATTCGAAGGGACTATCGTCATTTTTGTAGGGTCATCGAGGGACAAGATCATTTATTCCGTATGCAACTTCGAAGGGACTATGATCCTTTTAACTTTAAAGGGACTTGATGATTTATCTGTTTGCAGGGACATCACTTAAGACACCCCTACGTTCGAGGGACTTGACCATATTAAGGCAACTACGAGGGGTAACCCTAGGAGGTGTAGATGGCGATCATAAAACGATCGACTTACATGTGTGAGTGATTATTTTCAGATATTTCTTTTATTATTGATTCTCTAAGTCCAATTTATTCAATTAGATCTTTTCACGCCCTAGATTACTAACCAAGCAATTAAATATTTACGAAAATAATAATAAATAAAAATACAAGAAATAAAGTCCTAAACTATTACACGGCTTCAGGGTAATTACAGAATAATCGATGCGAAAAAATAAATTACATAAGCAAAATCCTATACAACCCTCTAAATAATATAAATAAAGCAGTGACAATAAATTAAATAAGGAAATTAATTATTTAAAAAAAAGGTCAAGTTTAGAAAATGAGGGTCTAATTAGGGTTAGTGAAAAATTAGGGTTTTAAAATTAATCTAAACTTAGTTATATTCATTTACAATTTTAATTAATAAATTAAAAGTTATGTGAGAGAAAAAAATTATAAAATTTATTTTAAGAAAAATAATTAGTGAGCAGTTAGTAAAGATTAATGGTTAATTAAATTAATAATAATGTTTTAATAATAATAACTATAAAACATAAAAAAAGGAAGAAATTCACTAAAAGTAAATGGGAGAATGCCCAAAAATGTCCGTACGAAGAGTTTCGACTCTTGAAAAGCGTATGCGTTAACCATGACACTTCTTGAAACCTGCATCATATCTTGCAAACAAATGATCAAAACAAACATAAATATGATTATGAAGATCATTATGAACAGAAAATATGATAAAGTGCAATGAAATCAAAGATTAGAAAGCAAAAAAAACAAAGAATGAGAGGCGGCATGTTCATGGGATGCACTTCGTGAAGTCTCAACCTTCAAGTCTTTGTGGGATAGGTTCCTAGGATCTTGAGGAATGTGAATGGACTTATAGAGCTGATTGAATCTTATTGCAAAGTTGTTTTAAGATTTTTGTAAGGTTCTTATGGCTTCCAAAAAAAAATTTCTCCTCCTTTTTCATTCTGACTTTTTTGTGTATATAAAGTAGTGTAAATTAGGGTAAACAATTGGGCCTTGGTTGGAGTTTTATGGATTGCTTGAAGATGAAGGAGCCAATTATCATAATTGTCAAAAAAAAAAATCAAATTAAATCATACCATATTGATCTTGAACGAATTTGGATGACTTCAATCACTTTGAATACCATATATTTGATCCCAAAATAAATCTTAAATCAAATCTTTGATTTTTTATAATTTATTTTAATTAAAAATTATTTTAAATGATAAAAATAAAAAATAATATAAAATAAATGATAAAAATCAGAAAAATATGGTCATTGGGTCGTGAATGACTTTATCTTCAAGTTTGGGTTGCAATTTTATGGGCCCATTTGAAAATAATTGGAGTTATGACCCTTTTTACTTCATACACCCCTTGAAAAATTACCAACATTGACAATGCATAACTTCCTCAATTTTAATGCTATGGAGGTGTTCTAAGACTTTTTTTAGAAATCTTAGGGTATCCTCTAATCAACCCTTTTGGTCCCATGTCCATATTTTTTTACCATTTTTAAATTATGAGCTTTGGAAAAAGTTGACTTTTTGTTGACTTTCAAAAGGACCTATAATGTCTTGGCTCATATGCTTCAAATGAAGCATTTTTAGGCTTGACTTGTGAGTCACAAAGTTGTATAGAATTAAACTTCATTCAAAATGAGCATTGGATGGGAAATATTTGATGAAACATGTGAAAGTTATGGCTGGTCAAAGTTTAGTTGACTTTTCCTACACAAAACCCTATTTTAGCAACTTCCGATTCTTGATGATCTGAGGTTTCCCTGATGAATCATGATCGACCCTTGATCAAATGATGAATTTCACCTTGTAATCTTGATGTTGACCAAAAATCTTGAAGTTTGACTTTGAGTTGACCACAATTGTCTCAGTTGACTTTTTGACCAAGTTAACTGATTTTCAAGTATCTGAGCATCTGACTGGCCAAACTTGTGAGGAAAGCTCTGAAACTTGACATGGGGATTCTTTGAAGTATGTGGGATGTTATGAAGTCCACTTTAAGTTTTAGAAGTCCATTTTGCTCGGGTAGACTCAAAACCCTAGTTCTAAGATCCATTGTTTAGGAGGAGGCTTTGATGAAACCTTCAATCCCTTTGACCAATTGTGAATCTTGTGACTATTAAGTAACCTATTGGGACACATTTTCTTGAATATGAGAGGGTAAATTTTGGGGTACAACATCTTCCCCTGTTCAATTTTCTGAAACCTGAGGAGTTAGATTGGCATGTCTGCCTTTCGTGACTTGAAGGTTGAAGAGGATTGAACACTGAAGCCCAAAATTTTTCACTCACCGGTGCGCGAAGTAGTGCTGTTGGTTAGTTGTATTTCTTGAATGGGCTTAAAGATGCCATTCAGGGTAAAATGTTCTTCAGATATACCTTTTGGAGGATAAAGCAGTCCAAAAAGTAAATTGATGTAATCTCGGGGGATGTAGTAGCCCAAAATGTTATTTGATGTGGTCCTGGAGGATAGAGCAGTCCAAGACGTTGTTATATGTAATCCTGGAGGATAGAGCGGTCCAAGATATTATCCTAGGGGTTTATAGAAGCCCAAGATATTGTTTGAGGTAGCCCTTGGGGGAATATAGCAGCCTAAGATGGATACAAATGTAATCTCAGGGGATGTAGCAGCCCAAGACAATGATGGATGTAATCTTGAGGGTTGTAGCAGCTCAAGATATTGTTATATGTACTCCTGGAGGATAAAGCAATCCAAGATATTGTTATATAAGTTCCTGGAGGATAAAGCAGTCCAAGGTATTGTCCCGGGGGTTTAAAGCAGCCCGAGAATAAGTTATTGATGACGTTCGTCTGCTGGAGAATTAACCTGAAAAACAAGGTTAGTTATATGCAATGTCATAATGTATATACGCTTTGCAAGACGATATTCTTATCATAAATGAGAATGTTGTATGCGTATGATATGAAATGATGTATGTATGAATTATGTAGTTGAAGCTTGTCAATAGATTCATGTGACCACTGTCAGCTGGGGAAAATAAATCTCGATTCGTTGTTGAAGAATATGAAGACACTGTTCCCGTCTTGCTTCAGCATGTAGTATTTAGGACCCTTTTCAATTTCTGTTCGTTGTACTTTTATTGGAAGAATAGATTCCTGAATATTCTGACTGGGGATAAAAGAGATGGATATACCTCCGATGTATTATCTGACCATGTATTAACTCTTTTGGGGACACCATATTTAAGAGGAATCTGTCTGGGATTTTGTAGAGCTAGAAGTACAAGAGATTATTTGTAATGCTTTGTTGAAATAAATCCGTGAAGATTACTCTGTGGGGATGACCCTGCGAAGATCTGCTGGATATGGACTCTACTGGGGATTCTTACCTCTGATAGACCTTCGTAAATGTTGTTATTGTAATTTCATATCTATTTTATTTTTTGGTAAACATCAATCATATTCAAAAGCATATATTTATTCAATATAATCAATGGTCATTTAAGCTTAAGTAAAACGGGAAAAGAAAACTGAATTGTATTAATTTTGAAAAATGGCCTATAAACAGGCAAGTTTTTGAACAATGACACAGAAATCCTAGAGGAGTTCGTCGTAGAAAATTTGAAAAGAGTACAAGGGAAACAACTATGTGTAAATGATTCTATCAAGTTTCAAATCTGCTATTGCTATTATCTTCAAGCATCTCATCTCTTTGTTGTTGGAGAAGAAACAACTCGACTGATCTGCACCGTTTGAACTTGACATTGATAGTACAACTAGTTAAGGTTACATGGGTGATCCAACGAGACATAGTCGTACGCTTTAATCCCTAACTTTTGCCTGGATCGCCCTTTCGGGTTTTCAATCCACCAGGATACCATTTTTTGCCCAAGCCACCTTTTCAGGTTTTCGACTTGCTGGGTGTACAATTTATATATATATATATATATATATATATATATATATATATATATATATATATATATATATATATATATATATATATATATATATATATATATATATATATATATATATATATATATATATATATATATATATATATATATATATATATATATATATATATATATATATATATATATATATATATATATATATATATATATATATATATATATATATATATATATATATATATATATATATATATATATATATATATATATATATATATATATATATATATATATACCTAATTTTTGCCCAAACCTTTTTGGTTCGCCGGGATGCCCTTATTTTTGCCTAGGCCAGTCAACCTAGCGGGTTCTTTTTTTTTTATGCGTAGTATTTTTTGACTATGTCCGCGTTCACGGGTTGCGGGAAATCTTCACCATCCATGGTGGCAAGTATCATGGCACCTCCAGAAAACACCCTCTTGACTATAAATGGCCCTTCATAAGTGGGAGTCCATTTTCCCCTAGGATCACCCTGTGGTAATATGATACGCTTGATTACCAAATCTCCAGCCTGGTAGACCTGATGTTTGACTTTCTTATTAAAGGCTTTGATCATACGCTTCTGTTACATCTGACTATGACAAACTGCTTCGAGCCTCTTCTTATCAATCAAATTTATCTAGTCAAGTCGAGTATGAATCCATTCATCTTCCTCTAAGTTTGCATCTCTCATAATTCTCAAAGAAGGAATCTGAACCTCAGTAGGTAAAACTGCTTCCATACCATAAACAAGAGAGAACGGGGTTGCCCCAGTTGAAGTGTGTACTGTGGTACGGTAACCATGAAGAGCAAATGGTAACATCTCGTGCCAATCTTTGTATGTCACTGTCATCTTTTGTAAAATCTTAATATTCTTGTTGGCGGCTTCCACTGCACCATTCATCTTTGGTCGATATGGAGAAGAGTTATGATGTTTGATCTTGAACCGCGTGCAAAGTTCAGTAATCATAGTATTGTTTAGATTAGTACCATTGTTCGTGATAATCCTTTTGGGGATGCCATATCTACATATAAGATTATGCTTGATAAACCGAGCCACAACATTCTTGGTAACAAAAGCGAACGAAGTTGCCTCTACCCATTTCGTAAAGTAATCAATAGCAACAAGAATGAAACGATGTCCATTGGAAGTTGTAGGTTTGATCTCACCGATCATATCAATGCCCCACATTGCAAAAGGCTAAGGAGCAGTCAGAACATTCAATGGAATTGGAGGTACATGTACTTTATCAGCATATATCTAGCATTTATGACAAGTCTTAGAATGTAGATGACAATCAACTTCCATGGTAGACCAGTAGTAACCTGCTCTCAGAATCTTCTTTGCCATCATATGCCCACTAGAATGAGTACCAAATATTCCATCATGCATGTCTTCCATAATCTCCCTTGCTTCCTTCTTGTCCACACAACGGAGCAAAGTCGAATCGTGATTGCGCTTGTACAAAATCCCATTACTCAAGAAGAACTTGGCAGATAACCTCCTTAGAAATTTCTTGTCATTGATAGATGCCCCTTCAGGATATTCCTGAGCTTCGAGATATCTTTTTACTTCATGGAGCCAAGGCTTTTCTTCTACTCCCTCAGTATCAACCTCATAATAGTATGCAGGTTCAGAAAATCGATCAATAGTAACTCTAGGAGCTTCATCATCCCCCCTGATCTCAAACATAGATGCCATGGTAGCTAATGCATCTGTTAATTGATTCTCGTCTCGTGGAATATGTTCAAAAGTAATCTCTTTAAAATATGGAATCAAAGACAACACATGTTCTCTGTAAGGAATAAGATTTTGATGTTTTGTGTCCCATTCTCCTTTAACCTGACTAATTACCAGGTCTGAATCCCCATATACACTTAAGAACTGGATCTTCACCTCAATGGCAACCTTGATACCCATGATGCACGCTTCATACTCAGCCATATTATTTCTACAATGAAAATAAAGTCTAGTAGTAAACGGTGTATAACAACCTTCAGGAGAGATAATCACAACACCAACGCCATTACCAAGTGCATTAGAAGCTCCGTCGAAAACCATAGTCCATCGGGATTCTTGTTCGGGTCCGTCATACTGTCTAGGTTCTTTAGCAACAAGCATAATATCTTCGTCTGGAAACTCAAAATTCATAGTCTGATAGTCATCCACTGGTTGATGAGCCAAATTATCAGCTACCACACTTCCTTTAATTGCTTTCTGAGTGGTATACTGGATGTTGTATTCTGTCAAAATCATTTTCCATCTCGCTATTCGTCCGGAGAGGGCAGGTTTCTCAAATATGTACTTGATAAGATCCATCTTTGAAATCAATAAAGTGGTATGAGTCAACATATACTTGTCGCTACCGCGAAAATAAGGTGCCGACAAAACAGAAGAGTCGTCACCTTTCGTTATTTATCCCTCAGAACGGGAAAGGAAACGATCGGAAAAAACCTGACGAAAAGGTATAAGACAAGGTCATCGCACCCAATGTCTGGATTCGGGAGTCGGTTACACAAGGGGAAGGTATTAGCACCCCTCACGTCCATCGTACTCGATGGGATCCATGCTTATTGGTTTGTCTACGGGTGAAAAACAATCTAGCTACGGCTTCTAAGGCTAAACGAAAAGAAATTGACTCGATAGAGCATCGTGCTCTATGCCTACGTATTCTCATCAGAGAATGAGAAATCAGAGTCGACGTAGTTCGGGAAACTACGGGGGGAAGGTGGCTCGCCAATACGTCATTATTGTGCCTACGTACTCTCAACAGGTATGAGAATTCAGAGCTTACGTAGTTTGGGCTAACTACGGCTTACAGGGGTGTTCTCGATCACACAGAAGTGAGAGAAAAGGTTGACGGTACTAGCGTACGCATTTTAGCAGTTAGGTGTATGCTGCTCGACCATTGGAGACTTAGGCCTTACCTGTTTGCGGTAGAACAGACGTAGTATGTCGGGGTTTAAAGGCACGGGAACCTACGGGAACTAGAACTACGGTCTGGTCTCAATTGCGCTAGGGCAAGAGAAAGGGAACATCAGTCGTCAGCGGGAAAGTCTCGATCGCACGACAGCGAGAGAACAGAGAAGTTAGTTGTTAGTGTGCTCGCTAGGATATCACATCCTATGCCTACATATTCTCGTCTGGTACGAGAAATCAGAGCAGCTGTAGTTCAGCCAACTACATGAAAAATGGAAAAGGGAAAAAGGGAGCTCACTAGGATATCGCATCCTATGCCTACGTACTCTTGTCTGGTACGAGAGATCAGAGCAAATGTAGTTCGACGGGATAACGAGTCTCGATTGCACAGGGGCAATAGAAGGGGTCTCAATTGCCTGAATGCGAGAGAAAAGGGTTTCGATCGCACGGGGCGAGAACAAAGAGGAAGCAGGCTTACGCCTAAACGGGGAGGAACTCGGGACACACACGCAAAAACCTAATACGTAGGAGCGAATGCGTCGTATATCACCCGAGGAGCATATACTAAACACTCTAAACAATCGAGGGGAGACCGCTCGATTGTCATTTCCCACATATCTAACGCTACGACTCACAACACTCGACGGTTGCGCGAAAACCTGAATAAGAAAGATGATGACGAACGAAGCAGCTCCGTTGGCTCTTAACATGTGCGCAAGCTCCATTCCAATCTTCTCCTCTCTGGATCCTTGATGAGGATGCTCAAACTAGAACCAATGTAACGCTTAGACCGTCCTGGTTCGACTTATACGAGAAATCGAACTCCAAGAGGTAGCGTATTGATATCTGTGTCAAAGACAAGATAGAGAAATGATATCGAAAATCATTCTCCAATTGAATCATGCTACACGGCCAGCCAAGAATAAAATCGAAGATAACATCGGATAGCAGAAGAGAAAATAAGAGAGAAATACAACGACAAATGAAAATAATATGCTACTCCTAGAATACGGCAATTAATTTCTACTAGAAAATATTCTAAAGAAATACACAGGTAAATTGCATAATAGGAAATATAATGGAAATTCTATCCTATGCACAATATTCTATAATTTGCTATAAGGAAAATAGAATGAAAAATTCTATAATAAAATCTCTATAATATCCTAAAAACAATAGAATATAAATTCTATATTAAAATCTATAGTAAAAATATGTATAATATTCTAAACTATAAAACTAATCCCTAAAAGAAATTAGAAAAATAAAAACTACAATTATTACAATCAACCATCTAATACAAAAGAAATTAAAAATGTAAAGGGAAAGGGGTACATTAACCAAACAGGGGTGCAGCCTGCAAAAAAAACAGAACTGGGCCCAGCCCACAATACACTAGCAAAAAATAAAAATAAAGGAAACGGGGGGTGCGGACATGGAAAAAGGGAGTACAACCAAGTAAGTGAACGTCGGGCCCAGTCCATCAACAATCAAAACAGAAAAATACACGGAGGGTGCAACGAGAATTTTAGGGGGTGTAGGCCTCAACAAGAACCATTAACAATTGGGCCAAAAACGGAGGCCCGCTCTTCCAATCTGAGGAGTTCACGAGAGCCCTCTCTTCTCCCTCACTCACTCCTTTCACTCTCTCCTGAAACCCTAGCACTCACTCTCTCTTCTCTCCGCCGCCGTTTCATCCTCCGTTCGCTTCTCTCCTTCTTTCAACTCTTTCTTCCCCGCTTCATACTCGCAAACCAAACAACACTTCTCCTTCGCAAATATGTCTCCACAGATCTCGAACAAAACGCCATACCTGCAACTATGTTCGTCGAAACTCGCTGGGAAAAGAAAGGTTAAAATTCGTGGTTGCATGTTGATAGCGAGGTCCGGCTCGCGTTTCAGTTGATGGATTGATGAACACTCGAAGTCATCCTTTGAAGATTATGGAGTTTCTTGATCGGATGAGTGCTCTTGAGGTCCTGAAGGTTGTTAGAGGATCTTCGAAGGATCTTGATGCATGCTGAAGGTTTCTGGAAATTGGATGTGCGTTTGAAGATCCGAAGGTTCATGAGCGAATCTTGATGCGAGGATGATGAACGTAAATCAGAAGGCGTTCGCAAGTTGAAGATCAAAGATCGAAGATCGTCATTGTGAATTTCTGGAAAATTTGTATGAAGTTCATATGATCATCTGGAAAATAAAGAAGATCGAGGATGAACATTTGAAAGAAAATCTGGCGAAACTGATGAAGGTTCTTGAAAAAACTGGAAAACGTATTGATGAAGGTGGACGTTCTTAAAGGATCGGATGAACGAAGGTGATGAACATTGCCGGAAAACAGATGAAGGCTTACAAATTGTTGATGAAGATCTTGAAGAGGGATGAGATTATGAATTTTCCAGTGAGCAGTTGGAAGCTTCCGGCGAAGCGTTGGCCGTGTGAACCACTGTGTGATTTTGCCGGTGAAGCTCCGACGGTTTGCATGCGTTCCGGTGAGGGGAGTGAGTAGGACGCATGGCAGTCTCTGAGAGAGAGAGAGAAAAAAAATGGGTGGGACGCGTAGCAATGAGGTGACGTGTGTGGTGGCCTGTTGTGAGTGCATGCAGAAGTGAGGTGGAGGAAAGAGAATGGAACGGGTGGCCTTCTTATATGGTGACATGTGGCGCAAACTTGGACTGGTGGGCCTCAGAATTGGACACTTGGCCCATGAGAACTCTGATTGCAATTAACACTATTAATTTCTAAAAGAAAAATAAATCTAAAAGAATTAAACCTGTTAGTTTCTAAAAGACATCAATTAATATCTATAAAAAAAAGAATTAACTATCAATTAATTTCTAAACAAATTCAATTAATCTAAAAAATGAATTAAATCTATAATTTCTAAAAAAGAAATTAATATCTAAAAAATGAATTAAATCTATAATTTCTAAACCTATTAAAAATAGAAAAAATCTATTAAACCTATTTAAATCTATTTAAAAATTCTAGAAAATAAGGGGAAAAATCTAAAAATACAAGGAAAGTCAATTAAACCGATTAAAAAAAAGATGCACGAACACAGCGAAATAAACGGTAAAAATCGAACACCAAAATATCCTAAAAATAACAGTGAGAGCTGAAAACACCGGGACGAGCACCAATTCTCAAAACAAATCCTCGTATTCGAACTGGTATGAAATGCCTGCAACGCCAGGGGAGGGCTGCAATCCCGATAAAGCCAATCAGACTTAAAAAATGCAATGTACGTGGTATGTAAATGCACCATGCAAAATGAGTCGACACATAAGCCCAAATGCGATAATTGGTTGGTCAAATTTTGGGGTGCAACAATATTGTCTTAGTCGATGAGCAGCCCATGCCAAAGCACAACAAGTTTTCTCGAGTGATGAGTATCTTGTTTCACAATCGGTAAACTTTTTGCTAAGGTAGTATATTGCTTGCTCTTTTCGACCAGACTCGTCATGCTAACCCAAAACACACCCCATTGAATTGTCTAGCACTGTTAAGTACATAATCAAGGGTCTTCCTTCAACTGGTGGCATTAGAATCAGAGGTTCTTGGAGATACTTCTTAATCTCATCAAAAGCTATCTGGTATTCGTCGTTCCATTCCATTACTTGATCTTTCTTCAGCAACTTGAAGATTGGTTCACAAGTAGCAGTTAATTGGAAAATAAATCTTGCAATGTAGTTCAGGCGTCCCAAGAAACCTCTAACTTCCTTCTCAATATGGGGAGCGGGCATATCTTGTATAGCTTTTACCTTCGCGGGGTCAACTTCAATACCTTTACCAATGACAATGAAACCCAAGAGTTTACCAGATTTTACTCCAAAGGTACATTTGTTTGGATTCAATCTCAACTTGTATTTCTTCAACCTCTCAAATAATTTGTGCAGGTGGTCAAGATGTTCTTCTTCAGTCTGGGACCTGGCTATCATGTCATCAACATATCATGGAACAAGGCTACCATAGCACGCTGATAAGTTGCCTCAGCATTTTTCAAACCAAACGACATTACCTTGTAACAAAAGGTGCCCCATTGTGTGACGAATGTAGTCTTCTCCATATCTTCGGGTGCCATCTTAATCTGATTGTAACCAGAGAAACCATCCATAAAGGAGAATACCTTATGTTGAGCAGTGTTGTCTACCAGAACATCAATGTGTGGAAGCGGAAAATCACCTTTAGGGCTGGCTTTGTTCAGATCCCTGTAATCCACACACATACGAACTTTTCCATCCTTCTTCAGTACTGGCACCAGATTAGCAACCCATTGGGGATAAGAAGTGACAGCTAGGAATCCTGCCTCGAATTATTTCATTACTTCAGCTTTAATCTTTTCTGACATATCTGGGCGCATACGACGAGCTTTCTGCTTTATTGGGCGACAATCTTCCTTCATCGGTAGACGGTGAACCACAATATCTGTATCCAGCCGTGACATATCTTCATAAGACCAACCAAAGATCTCCACATAATCGCGTAGCATTTGAACTAACCTGTTCTTAGCACTGTCTTCTAATTCAGCTCCTATCTTGACCTCTTTTCTGTCTTCCTCAGTTCCTAGATTCACAACTTCGATTGGTTCTTCATGCGGCTGTATAACTTTCTCTTCTTGCCGTAGCAGCCTAGCAAGTTCAGCAGGCACTTCACAATCTTCCTCATTTCCATCCTCGACATGGTAGATCGGATTTTCGAAGTTATAATTGGCAATAGCAGAACTGTTATCAATAGGATCCGGAATGGATGAGGATCTGCATTTTAATTACGTGGGTGTGTGTAAGAACACATAGTTTTTTTTAAAAGAAAATAAAAAGAAAGACAGGGAGCGCAATATTTACGAAAGCAAAACGTCCAATGATTTTATTAATGAAGATATGAAAATGAAATGACGACCCTTAACAAGCAAAACATTGTGCCACGGGCAAGGCACAAGACTTAAAAGTTTTTAAATTGTTCAAAGTTACAAGGCCAAAATAAAGAGAGACAAAAAAACAACAATTACTCCTGACTAAAGGAGATAGGAATGAAATCTTCAGCCTTCCAATTATTGAGTCCATTTCCAACGGTGGGAAATATCCAATCGTCCAGGTTGCAGTCTTCATTAGAGTCTTCCACAACATTGACATTATCTCTCTGGATTCCTTGATTGGTAATACGAACAACATGAGCACGACGAACAGCCTTCTGAGACTCTGCAGTAAAACCCAAACCAAACTTGTCAGACTTGTAAGAGATGTCTGGAAGCTGACCCCATATAGTAATACTACCTTCTTCAACTACAGCTCTAGCATCCTTCAGATAGGCCATGGTAGGAGGTTTTCGGGTAACAACAGGAATTTTCGTAACAGCAGGAACATTCTGAAGAACCACTTCAAAGGTCTGGCATGGAGTTTCAACAAATTCACCCTCCATTTCTACATACCTGAAATTATTCACGTGACTGACCATATATTCCTCTTCACCATAGACAGTGACAATCTTACCCTTCAATGGATACTTCAACTTCTGGTGTAAAGTAGAGGTCACAACACCTGCCCCATGTATCCAGGGGCGCTCAAGCAAGCAAGAATAAGCAAGGCGGATATCCATCACATAGAACGTGGAATCAAAAACTTGAGATCCTACTTTGATAGGGAGGTCGACTTCTCCATGTACCATTCTTCTTGAACCATCAAAGGCCCTCACCACCATATTGCTAGGTCTTAGTACAACATCTTTAGAGTTGAGCTTATCGAGAACAACCTTTGGAAACACATTCAACCACGAACCATTGTCCACCAGCACATGAGACAAAGTAGTGCCCCTACACTCAATGGAGATATGTAGAGCTCTGTTATGGTTTCTCTTAGCGGGAGTTAAATCAGCATCAGAAAAGCCTAAGCCATTATCAGTCGTCAGATTAGCAACACAATTCTCAAACTGGTCCACAGAGATCTCATGTGGTACATGAGCAGACTTTAGAAACTTCACCAAAGCCTTAGTATGGGCTTCAGAGCACAGTAGTAGAGACAACATAAAAATTTTGGAGGGAGTATGCCCCAATTGTTCAACAATATCATAATCACTCTTGCGGATGATCTTCAGAACTTCTTCCATCAGCTTAGGGAGATCTTCAACAACTGGTGTTTCAACTTGGCCAGGCTTAATCACAGGTGCTTTGCCTCGAGCTTCAGTACTTGGCCCATAGGAAGAGATATGAACTGGAGTTGCAGCATTCTTTGAGATATTCTCGGGAGAGAAACTCCTTCCACTTCTAGTCACCTTACTAGTCCCAACAATATTGTCGATGTCCGGATTAATATCTTCAGTAAGTATATCAGTCAAAGGTTCTTGTTTAACACCATGGATATAAACATCAGCGCCATAGTTCCAGGGAATAGCTTTATCGGAAGAATATGGAATTGGACCAGGAGTAGTAATAATCAGGGGAGCTACCGTTGGCTCAACAGTAATCTTCACAGGACCTTCAGCAGTAGTCTTTACAAGACCCTTAGCAGTAATCCTCACAGGAATTTTAGTAACCATGGAAACGTCTTCAATCTTCAAATCTTGAGAAAACCCTTCACACAAGCTTTCTACAGAGGGATTCTTCTCAAACAATATTGTACGATTGCCCATCAAACACTGAATAACTTCTTTCAGCTGCCAGCAACCTTTGGATTGGCAGATACAGTAACAACAGTCTTCATTGCAACCCGAAAATAAACCGGCTTGCAGCAGCTTCTTCTCACTATCAGTAGGATCATGATAATAATCTTCCTCCCGATCAGAATCACTAATAGCATCATGCAGACTATCTTCTTTCTTCACCAAGTATTCCTCTTCAGAATTCTCACTTTAATCATCAGGCTTGGTTTGACCCTTGAACCTTCTACCCAGGTTGGTAAGGCCAACTGATTTCTTGGTCTTCTTCTTTTCCTTCTTGAGTAGAAGTTCCTTCAATTATTCTTGTCCCTTGGTCAAGTTCAGGATTATCTCTTGAAACTGAGTATGCTGAGCTTGAAGTTCTTGGATAGTTTGATCGGGAGCCATTTTTGCTGAAATAAACAGTGAGAAGATGAGAAACCTGTAACGGAAACATGTTATGCAATGATATGGTATGAAGATGCATATGCAATGTTTTCAAAGACCGTTGGATTTAAATTTGTTGAAAACAGACAGAAATAAATTTTTTATTAGTAAACATAAAATAGTATTGCCCCTTGGGCTTACAGATGAAGGAACATAGAAATTATAAAGAAAATAAAGCATATGAGATTCAAGTCTCCCATAGACGCTTTCTCTTTGGGTTGAGATAGGTATTGAGATTCCGCTCCTCGTGAAGTTGATTTGTTAGCTCCAACACCTTGTCTTTGTAAGCATGAAACTGAGTCTCAAAGGTATCTCTTTCCTCCTTCAGTTGAATCCAAGACTTCTACAACTCTTCCAGATCTGTAGGCATGTCCGGATGAAGAATAGTATAAGAAACATCTTCTTCAGCAACAGGCTCCACAGTTATTGGTAGGACAACAGGGTATGGCATCATAAGAGTCTGAGCACGAGACCGCACCCATCTGAGACAAGGTTCCATAGGGATGGAGTGCTTTGGTTCCGAAGTATTTCTGTTGATCTTATTCACCATGCTCCAAGCTCGTATAAACCTTTGATGGTAATCTTGAAGATCGTTGTCGTAATCAAACACAATACCCTGAATAAGCATGTCGTGAGGACCATTACTCCGAGCATAACCAAACTGACATAATGCTAGAGAAGGTTTGTAGGTAATGCTTCCTCTTATGCCAAGGAGTGGCACATTAGGGAATTCTCCGCAACGGTCAATGATAGTGACATTCTCCATAGATCTGGAACACCAATGAATGTCTGAATGAGAAAGTGACATTATTCTTTTAGACCACCTCCAACCTTGCACATTCTTCATCACAAATCGAGGAAGGTGTGAAATAAACCACCTTGATAGTAGAGGTATGCAACACGTCAGAGTTCCTCTCGCCTTCGTAGTACGAGTATGAAGAGAGTGTAAGATATCTCAAAGCAAAGTAGGCACCGGATTGTGAGTCAGAAATATATTGATGGCGTGTACATCTATGAACTGGTCTGGATTAGGGAACAACACTAAACCATAAATCAATAAGGCTAAGATCTCCTCAAAGGCATCATAACTCATAACATCCAGGAATATCTGGGCTTTCTCCTTCAATACCTTAGCAAGAATACCCTTAGTTCGACTTCTCGTTTCCAATACAATGTCTGACTTCCTTAGATGTAGGGCTGCAACAATGACTTCAGGTTTAGGCTTTTTCCCTAAGCATGTGAAAGGTTTATGATCAAGGATAGGCACACCAAGTAATTTGGAGAATTCTTCCATTGTGGGCACCAACTGATAATTGGGAAATGTGAAGCAATGATGTTTAGGATTAAAGAACTGGAACTGAACACTCATCATATCTTCATCAAACCCTAAAGTAACCAAGTTAAGTAGGTGACCATGCTTCTTGATAAATTGAGAGCTTTCAAAAAATTTAGAGACCAATTCCTTAAGCTTGGGAGGTATCCTTACGAAGTTGACTCGAATAGTGTTCCTACAAGCGGAAGCCATAACCTGCAACAAAGAACAAAGATAAATCCTATGGTCCTTAAAATGGTTAGTGATAATGCTATGCTTATGATGTCATGATGTTATGATGTTATGTCCAAACACGAACATGTGGCACACACAAGCAATTCACACAACAACCCTAGGTTTAGAGGCTTGCACGAGGTTTAAAGGTAAGTACCCTCCCACTGAAGTTTAGTTGGTTCATCCTGTCCTAGAAATAGTAACTGGGTTCTACAGGATCTCAATATCATTGATTCTTCTCAAAGGTTGTTGTTCAGTAGGCAACTGACTTGCCAACCAAAACTCCCTTAGATTAGAATCTCAATGAGTGCAGTATCGAGTATCAACCAACTTTAGTCTTCACCAAAGCCGGTTATCTCACTACTTTCTAAAGGCCAAGATGGGTCAATTAGGGTTCTAAAAGTTAGTTAGTGTTAATAACAACGTATGGTAGCCTCATATTATCCTCAACTAACTTAAGGAACATAAGTACCCACCAAGAAGTCACATTAACTGTAGCCACCAGATCAACCATATCGGTATATGCCGTACAGTTTCCTTGGTCTATTGCTACTTACCTAAGGTACACTAGATTCGAGTTAGGATCTTTCACACAAAATCCCAACAAGTAAGTAAAGCAAGCAAGACAAACAAATAAGTGATCTAACTACTAAGGGAACCCCTCTTTTACCAAGTACTCCCCAGCAGAGTCGCCAGTTCTGTAACACGGTGGGAGAACTGACTTGGTGTTTTTGCTTGACAAAAACATGTGCAGATAGCAAGAGACGCCACCTACTTTTATTTTATCCAATAGGAAAGGCTAAGGGACGAGCATAGGGTCATTGTATGGTCAAATTCGAGGGACAAGAACATTTATTCCGTAGACAACTTCGAAGGGACTATGATCCTTTTAACTTTAAAGGGACTTGATGATTTATCTATTTGCAGGGACATCGCTTAAGACACCCCTACGTTCGAGGGACTTGAACATATTAAGGCATCTAAGAGGGGTAACCCTAGGAGGTGTAGATGGCGATCGTAAAATGATCGACTTACATGTGTGAGTGATTATTTTTAAATATTTCTTTTATTATTGATTCTCTAAGTCCAATTTATTCAATTAGATCTTTTCACGCCCTAGATTACTAACCAAGCAATTAAATATTTACGGAAATAATAATAAATAAATAAAACAAAAAATAAAGTCCTAAACTATTACACGACTTCGGAGTAATTACAGAATAATCGGTGCGAAAAATAAATTACATAAGGAAAATCCTATACAACCCTCTAAATAATATAAATAAAGCAATGAAAATAAATTAAATTAGAAAATTAATTGTTTAAAAAAAAGGTCAAGTTTAGAAAATGAGGGTCTAAACCTAGTTATATTCATTTACAATTTTAATTAATCTAAACCTAGTTATATTCATTTACAATTTTAATTAATCTAAACCTAGTTATATTCATTTACAATTTTAATTAATAAATTAAAAGTTATGTGAGAGAAAAAAAAATTATAAAATTTATTTTAAGAAAAATAATTAGTGAGCAGTTAGTAAAGATTAATGGTTAATTAAATTAATAATAATGTTTTAGTAATAATAACTATAAAACATTAAAAAAAAGGAAGAAATTCACTAAAAATAAATGGGGGAATGCCTAAAAATGTTCGTACGAAGAGTTTCGACTCTTGAAAAGCTTATGCGTTAACCATGACACTTCTTGAAACCTGCATCATATCTTGTAAATAAATTATCAAAACAAACCTAAACATGATTATGAAGATCATTATGAACAGAAAATATGATAAAGTGCAATGAAATCAAATATTAGAAAGCAAAAAAAAAAAAAAAATGAGAGGCAGCATGTTCATGGGATGCACTTCGTGAAGTTTCAACCTTCAAGTCTTTGTGGGATAGGTTCCTAGGATCTTGAGGAATGTGAATGGACTTATAGAGCTGATTGAATCTTATTGCATAGTTGTTTTAAGATTTTTCTAAGGTTCTTATGGCTTCCAAAAAAAAAACTTCTCCTCCTTTTTCATTCTGACTTTTTTGTGTATATAAAGTAGTGTAAATTAGGGTAAACAATTGAGCCTTGGTTGGAGTTTTATGGATTGCTTGGTGATGAAGGAGCCAATTATCATAATTGTAAAAAAAAAAATCAAATTAAATCATACCATATTGGTCTTGGACGAATTTGAATGACTTTAATCACTTTGAATACCATATATTTGATCCCAAAATAAATCTTAAATCAAATCTTTGATTTTTTATAATTTATTTTAATTAAAAATGATTTTAAATAATAAAAATAAAAAATAATAAAAAATAAATGATAAAAATCAGAAAATATGGTCATTGGGTCGTGAATGACTTTATCTTCAAGTTTGGGTTGCAATTTTATGGGCCCATTTTGGAAAGAATTGGAGTTATGGCCCTTTTTACTTCATACACCCCTTGAAAAATTACCAACTTTGACAATGCATAACTTCCTCAATTATAATGCTATGGAGGTGTTCTAAGACTTTTTTAGAAATCTTAGGGTATCCTCTAATCAACCCTTTTGGTACCATGTTCATATTTTTTATCATTTTCAAATTATGAGCTTTGGAAAAAGTTGACTTTTTGTTGACTTTCAAAAGGATCTATAATGTCTTGGCTCATATCCTTCAAATGAAGCATTTTTAGGCTTGGCTTGTGAGACATAAAGTTGTATAGAATTAAACTTCCTTCAAAATGAGCTTTGGATGGGAAATTTTTGATGAAACATGTGAAAGTTATGGCTGGTCTAAGTTCAGTTGACTTTTCCTACACAAAACCCTATTTTAGCAACTTCCGATTCTTGATGATCTGAGGTTTCCCTGATGAATCTGTTAGAACACAGATTGGTGTTTAATATATCTCTATGTTCTGATGATAACACTAATGAAATTTTGTATTAAGTAAATATATACTCTAATTTTGTTAAAGTGTTTTTTGTTTCAGATATTAAATTAAATATTCTTATGGAAGAAAAAATGCATCTGAACTTTATTGTACGCAAGGCTCTGAGCATCAGAAGCAACACATCACAAGACTCTGAGCGCTGCCAGAAGAGACTTTGAAGCAGAAGCTGCAGAAGACTCTGAAACGTAGCCTAAGAATTTGTGTGAAGAGCTAAAGCATTGTTTCAGAAGACTTTGGAAGTACTTTACGCTGCAAGTACAGAGTCTATGATATTCAACTCTGCTCTATTTGAGATATTCACGCTGAAGCACATTTACTGCAAGACTCTAATAACATCAACTCTGATGTTGATACTTTGATAAAGAAACTTGTTGAAGAAGATGCTGTTCAAATAAAGATCCATTGGCATATTCCTTGTCCTTATCTGAGCGACTCTTTCCTCATTTGTGTATGGCACAGGAAATCAGACAAAAGGGATTTGTCTGAACATTCTTCTTCTGGGAAAGTAAAAGTCAATAGAAGACAAAAGGCTACAAAAGGCTACAACTACTTAGCAGTGCACAGTCTTCAAGTAATGGATGTCTAGTACTATAAAAGCAAGTCTCCAACAACAAATCAAAGTTGACAAATTATTGATAAATCAATTTGAAAAACTACTCTCAAGCTCTCATACAAATATTCTTCAAAAGTTGAATAGTTTTTATTAGTTCTTAAACTAGTGTAAAAAAATCACAGTTATGATTATAGCTTTTTAGAAGCATTCAAAACACTTTGTTAGTTTACATTTTTGTAAAAGTTCCTTAAAAAGACCAAGTTGTGGTCAGAATTTCTTGAGAAGACTAAGACAATTTGTCTTAGTGGTTGACACTGTAATCAATTTGATATAGTGGATTAAGTCCTTGTTGAGAAAGGCAAATCACCTTGGTAGGGTGGACTGGATTAATTTGAGTTCAAACGAACCAGGATAAAAATTATGTGTTATTTTTCTATTGTCATAATTGTTTCAAAACCCTTATTCATCCCCCCTTCTAAGTGTTTTTCCCACCTTCAGTTGGTATCAGAGCCCCGACTTTGTAGTGCTATCACTTAACCGTGTAAGAGAAAGATCTAGTGGGAAAACTCTTGATATTTTATCATTGATATTATGGCTGAAGCTTCAACATCAAACAACAAATATGAAGACAGAGATAGAATCAGCACCAAACCTTCCATGTTTGATGGTGAGAAGTTTGATTACTGGAAAGATAGAATAGAAAGTTTCTTTCTAGGCTATGATGCCGACCTTTGGGATTTGGTCATTGATGGTTATGTTCACCCCACTGATGGGGATGGCAAAAAGATTGACAGAAAGTCAATGACTGAAGCTCAGAAGAGAGAATTCAGGAATCATCATAAAGCAAGAACCATTCTATTAAATGCTATATCTCATACTGAGTATGAGAAGATCACAAGCAGAGAAACATTATTTGATATGTTTAAATCTTTGAAGATGACTCATGAAGGAAACTCCCAAGTGAAGGAGACCAAGGCTATGGCGCTCATCCAGAAATACGAAGCCTTCAAGATGGAGGAATCTGAATCTGTGGAAGCTATGTTCTCAAGGTTTCAGATTCTAACTGCTGGTCTGAAGGTTCTGGACAAAGGGTACTCCACTGCTGATCACGTCAAGAAGATCATCAGAAGCTTGCCAACAAGGTGGAGACCAATGGTCACAACTCTGAAGCTTGCAAAGGATCTGAATACGATCACGCTGGAGGAACTGATCATCTCCTTGAGGAGTCATGAGATTGAGCTAGAAGAAGACGAAAGGTAAGTCTGTTGTATTAAAGTCTAACAAATCTACTAAAGCTTTGCAGGTTATTGAAGAAAGCTCTGAAGAATCTTCATCTGAAGAAGATGAACTGTCCCTGTTGTCCAGAAGGATCAACCAACTCTAGAAGCATAAACAAAAGAAGTTCAGAAACTTCAAGAAACCAGATCAACATGGAGAGTCTTTTGGACACAGAAGATCTGGGAAAAAGGAAGTGGTCTGCTACGAGTGCAAGGAACCAGGGCACTATAAAAACAAATGTCCAAAACTTCTGAAGGAGAAACCTAGAAGGAAGTTTGATAAAAAGAAGAAAGTTCTGATGGCTACATGGGATGATTCAGATGCATCTAAATCCTCATCAGAGTCAGAAGAAGAATGTGCAAACGTGGCACTGATGGCAGACGTGGAAGATCATGATGAAGGAACATCTGGATCTGAATCAGAATCAGATTCAGAAGAGGTATTTTCTGAACTTACTAGAGCAGAGCTTATTGAGAGTTTATCTGAAATGTTGGAAAACTATAATAAGATTAAGCTCAAATACAAGAAGCTGCAAAGCAACCTTGTATCTGAGAATGATCTTCTGAAATCAGAAGTTGCTGAGCTTAAAGCAAACAATTTTAAATTTAAAAATGATTTAGAAAAGGCTCAACAAGATTCTGAAATTGAAACTAAGTCAAAATCTAAAAACATTTTAGAAGAATATGACTATAGTTTTCAGAAGTTTTTGACAAGAGGCCTAGATACAAGCAAGATGGCTTCCATGATCTATGGCGTAAGCAGAAACAATAGGAAGGGTGTTGGATATGAATCACCCTCTGGAAAGGATTTAAATCCAAAGCCTGTTGATAAACTGATCATTATGCATACTCCTCTCTATACTCACTTTAAGTACGGTCACCTTAATTATATTAAGCACACACGTTCTAATCAGAACACCCCTGTGTTTAAACCTAAAGTACGTCAGAACAAACCTGTTATCAAAATATAGAAGTTCAGACAAAACTTTAAGGCAACTAACTCTAAAGGACCCAAAAAGATCTGGGTACCTAAGGACAAAATAATATTTGTTGCAGATGTCCTTAGCAGCAAAATTAAAACACCAATCATGGTACCTGGACTCTGGCTGCTCACGTCACATGACGGGAAGAAGGTCTATGTTCCAAAGCCTAGAACTTAGATCAGGAGGAGACGTCAAGTTTGGAGGGAACCAAAAGAGCAAAATAGTTGGCTCTGGAACTATTGGTAATGGTAACCTTCCTTCCATATCTAATGTCTTACTTGTTGAAGGATTAACACATAATTTATTGTCCATAAGTCAATTAAGTGACAATGGTTATGATATAATCTTCAATCAAAAATGTTGTAAAGCTGTTAGTCAAAAAGATGGCTCAATCCTCTTTAATGGAAAAAGGAAGAACAACATTTACAAAATTAATCTTTCAGAACTTAAGGTTCAAAATATAAAATGCCTTATGTCTGTTAACGATGAGCAATGGGTCTGGCACAGAAGATTGGGGCATATTAGTATGAGACGTATATCTCAGATTAATAAACTCAATCTGGTCAGAGGACTTCCTCAGTTGAAGTTCAACTCAGATGCTCTTTGTGAAGCATGTCAGAAAGGAAAATTATCAAAATCTTCTTTCAAAGCTAAAAATGTTATTTCAACCTCAAGCCCATTAGAGCTGCTTCATATTGATCTGTTTGGACCAGTGAAAACTGGATCCATCAAAGGCAAGAAGTATGGATTAGTCATAGTTAATGACTACAGCAGATGGACATGGGTAAAATTCATGAAACACAAGGATGAGTCACACTCCGTGTTCTTTGAGTTCTGCAAACAAGTCCAAACTGAAAAAGAATTTAAAATTGTTAAAGTCAGAAGTGATCATGGTGGAGAATTTGAAAATAAATTTTTTGATTAATTTTTTAAAGAAAATGGCATTGTACATGATTTCTCCTGCCCTAGAACTCCTCAACATAATGGAGTTGTAGAGAGGAAAAATAGAACATTACAAGAAATGGCCAGAACCATGATCAATGAGACAAACATGAAAAAACATGTTTGGGCAGAAGCAATTAACATAGCTTGTTATATTCAGAACAGAGTGTCTATAAGACCTCTTCTAGAGAAGACTCCCTATGAATTGTGGAGGAATAGAAAGCCCAACATTTCTTATTTCCATCCTTTTTGATGTGTATGTTTTATGTTGAATACTAAAGAGAATCTGAACAAGTTTGATTCTAAAGCACAAAAATCTTTCATGCTTGAATATTCTGAACGCTCTAAAGGCTACAGAGTATACAATACTGAGACACAGATTGTGGAGGAATCAATTCATGTTAGATTTGATGATAAGCTTGGCAATTAAAAGCCAAAGCAGCTTGAAAATTATGCAGATAGAGAAGTCCTTCTCACAGACTCTGAAGATTCAGAGGAAGATAAAGCTCAAGTGAAAGGACCAGAAGCAACGCCAAATGCTACTCCATTGGCTGCTCAGAATCAACTGTTAAAGGATCATCCAGAATCAAATCCTCTCATCAAGAAGAAATGATCATTGGAAAGAAGGATGACCCTATCAGAACAAGATATTTTATCAGATCATCTAGAACATCATTATTTGGTCTTGTGTCAATTATTTAACCAACCTCTATGGATGAAGCTCTGCAAGACAATGATTGGGTACATGCCATGCAAGAGGAGCTCAATCAATTCACTAGGAATGGCGTTTGGGATCTGGTTCTAAGACTAAAAGGATTTAATATTATTGGAACTAAATGGGTCTTCAGAGGCAAGCTAAATGAGCAAGGAGAAGTAGTCAGAAACAAAGCAAGGCTGGTTGCTCAAGGATATAGTCAGCAAGAAGGAATTGATTACACAGAGACTTATGCTCCTGTGGCAAGGTAGAATTTGAGATGAGCATAATGGGAGAACTTAGATTCTTTTTGGGAATTCAAGTTAACCAAACTCCAGAATGCACCTACATACATCAAACAAAGTATGTGAAGGAGCTTCTAAAGAAGTTTAACATGACTGAAAGCAATTTAGAAAAGACCCCAATGTATCCTATAAGTACTCTGGACAAGAAAGAGGTAAGTAAAAAGGTAGACCAGAAGCTCTACAGATGTATGATTGGTTCTCTTCTGTATTTGACTGCTTTTAGACCTGATATCCTCTTTGGTGTTTACTTGTGTGCTAGATTCTAATCAGATCCTAGAGAATCTCACTTAACAGCTGTTAAGAGGATTCTGAGGTATCTGAAAGGTACTACTAATGTGGGTTTGTATTACAGAAAATCTGATGATTTTAAATTAGTTGGATTCTGTGATGCTGATTACGCTGGAGACAGAGTTGAAAGAAAAAGTACTTCTGAAAGCTGTCAATTTCTGGGAAGAAATCTAATCTCCTGGTACAGCAAGAAGAAACCTACAATAGCATTGTCAACCACAGAAGCAAAATATATTGCTGTTGCTGGTTGTAGCACTCAGATGCTCTGGATGAAGAGTCAACTAGAAGATTATCAGATATATGAGAGTAATATTTCTATCTTCTGTGATAATACTTCTGCTATATGCTTGTCTAAAAACCCTATTTTACACTCTAAGGCTAAGCATATAGAAATTAAACATCATTTCATTAGAGACTATATTCAAAAGGAAATTTTAAGCTTAAACTTTGTTAATACAGACCATCAATGGGCTTATATCTTTACAAAACCCCTTGCTGAAGATAGGTTTAAATTTATTCTGAAAAATATTAGTATGGATTTCTGTCCAGAATAAAATGTTTATCAAAAGCAAATTTACTCAGATGGAAACGAAACCCTCGTTCTTTCATCTTCTCTTCCAAACCAAAATCCAAACGAAACCCTCGTTCTCTCTCAACTTCAACAACTTCAACAATGACAACTTCATCCTCAACCTCTTCACAGTTCGCATCTTCCATGGCTACTATTTCTTGTTCAATTTTGGGAATTGTTCCTTACAAAGAACCTGTGAGAACTCTTCTCACACCTGTGAAGGATCTTGAGGTCTTATGTGAATCAATGGTGGACTTTGACTGCATTGCTAGAAATGGGTTTGATCTGCGTCCTATTGTTGATGCTCAAGGTTGGGTCAAGTACTTTGACAGATTATTTGGACCAGTTTACCCTCGTCTTGTCAAAGAATTTTGGATTCATGCTAAGTTGTATCCTAAGTTCATTCAATCGTTCGTTTTGGGCAAAGAAATCATCATTACTAAAGATTTGATAAGGAAGTTAATTGCTTATGAAGAATCTGATGGTGTTACACATTTACCTGCTGGGCGTGTAGACATGGATGAAGTCTACAGAGAAGTGGTTATTTCTGAATAACTCTCAAGCAAGATAAGAGAGTTAAAGGTGCAGTACAGGATCTGGGCTAAGATCTTCTTGGGATGCATCAACCACAAAAAATCAACAAAATCTCCAGATTATGTAAATACAGATCAAGTTTACTTCATGTATTGTATGAGCAGAAACACCAAGGTGGATCTACCACACTTATTGTTTTCACATCTGTGGAATCACATAAGTGCGTCCAGAGAATCTGTCAGAACAAAGCACCAAAATATCATAAGTTGGATACCAATGGGGAGATTGATATCAGATATTCTGACAGAAAATCAACTTGTTGCTCATTTGACAGAAGCTGGAATGACAGAGGAATTAGCTTCCATAATTGGAAAACCTCTGGATGGTAAAAGTTTACGAAGGATGAAAGTTATAGAAGAACTTGCTTATGCACCTATGAAGATCAATGTTGAAGAAGTGGGTCAAAGGAGAATTCCTCTGGATGACTTTCTAATTTTCTCAGCAGATGAACCCAAGGAAGCTCTTCTGAATTACATAGCAATGTGTATGGAAGATGGAACACCCATTCCTGCTGACATCCTGAAGCGTGCAAATGAACCAGCACCAGATGTCTACTCTAAAAAGAAGAGGAAGAAGAGGAAGACTTCTGAGGAAGGATCAGCAAGGCCAAAGAGAAAAGCATATGAAGAAGCTTCATCTGAAAAGGTCAAGCGTGCAAAGAAGTCAGGTATTTCTGCATCTTTACCTTCTATTTCTGAACAAACAACAAAACCAACATTTAGTTCTGAACCTATACCTCATCCCTCCCCAACTCACATAACTTCTAAACCACCATTATCTTCTGATCCACACCACACCGACTCTGTTCCCACACCTCAACATGAACCAATACCCACTCCCTCTCAAACTCATGTAACCGCTGAACATTTATCTTCTAAAAATGTTCAACAACCAGAAAAATCTCAACCAAAAGAACCAACACCACAAGAACCACAAGAACCACAACCAGAAGAACCTATTTCTTATGACCCTCAACCAGAACATCCTCAACCTTCTGAATCACATATATCTGATTTTGAAATTCTTGACATACAACCCCTCAAGACTCTCTTTGACATTTCATCTAGATCTTGTCATTCTTCTGAATCATCTGATTCAACTGAGTCTGACTTACCACATGATTTTCCAAGTATGACATCACCTTTAAACAACTCTCCAATACCAATACCTGCATTTGCATTTGTTCCATTTCGTCCTATATCTTTTGATGCCATTCCCTCTGCACCTAAAATCAAACGTTTTTTATTTCCCAAACCTTCTTCTTCCAAACCTAAGGTTATTACTACATCATCTGACGACACACCTTCTACACCATGTCCTCGTCTTTTGTTCATCATTCCCACTTTTTCCATACCATCTCCCTCTACAACACCTAAAACATCACCTCTAGAAGCCTACCTTAAACCAAAACCTAGGCTAAATGTTGATGTTCTGTTTGCTAGTTTTGAAAAAGAAATCAAGATGTGCCTATCTTCTGTTAAGAAGGAATGTCTGACAAGCATTAACCCAGATGCTTCTGAAGACATCTAGAATAGATTCATCTCAAGGTTCAACTCTGTAGCTTCAAATCTTCGAACCATTTGCTCTGATGATGCAAAGGTAAGATTTGCTGAAGTCATCAGACAAACTCTTCTGAACGTTAGGAGATCTCCAATTCTTCCTCAAGAGAATACACCTCCTACAATTGTGTTTCCTCCTTCTGAAGAATTTGTTGCATCTGAGTCTGCTGAAGAATCTAGGCCTGAAGAAGTTCTTCTAGAAGAATCTGCTGAAGACATCCTTGTTTCTAATCAGTCTGCTCTGATGATTGTGGATAAAGCATCTGATTCAGTGATTCAAGAGAATGCATCTGCTATGGTTATTGAGGCTGCGTCTGCACCTGCTCCTGAATCTTCTGAAGTCAAGAAAGAGAATTCTGATCTGGAAGAAAAGATTGCTAAGCTAGAGGCTAGTAACACAGGGATCAGAACTTGGATGGTGAAACAAGAACAAACCACAGATGAAATCAAAACATGGAT
Organism: Lathyrus sativus; assembly: GCA_963859935.3. NCBI lineage: Eukaryota > Viridiplantae > Streptophyta > Magnoliopsida > Fabales > Fabaceae > Lathyrus > Lathyrus sativus. The sequence goes on along the minus strand of OZ012737.1, from coordinate 38,548,820 downwards.
GGCTAAGCAAGAGGCGTATACTTCTGAGATCACAAACCTTCTGAAGATGATAACCTCTCGTCAATCTTAGTTGTTTCTTTGTTGTTTTATCTGTTTGAGCACATTGTTTATCTTGTTTCATATCTGTTTTGTCTATCTTGTTTCTGATCTGGATTGTGTTTTGCAATGCATCTGAATGTTTGAATTTTTTTCATCTGTTCATGTTATCTGTTTTATGTTTTTCTTCTGTTATCCTTTTGTTTATCTTAAGTGTTTTACTTTTTGATATGACAAAAAGGGGGAGAAAATGAAATTCTGATTGTTCAAATAAACAGTTACTAAAATAGAATTCATACCTAATAAATAATAACTAACATTGAATTTTAGTCTTTCAGAACTATAACATTTTATCTGACTAAATTCATAGAAGTTACTCTGAGAGTTCCCAAATCAGGCTCTGATTCTGAAAAGAATACTTATGCAAAAAAGGAAGTATTGATTTTTCTTACAGTATTCAATTCAGGGGGAGATTCACAATCTCAGGGGGAGATATATATTTTTTTTCTATTTATTGAACAAAATTTCCTATGTTTTTGTCATCATAAAAAAGGGGGAGATTGTTAGAACACAGATTGGTGTTTAATATATCTTTATGTTTTGATGATAACACTAATGAAATTTTGTATTAAGTAAATATATACTCTAATTTTTTTCAAGTGTTTTTTGTTTCAGATATTAAATTAAATATTCTTATGGAAGCAAAAAGGCATCTGAACGTTATTCTACGCAAGACTCCGAGCATCAGAAGCAACACATCAGAAGACTCTGAGCGCTGCCAGAAGAGACTCTGAAGCAGAAGCTGCAGAAGACTCTGAAGCGTAGCTGAAGAATTTGTGTAAAAAGCTAAAGCATTGTTTCAGAAGACTCTGGAAGTACTTTACGCTGCAAGTACAGAGGCTCTGATATTCAACTCTGCTCTGTTTGAGATATTCACGCGGAAGCACACGTGCAGCAAGACTCTGATAACATTAACTCTGATGTTGATACTTTGATAAAGAAACTTGTTGAAGAAGATGTTGTTCAAATAAAGATCCGTTGGCATATTCCTTGTCCTTATCTGAACGACTCTTTCCTCATTTGTGTATGGCACAGGAAATCAGACAAAAGGGATTTGTCTGAACATTCCTCTTCTACGAAAGTAAAAGTCAATAGAAGACAAAAGGCTACAAAAGGCTACAACTACTCAGCAGTGCACAGTCTTCAAGCAATGGACGTCTAGTACTATTAAAGCAAGTTTCCAACAACAAATCAAAGTTGACGAATTATTGATAAATCAATTTGAAAAACTACTCTCAAGCTCTCATACAAATATTCTTCAAAAGTTGAATAGTTTTTATTCGTTCTTAAACTAGTGTAAAAAAATCATAGTTATGATTATAGCTTTTTAGAAGCATTCAAAACACTTTGTTAGTTTACATCTTTGTAAAAGTTCCTTAAAAAGACCAAGTTGTGGTCAGAATTTCTTGAGAAGACTAAGACAATTTGTCTTAGTGGTTGACACTGTAATCAGTTTGATATAGTGGATTAAGTCCTTGTTGACTAAGGCAAATCACCTTGGTAGGGTGGACTGGATTAGTTTGAGTTCAAACGAACCAGGATAAAAATTCTGTGTTATTTTTCTCTTGTCATAATTGTTTCAAAACCCTTATTCAACCCCCCTTCTGAGTGTTTTTCCCACCTTCAGAATCATGATCGACCCTTGATTAAATGATGAATTTCACCTCGTAATCTTGATGTTGACCAAAAATCTTGGAGTTTGACTTTGAGTTGACCACAATTGTCCTCAGTTGACTTTTTGACCAAGTTAACTAATTTTCAGGTATCTGAGCATATGACTGGCCAAACTTGTAAGGAAAGCTCTAAAACTTGACATGGGGATTCTTTAAAGTATGTGGGATG
>OZ012737.1:37536366-37861382 GCA_963859935.3 Lathyrus sativus | reverse complement strand
GACCCAAGAGGAGATTGATCTAGGAGATGGAACAATTAAGAGACCAACATACATCAGTGCTAAGGTCAACCCAGATCTAAAAGAGTAGGTGGTCAAGCTACTCGAAGAAGTCAAAGATTACTTTTGTTTGGACTAAAATGAGATGCCAGGGTTAACTCAAGATATGGTGGAACTAAAGATGCCAATTCGACTTGGTAAAAAACTAGTAAAGCAACTACCGAGGAGATTTGCCCCATAGATAATGTCCTAAATCAAAGAAGAGATCGAAAGGCTTTTCAGAAGCAAATTTATCAAGACTTCCAGGTATATCGAATGGCTAGCAAATATATTACCTGTCATTAAAAAAATGGTACTCTTAGGGTGTGTATAAATTTAAGGGATCTCAATAATGCCAGGTCTAAAGATGAATACCTGATGCCTGTGGCAGGAATGTTAGTCGACTCAGCTACGGGTTTTGATTACCTAAGAATGTTATATGGCTACTCAGGGTATAACCAAATCTTCATTGCTAAAGAGGACATACCAAAAACAGAGTTTCGATGCCTAGGGGCCTTAGGGACCTACGCATGGGTAGTAATGCCTTTCAGTTTAAAAAAATACTAGGGTTCGATGCCCAGGGGCCTTAGGGATCTACACATGGGTAGTAATGCCTTTCAGTTTAAAAAATACTAGGGCAACCTATCAAAGGGCTATAAACTCGAAGTTCCACGATTTCATTGACACATTCATGCAGGTTTACATTGACGACATAGTCATAAAATCCTTGTTAGAAAATGATCATTTAGACCACCTTCAACAGTCCTTTGAAAGGATGAGGAAATATGGATTAAAAATGAATGCATTGAAATGTGCTTTTTGTGTCCATGCAAACGACTTCTTAGGTTTTGTGGTGTATAAGAGAGGCATCAAAATCAACCAACACAAGATCAAAGCAGTCTTGGACATCAAGCCTCTCTCAACAAAGAAGCAACTTCAGTCGTTGTTGAGAAAAATAAATTTCATAAGGAGATTTATATCCAATGTAAGTGGCAAGACAAGCGTTCTCACCATTGCTTCGACTGAAGAAGGATGAAGGTTTCACATGGGGATTAAACACCAAAAGGAATTCGAAAAAATCAAAACGTATTTGACTAACATTCCTATTTTGTTAACCATATTAGAAATAAGGTCACAAAGTTGTACATATAAGCATCAAATTCAATTATAGGTAGCATGTTAGCTCAAGAAGATAAAAATGGGGTCGAAAGAGCCATCTATTACCTTAGGAATTCTAAATGATGTTGAAAATAGATATAATTTAATACAAAATCTATTTATTTTCTTGTAATTTTCATCTACTAAGTTAAAAAATTATATAAAATTGGTTGATGTCTATGTTTGTTTTCATTTTAACGTAATTAAACATATGTTATCAAAATCTATCTTACATAGTCGATTCGGGAAATGGGCGTTGCCCTTTACCGAATATTCATTAACTTATTAACCTTTCAAGGCCATGAAAGGCCAAATAATCGTAGACTTTATTATTGACCACTCATTAGTCGAAGCGACACAAAACTACGTAGGCGAGAAACCTCGAAAGATATATTTCGATGGTTTCAGACACAAGGAGAAAACTGAGGTTTAAATCCTCATAATTTTCCCAAAAAAGATACCGACTAAGTTCAAATTTAGAATTGAAGGTCATTTCTTTGACAATAAGGTTGAATACAAGGCTTTAAAAATAGGCCTTAAGATTTTGTTAGACTTGGGGGCAAAACAACTCGAGATAAAAGGTGACTCATAATTAGTAGTGAAACATCTAAGAAAAGAATATAAGTACATCAAACAAAACCTGATGATATACTTCATCACAATAAATTCTCTTTTGAAATGTTTCCACTCTATTGATATTGATCATGTACCTTGATTGGAGAACTAAGAGGCGAAAGACTTAGCACAAATCGCTTCAGGCTATAAAGTCCCCAAAGAGAAACTAGAAGAGTTAATCGATGTCAGGGATAAACTGACTTCAATTGAGTGCTCCCCAGTGACATCATCAATGTCAAAACTTGGGGGCATATGCGTTTGGAGACATACCAACCTTAGAGAGTTCAACCCATGTTTTCTTGGGAAAGTGGAGCCATGATGAGATTTGGTGGTTGCACATATTGAAATTTTTTTTTTGCTAAAGTAGCCATGATAATGATGACGTCGGCACACTAATTGGCATAGTTGTGAGAAGTTTCAAAAACACTCATATCTCTCAATTGGTCGAAAGTAACATTTTTGGGGGCAATGTGTTAGCATGGGATTTTCGACATCATGAACTCGATACGTGGGGATTTAGAAATTACTTAGTGAAAATGATGTTTGATAGCGTTTCGACAAAAATGATATTTAGCCTAAGGCGTTTAAAATTCTATGTTAAACCAGAAAATGGGGACTTAGCATGTTTTTTGAGACTACAAAAGATAACATTCTAAGTGATTCGACAAAGGCTGATGGTTGACAGTACCAGTTGGAGAGAAACGACGAGATCAGATTGAGTAACTTTTTATGATCATGCACAACATTCTTTACATATTTAAGCAAAGATGTTTTTCTTATTTTTTGCTTTCCTTTTCCAGCAATTCATTTGTCTTTTCACCTTGCATTTTGCAAGGATCTCGACACAATTGAAATCCCTTGTTTTTCTTTACAATTTATTGTCTTTATTTCCTTATAAAATTAAGGTTTATTTCTATTTTTACAGTAAACAACCAAACACTATTTTAAAAATTTATGCACAATGCGTTCTATGATTTACTAATCGATCCTATAAGTAACATTTCTAAATACTAGTGATTTTTTTAATCTAAAATACGGATAAATAGATATATAATTTAATTGATTTTTATTTCTAATTTGTTTGCATATAAAAGTAACTTAATTGTTTCTTAAATGACTTAAATAAATTATTTCTTCTAAGATATTTAATATATTTTGATCAACAAGTTAGATTATTTAATATTTTGTAAATTTATTTATATTACAAATAATTTATTATTTCAAAATTTCAATAAATTTTACTAAATTATAATCCTACGATTTCTTTTATTAAAATTTAATGGATGTGTGGCTTAATAAATTTGAGACTATTTTAAGACCCAATTTCTAGGCCAAAGTCATTAGGAGTTTTCTATAGAAATTTTAGGGAGTTTTCCTTAGGAACTTTAAATATATATAGTGAAGCATTTTGTCTATTACTATAAGTCAGTATTGAGATAAACATTATGACATGAACTCTTTCAAATAAGTTGTTATGTTTTAAGTGTTTAAACCTATTTATTCAAATGACACGTTACTAATTATATATAGTAAACTAGTAAGATACCCGTGGAAACACCGATAAAATTATTTATATAATATAAAAGATATTCAAATATATATATATATATATATATATATATATATATATATATATATATATATATATATATATATATATATATATATATATATATATATATATATATATTAGTACAATATAAAATGTATTTATATATGTATTTAAATTTGAAATTAGCAATAATTATATAAATTCAATTGTATTAAAATACAAAAAAAAGAAACTCGTGAGATAAAAAAAGAACATTTAATATTTAAAAATAAGAATTTTATCTTTCAAATAAGGTAATTATTGCTTAATATAAAATATGTATTGTGCTAACAGTGACACGTGAAATAGAAAGTTTATTTGATACAATGTAAATGTATTTATATAAATATGTAAATTTGAAATTAGTTACTTAATTTTAAAATGAAAAATATTTATATAAACTCAATTGTATCAAATAATTATACAAAAAGAAAAAAATCACTTGTGAGATGAAGAATTGTAAAATCACTAGTGAGATGAAGAATTATACAAAAAGGAAAGAATTTTGAAATCAAGATTGTCTTTCAAATCAAGACAAATTATTGATAAAAATAAAATAGAAATTGTACTGATAATAACCCGTGAAATAAAAAAAATTGATATGATATAAAATATATTTAGATACAAATGCAAAATTTAAAATGATTTACTTAATTGTAAAATAAACAATAATCATATAAATTTAATTGTATCAAAAGAAGAAAAAAAATAAAAATAATTGTTGATTAAAATGAAATAGATGGGTTGAAAGTGACCCGTGAGATAAATAAATTTTTAATTTATTAAAATTAAAAAAATTGATTAATAGTATTTTTAGTGATAATAAATAGATAGAAAAAAATTAAAATGAAAGGGAAAAAGGAATGTGAGAAAATTTTGAAATTTAAATGAAAAGAGAAAATGAGTGTCACTTGTCATGTTGTAGTATCAGATGAGAATAAAAAAAAAAGTAAATATTAATTTATTACTAAAATATCTTTTTGGTAGTGTAAATGATTTGTGATGAAAGGGTAATTTAAGGAGTTCATACAATTAAATTTGCATATATAGATATATATAGATAGTAGATATTTGTATATAGATAATTTTATCATTGAGAAAATTATAATTTTTTTGTATTCTTTTACTATTATTATAATATTTTGTAGAATGAGAATGAATCCAAATATAACTGTTACACTTGAACTCGTATTCTTTTACTATTCTTATAATACCAGTTTAATGTCCAATTATGAAACTTTTGGAGAATGAAAATGAATCCAAATATAACCGTTACACCAAAACTAACCACAAAGAATCAACCAGACTGGTACAGTGAATAAATCAACAATACATAAATAAAACTAGAAATTGGATCGAAAAATGTAATTGCATTATAAGGCCGCATCGCATTTAAACAGATTGACGTAATATAAAATCTATTAACATGAAATCAATTTAATACAATTAAGAATTTCTCACGCGAAAATAGATGTAAGGAAACAGCAACGGCCTCCTGTGTAACAAAACATATAAAAAAAAGAGGAACATAATCATAACACAACGATGTAGAACTTTTTCAACATATATATTTTTATTGTAAAAAGAAAGGTAAGTGCATCGAGCATAGAAGAGTCTCACAAAAAAAAGCTTTTGTTGTTGGATTATATTTTATTTTTTTCTTTCTTTTTAATATTTTTCTCATGTAAAAAAATGAAATAGAGGAATAATTAAATTTATTGAAAAAAGACACAAAATTCAAAATTTTCTCTTAAATATTAATAATTAGTGGTAGCTTTAACCATAATTGGGAGAGATTTCTCTTAAATATTAATAATTAGTGGTAGCTTTAACCATAATTGGGAGAGAAAAAGGTGCATTGGGCCCCTAATTAAGGTGCATGAATATTTTTTTTTAAAAAATATATAATTTAGAAATATTTTGAGTATCATCAAAATTTTATTAGTTTTTGCAAATATTACCTCTAACATTAATTTATGCTTTAGTAGAACTAAGATACAATTGTGTTCACATGAGTACTGTATATTTAACTTTCAGGCATATGTGAGAAAAAGAAGAAGAAAAAAAAAAAAAAGAAAAACACAAAATAATAAGTGAATGGAAATGAAATGTCCTTAAATAAAAAAGAAATAAATAAATGAGTGATTGAATAAATATTGATGTTTTTCATTTAAATGTTGATGTTGATGTTGTTTTTCATATAAATTTAAATGAATAATAGGTAAAGTTCATAATTTTTTAAAATAATAATAGAATGTAACAAAAGTTGATGCGATTATTTGAAAAAAAAAATATTATATGATATATAACAAATACATAATACATAAATATAATATGGATTAGATCTTACAATTATATTTATATCAATTATAAAATTAATTCTCACATGATATGCATGACTTCAAAATTCATATTTAATATATGAAAAATAATGAAAAATGAATTCTCCTGATATATCAAATTAAAGTGGTTATAAAGCACAATAGATATGATCATATATATTGAATCATATTTAATCCATGATGAATTATGGAGAATGAATTTTCATTTTACTTCAAATTAAAGTACGGGCTGTATAGCAATATGGATCTAAGTAATTCAACATAAATATCTAATGAATAGTTCACCAAGAGAGTCAATCTACCAAAGAAAAAATAGGTTGAATATTGAGGCTTAAACCCTTAAGAAATAAGGTGTTTATATTGGCTTTAAAGGATGAGTTGTCATATAATCTACCCAGAGGTCATCTTTGAAAATATGAATCAGACAATGAGAAACACTGGTGTACTCAGATTGTCTGAAGCTATATGAAGCATATTTAAACCAAATAAGCATCATCTCCTATCTTAAAATCGATTAGAATAAAAAATTCTCGTATATCTATTATTGATATCAAAGATCATTTTAGTTGAAATAGTTATTGCATTGAGTGCATATGAATACAAACACTCTGTAAATATGGACTTCAGCCCTCAAGTTTGATTGATCGATCACTTTTCATGCTTGTCATCTACATAAACTTAAACTTAGTTTGACATTAGAGTGTCTTTGCAGGTACACTTGTATACTCTAATAAGGGGCATTTAAGGAGATTAAGAACTCATACTAATAAAGTCATATAATCATTTCCACCCACCACACGGTACACTCAATAAAACCCAAACCTCAAATATTAATTATCAATGTGGTAACCATAAGCTAGACTCCACTAGAATTATCACAAGGAAAACTAGGTCATTAAAATTATAACGGATGATCCAAGCATACTAACTCACTATCTCAGAGGTGTGTTGATGGATACGTAAGTGCTGCCCCTTATCATCTTCAATTACTAAAAATGAACTATGTGGAAGAATCCAAGAGTTAGGGTACACTTCAACCCAAACATCACAATTTCAATGAGAATATATTAAAGAATGTCATTGACATGATAGAAGCGGGTGTCAAGCATCTAAAAGTTAAGGTATAAACAATCGAGATAAGACAAAAATCACTATAACAACTAGCCATTGAAGGAAAAATAACTATAAAAGTATCACCGTCTTAGATTTAAGAAGTAAAACATCCTCCTTTAACATGCTAAGGAAAAATATATAAATTTTGTAAAGGAATAAAGAGGAAGTAGGATTAATGAGTGTCACAGTATGAATAATGAACTAAAGTATACAGAAGAGTTTGATCAACCAAAGTAGTTTTGTTGATCTTATACTCAGTGAGTCCTACATGCAACACATATTACTTGAGAAAATCCTACAACTCTACAATGGGTCATGGGATTCATAAAAGTCTTGATGACATTCACTATGGATATTAAATCTAAGTTTGTTCAAACAAAGTTGTTGGTAGTTAAATGTGTATTTTGGCTTACAATCTCTTACTTGAATATATTCTTTCATCATGCGCTTTTGTAATTACATGGTGTTATGGACTGGGCCAGAGGCTGGCCCACCGTCGAAAATTGCCCAACCCAAATCCTCGTCGAGGAGAGTCCAATGAAGGCCCAATTCATCATATCATACAGGGAGCTTTCACGCGTCTCCCCCATGGTCTCCATGTTCCCCCCATGCGGGGACACGTCATCAGCCAACTACCCGCGTCTGAGAGAATAGGGCACCCACCTTTTGAAGATCACAGGGCAATTAGACCAGGATAAAGACCATGTGTTGGTCTTCCTTACGCCATGTAGATCTTGGAAGTTATCCGCATTGGGCCTGATGATCCAACCCAATGCAGATAACTGTTGGCCCAGCGCTGGGGGCATATTATAAATACCCAATTTCACTAGAGGGTCAAGTATTCTATTCACAACTAGCTTTTCTGTACTTGATTCCTCTTATTTCATTTCTTACTTTGGCATTAGAGTACCTTGCAGGTACACCCCTCTTCTTTTCTCCACCGTCGATGAATTAAAAGCTTATGACGCATGTTGGTTGCTGATATCTTTTTGGTATGGTAAGATCAGTGGCGCCGTCTGTGGAAAACTTTTGCTTCCCCATTCTTTATTCCTTAAAAATCAAAGAACCAAAGCACCTTAACCTCCATCGATATTGACCAGCCCACGCGTTGACGAAAACCTCCATGAAACCGCTTTCACCACCTTCACCAACGACGACGACCATGACCCCGACATGGTTGTCCCAGTCAAAGAAGGTGACCTCAGGGATGAGTGCACCGCCTCTTCTTCCTCCAATGATGCGACCAACAATTCCGTCTAACAGTTCAACAGTCTGGCTAGTTTCCAGCCAATTCATGTGTCGCCTAACCCTGATCCGACCATGAAGGCTTTGTTCACGGAGATCAACCAGACGAACCTGATAATTTTCCAGCAGAACAAACGAATCGAGATGCTGGAAAAGGAGCGACAGTCACGTTCTCCCCCGCGGAGACATAGGCGCCCCGTTTCTCGCAGCCCGTCCCTGAGACGGCGAGAAACACATCCCCTTTCTCCCTCATGGAGAGACCAACAGGATGAATCTCAAATCCCCTCCCCACGACAACATGGACGTCACCCACAGCTAGAGAGACCTCAGTCCACAACGACTCAGAAGCGCGACCATAGTCCTCCCAGGAAGGAGCGACGCTCCTCGGCTCCTAAGAGAAACAAAGTCGATGGGCAGATGGGGAAGTTGAAGGCTCGACCGAGGAGCCCTCATCGCCACGAGAGGATCTCTTAGTACGACTCACCCCCTCACAATCTCCCATCAGAAGAAACAAGGACGACACCTGTACTCTGCTATCTAGGGCCATCATGGAGACTCGCCTCCCCGTCCGGATGGAGAAACCGTCGAGCCTGGCGACCTACGATGGTACGACCCACTCGGACGATCATATTGAGAGCATCGATGCAATGCTCGACTACTGTAACATCCAGGGAGCTATAGAATGTCGACTCTTCCTGACGACCCTGAGGAAGGGCGCATTGGTATAGTACAAGAGCCTTGAGCCCGAATCCATCACTTCTTGGAAAACACTGAAGAGAAAGTTCTCCAGGCACTTCACCACCTTTCAGCGACATCCGAAGACGGAGGCATCCTTGGAGGCTATCATTCAGGGGAAGGAAGAATATCTCTGAGACTATATAGAGAGATTCAATCGAGAGGTCGTCCAGGTGTCCACGACAGATAACATGAAGAGATACCTGATCAAGCGAGAGTTGTGACCCCGCAACGATTTTTCCGAAGAGGATGGTATCGAAAGGCCTAACACACTGGAAGAAATCCTTCACAAGGTCTGCTCCTACACCCAATATGAGGAAAAGGAGGCCGCCAACAATGCCCACGACTCGTGGAACTTGAAAGGTACCAAAGTCTCTAGGCACGAAGAACCTATCTCTCCCTGGCGTGGCGAGGATAAAATAAGAGAAGATCGGCCCCGCGACTCCCGGGAACACCGGGGGCCAGCAGACCATTTCACCGAGTACATGCTACTCACCACTTCCCGCGAGTACATCCTTGCTGAGTGCACCAACTCAGAGTTCCAAAGAGGTGAGGTCCACTTTTTGGATCTGGCGCCCCCCAAACCCAACGACAAGTCCAAGTACTGCTGATTCCATAGGAGTCACAAAGACTTCACGAAAGATTTTATCCATCTCAAGGATGCCATCGAAATCTTGATCAAGGAAGGGCACCTGAAGCAGTACACTAGAAGGAATGATGCTCCTCAACAAGAGACCCATGAAGAAAAGAAGGTCGAGGAGGCGACGTCACCCTCCGACGAAGTCGGGCTGCAGGTCGCTTTGTGCGTCACCCGGCCATAGGATATCTACCTTCCCTATGAGGCCGATACACCTTTTTCCGCTTGCAACCCTTGGGAGAATTTCCCAACCGCAATGGTCATATCCGACAGGGATCTCAGTAAACTCTTTGTAGGGTCGATCAAGAGGAACTTTGATGAACTAATCGACAAGATCTCGAAGCAGAACTCTACCCTCAATAGGTTTAAGGGTAACTCAAACCCGATCACCTTCTACCTCGAGAAGCTACCGAGTGACGCATCCAATTCCAGCATCCCTCTGTTGATCAAGGCTCAGATGGAAAACTTTGACGTCTGTCGCGTTCTCGTCGACCAAGGGAGCTCGACGGACATAATGTACGCCTACCTTGTAAAAGCACAGATTGTGTCTTAGTTTTATCTCTATGTTTTGATGATAACAATTATGAATTTTGTATTCAAGAATTATATACTCTAAACGTGTTCTAGATTGTTTGCTACAGGCACTAAAGTAAATTATCTTAAGAAAGCAAAATTGCATCTGAACATTGTTTGTATGAAAGACTTCATAAGTTCAAGAGCATCTTAAGTGAAGATCTGAACTTTGCTCCCAGAAGAATCTGACTACTGTCTCTTGAAGATTCTGAAGAAGGAGCCTCTAAAGCATAGAGACTCTGCTCTGAAGGATTTACACGCTCAAGCACACTAGCTGCACATACTCTGTTTCAGCTCAATCTGAAGAACATTCAAGACTCTGAAGATCCAGATGATCCTTGATCAGAAGACTCTGAAGATTCAGATTCTTATGTTGAAAGCTGAACTCACTTTGAAGAAGATTTAAATATGTACGTTGGTCCTTCTCAACAGCTCTTTCCTATTTTGTGCTAGACACAAGGACACAGACAAAAAGGTTTTATCTATGCATTCCATTCTGAGGAAAGTATTCTGCAAGTGAAGACAAAAAGCATCAGGCCTGTTTCAGCACAGCCTCCAATGTGAAGACAAAAGGCTCTAGGCTTTTCTGCACAGCCTTCAACGTAACAAGACTTCTTGGATCTTAGTGCCTATATAAAGAAGTCCACTCCATCTTCTTCAGTAATTGAATCTCTAGAAAAATCACTCCTCAAAGCAAATCTCAAAAAGCTCTTTATCATATTACTTTGCTTTATCTTTATTCTTAAACTAAGAGAAATATCACTGTTGTGATAACAGCTTATTAGAAGCATTCTTACTCTTGTAAAAGTTTTACTTTGTTTGTAAAAGGTTTTCCTTAAGAGGATCCAGTTGGGATCAGCTGCTCTTGAGAAGACTAAGAACGGTTGTTCTTAGGTGTTGCTATTTGTAATCTGTTTGATTAAAATAGTGGATTAAGTCCTTGACAGAGAAAGGCAAATCACTCTTGAGAGGGTGGACTGGACTAGTTGTTTTCAACGAACCAGGATAAAAATATCTGTGTTCTAATCTTTGATTTTTAGTCTTACTTATTCAACCCCCCCTTCTAAGTAATTTTCTCACCTTCAGTTGGCATCAGAGCTCCGGTTCTGCGTGTGCTCCACTTAACCGTGACAGTTAAAGATCCAGTGAGAAAGATACTTTGATATTTGTGTTGTTGTCATTATGGAAACAGCTACATCAACTTGCAACAACAAATATGAAGGAGATAGGATCAGTACCAAGCCACCCATGTTTGATGGGGAAAAATTTGACTATTGGAAAGATAGAATAGAAAGTTTTTTCCTCGGGTATGATGCTGATCTTTGGGATATGGTCATTGATGGATATAAACATCCTACTGATGAGGATGGCAAAAAGATTGATAGAAAGTCAATGACTGAAGTACAGAAAAGAGATTTCAAGAATCACCACAAAGCCAGAACTATATTGCTTAATGCAATCTCTCATACTGAGTATGAGAAGATTACAAACAGAGATACTGCTCATGACATGTTTGAGTCACTCAAAATGACTCATGAGGGAAATTCTCAGGTTAAAGAGACCAAGGCGCTGGCGCTCATACAGAAGTATGAGGCATTTAAAATGGAAGAATCTGAAAATGTAGAAACTATGTTTTCTAGATTTCAGATTCTTACTGCTGGTCTGAAAGTTCTGGATAAGGGCTACTCAACGTCAGATCATGTCAAGAAGATCATCAGAAGTCTTCCCACCAGATGGAGACCAATGGTGACTGCACTGAAGATGGCAAAAGATCTGAATAAGATCTCCTTAGAAGAACTTATCAGTTCTTTGAGAAGTCATGAAATAGAGCTGGAGGAAGATGAGCCCCAGAAGAAAGATAAAGGTAAATCCATAGCTTTAAAATCTAACAAACCTGTTAAAGCTTTGCAGGTAAAAGAAGAAAGTTCTGAAGAATCGTCTTCTAAAGAAGAAGATGAACTGTCCATGCTTTCCAGAAGAATCAACAAGCTCTGGAAGCACAAGGGAAGGAAGTTTAACAACTTCAGGAAAGCTGACCACAGGAAGGAATCTTCTGGATACAGAAGATCTGGAAAGAAAGAGGTCACATGCTATGAATGCAAGGAACCTGGGCACTACAAAAATGACTGCCCCAAACTTCTCAAGGAGAAACCCAAGAGAAAGTTTGATAAAAAGAAAAAGGTTCTTATGGCAACTTGGGATGATTCAGATGAATCTGAATCTGAATCTGAAGCGTCAGAAGAGTGTGCCAACATGGCATTAATGGCTGGAATAGAAGATCAGAATGAAGAATTATCATCTGAATCTGAGTCAGACTCCGACTCTGATGCTGAAGAGGTAATGTCCAAACTTACCAAAGATGAACTTATAAAGGTGTTATCTTAAGTCTTGAAAAGCTACAATAATATCAAACTCAAGAACAAGAAGCTGAAAAGCAATCTTGAATCTGAGATTGATAATCTGAAAACAGAACTTGTTGAGCAGAGAGAAATAAATTTAAAAATAAAAAATGATTTGGAAATTGTTCAACAAGAATCTGACTCTGAAGCTAAGTCATCTGAAAATATTTTGGAAAAATATGACTCTAGTTTTCAGAGGTTCCTCACTAAAAGCATAGACAGAAGCAAGATGGCTTCTATGATCTATGGAGTTAGTAGGAATAAAAGAAAGGGAATTGGATTTCAATCTTCTTCTCTTGAAAAAGATGTAAGACCAATACCTGTAGATGATCTGATCATTAAGATAACTCCTTTATACTCTAATTTTAAATTTGGTCATTTAAATGATATTAAACACACGAGCTCTGAAAAGAATACTCATGTGTTTAGATCTAAGGCAAGTCTAAACAAAAACTATGTTGAAAAACAAAAGTTTAGACAAACCTACAAGGCAACTAACCCTAAAGGACCCAAGAAGATCTGGGTACCTAAAGACAAAATAATCCATGTTGCAGATGTCCTTAGCAGCAAAGTCAGGACACCAATCATGGTACCTGGACTCTGGATGCTCACGACACATGACGGGAGAAAGGTCTATGTTCCAAAGTCTGGAACTTAGATCTGGAGGGGACGTGAAATTTGGAGGGAACCAGAAGGGCAAGATCATTGGCTCTGGAACTATAGGTAATGGCAACCTACCCTCTATTTCTAATGTTCTGTTAGTTGAAGGATTGAAATATAATCTATTGTCCATAAGTCAATTAAGTGACAATGGTTATGATATCATCTTTAATCAAAAATGTTGCAAAGCTGTATGTCAAAAGGATGGTTCTATCCTATTCAATGGAAAGAGGAAACACAACATTTATAAAATTAACCTTTCAGAACTTAAAGTTCAAAATGTAAAATGCCTCTTATCTGTGAATGATGAGCAATGGGTCTGGCATAGAAGATTGGGGCATATTAATATGAGACGTATATCTCAGATTAATAAACTCAATCTGGTCAGAGGACTTCCTAAGTTGAAGTTCAACTCAGATGCTCTGTGTGAAGCATGTCAAAGAGGAAAATTTTCAAAATCTCATTTTAAATCAAAAAATGTTGTTTCTACCTCCAGACCATTGGAATTACTTCACATTGATCTGTTTGGACCAGTGAAAACTGCATCCATCAGAGGCAAGAAGTATGGGTTAGTCATTGTAGATGACTACAGCAGATGGACATGGGTAAAGTTTCTAAAACACAAGGACGAGTCTCATTCTGTGTTCTTTGACTTCTGCAATCAAGTCCAGACTGAAAAAGATTGTAAAATTATTAAAGTCAGAAGTGATCATGGTGGAGAATTTGAAAATAAACATTTTGAAAAATACTTTTCTGAAAAAGGCATTGCACATGATTTCTCCTGCCCTAGAACTCCGCAACAAAATGGAGTTGTAGAAAGGAAAAATAGAACATTGCAAGAAATGGCCAGAACCATGATCAACGAGACAAATCTGGCAAAACATTTCTGGGCAGAAGCAATTAACACAGCTTGTTATATTCAGAACAGAGTGTCTGTAAGACCTCTTCTGAAAAAGACTCCCTATGAATTGTGGAGAAACAGAAAGCCCAACATTGCTTATTTTCATCCTTTTGGATGTATTTGTTATATGCTTAATACTAAAGATAATCTGAACAAGTTTGATTCCAAAGCACAGAAGTGTTTCATGCTTGGTTATTCTGAACGCTCTAAAGGCTACAGAGTATTCAATACTGAAACACAGATTGTGGAAGAATCTATTCATGTCAGATTTGATGATAAGCTTGGCTCTGAAAAGCCAAAGCAGTTTGAAAGTTCTGCAGATAGAGAAGTAATTCTCACAGACTCTGAAGTCTCAGAGGCAGAAAAGGCAAAGAACAAAGAATCTGATGCAACCCCAGATGGTACACCTTTGACTTCACAACTAAACAACTTGCATATTTCTGAAAGACCAACCGTCAGAGGATCTTCTTCCAGAATCAAAGCTTCTCATCCAGAAGATGTGATAATTGGAAAGAAGGATGATCCCATAAGGACAAGATCATATCTCAGAACTTCTGAATCTTCCTTATTTGGCTTAGTGTCAATGATAGAACCAACATCTGTAGATGAGGCTCTGGAAGATAATGAATGGATTATAGCTATGCAAGAAGAGCTGAATCAATTTGCCAGAAATGAAGTTTGGGATCTGGTTCCTAGACCTAAAGGATTCAATGTCATTGGAACAAAATGGGTCTTCAGGAATAAGCTGAATGAAAAGGGAGAAGTAGAAAGGAATAAAGCAAGGCTGGTTGCTCAAGGATATAGTCAACAAGAAGGTATTGATTACACTGAGACATATGCTCCAGTGGCAAGGTTAGAATCTATTCGTCTTCTTATTTCATTTGCTGCACAGAATAACATCACTCTGTATCAGATGGATGTTAAAAGTGCTTTTCTTAATGGTATTATAGAAGAAGAAGTATATGTCCACCAACCTCCTGGTTTTGAAAGTGAAAACTTTCCAGATCATGTTTTCAAATTAAAGAAATCCCTTTATGGATTAAAACAAGCTCCCAGAGCTTGGTATGAGAGGTTGAGCAACTTCCTTTTAAAGAAAAATTTTATCAGAGGAAAAGTGGATACAACTTTATTCTGTAAATCTGTTAAGAAAGATCTGTTGATTTGTCAGATTTATGTAGATGACATTATTTTTGGATCAACAAATATTACGCTTGGAAAGGAGTTTGCTAAATGTATGCAGGAAGAATTTGAAATGAGCATGATGGGAGAATTGAGATTCTTCTTGGGAATCCAAGTCAATCAGACTCCAGAATGCACCTACATACATCAAACCAAATATGTTAAAGAGCTTCTGAAGAAGTTCAACATGGTTGATAGCAAAATGGCAAAGACTCCAATGCATCCTACAAGCACTCTAGGTAAGGAAGAGGTAAGTAAGAAGGTAGATCAAAAATTCTACAGAGGTATGATAGGATCTCTTCTATACTTGACTGCTTCTAGACCAGATATTTTGTTTAGTGTCTGCTTATGTGCTAGATTCCAATCAGATCCTAGAGAATCACACTTAACAGCTGTTAAGAGGATTCTGAGGTATCTGAAAGGTACTGCTAACATGGGTTTGTGTTACAGAAGATCTGATGAATTTTCATTAGTTGGATTCTGTGATGCTGACTATGCTGGAGACAGAATTGAACGTAAAAGCACTTCTGGAAGCTGTCAGTTTCTTGGAAGTCATCTGATCTCATGGTACAGCAAGAAGCAACCTACCATTGCACTATCAACTACAGAGGCAGAATACATTGCTGCTGCTGGATGTTGTACTCAGATGCTCTGGATGAAGAGTCAATTAGAAGATTATCAAATCTATGAGAGTAACCTTTCTATCTTCTGTGACAATACTTCTGCTATATGTTTGTCAAAAAATCCAATCTTGCATTCTAAGGCAAAACATATAGAAATTAAACATCACTTCATCAGAGACTATGTTCAGAAGGGTGTAATTAATCTAGCTTTCGTTGATACAGATCATCAATGGGCTGACATTTTCACAAAACCCCTTGCTGAAGATAGATTTAAGTTTATTCTGAAAAATATTTGTATGGATTTATGTCCAGAGTAATATTTCTCAGAGGCAACCTCTCAGATGCAAAATGTTTAATAATCTGAAGTATTTCATCTGTCTATTTTATTCATTTATATTTATTTGATTATTTCGTTTTGGGTAAAACTCTGAACTAACTAGCTCAGAAGATCTGAAAGTTGGAAACGTTTCATTTCGTGAGAGAAATCACATGAGCCAACAAAGCAAACACGTGGCATTCAATTTCTGAAAAAATTGAGTGCATAACTGATTTGACGTTTGAGGTAATGCTTTGAAAATCTCACTTTTCTTGTTTTTCCCCCAGCTGTCATAATTTAATGTGAAATGATTACTTTTCATTTAATGCTGTCCAAACGTGCGTAAGTGTCTTTTGTGTGCCCTATTTTTTTTGGTTTCCTATATATATCACCTATCACACTTCTATCACACTTTCCACATTCACTTCATTCATGCGTTTCTGCTTCCTTTTCAATCTTTTCCAAAACCCTAAACCGAAACCAAGGTATTCTTCTTCTTCAATGGCGTCAACTTCAAACACTGCTGCAAAACCTAACAAGACCATCATGTACAAAGAACCTGAACGAACCTTATTCACTCCAGTGGCTGATCTAGAGGTGCTCTGTGAAAGCTTCATTGACCTCGACTCTTTAAAGGAAAATGGGTTTGATCTCATTTCTGCCATCAAAGCTCAAGGGTGGGAAAAATATTTTGAAAGGCTAATGGGGCCTGTTTTTCCAACACTGGTTAAGGAATTTTGGATACATGCAAGCGCGGGTCCCAAGTTTATACATTCTTCGGTTCTTGGAGTGGAGATAGTCATCACTGAAAACCTGATCAGACAACTGTTTAGCTATACTGAGTCTGATGGTGTTTCAAATCTTGCTTCTTCTCGCATCGATATGGCTAGGGTTTATGAAGAAGTTACTATTGCTGGTTTGCCGTCAAGCAAGGTTAAAGATTTAAAACCCATTTATAGGATCTGGGCGAAAATCTTTATGAGTACGTTTTTCCACAGAAAACCTTCAAACTCTCCAGATTATGTGAGTTCTGAACATTTGTATTTTATGTACTGCATTAGCAAAAATGTCAAAGTGGATCTACCGTATCTCATCTTCAGTCATTTATTAACTCATGTCAAAGAAACCAGAGAGGAAGTAAGGGCGAAAGCTGGTAAAGTAAGGACATGGATACCCCTGGGAAGGTTGATTTCTGATATACTTGTTGAGAACAAACTGGTTCAACATCTGACTGATGCGAAGATTACAGAGGATCTGACTCACATCATTGGCTCTGAAATTAATGGGCTCAATCTGAAGAGGATGAAAATCATCTCAGAATTGAAAGGACAACTCAGGAAGATCAACTCTGACGAGATTCAAGGTAGAAGAGTTCTTGTGGAAGATTTTCCACTGTTCAGTGCAGATGAACCTAAGGAATTTGTCTGGCTGTACATTACTGAATGCCTAAAGGAAGGAATCCCTTTACCTGCCAATCTCGTTCAGAAGCCTGGAGAAGAATTGCCTAATCAGATGAAGGAAAGGCGCAGTAAGAGGAAGGCTGACAAAGAATCCGTTCAGAAGAAGAGAAAAGCTCCTGAAGCATCAAGAAAGAAGAGGAAAGAAGGAAAGAAGGCCAGAAGCAGTCCAAGAGAAGCTACTCTGGAAGAAATCAGAGACACCATTCAACAGGTATTAGCCTCTGATCCTACTCCTACTGTTCATTCACCACTATCTTCACCACAACTCTCTCCAAACCTCATACCAAGAACTTCAAAATCTAGAAAGTCTGTTAATATCTCATCCGAACCACTATCCTCTGAACCAGTAAATTTACAATCATCTCCAGCACCAATCCCATCTAATCCACAACATCAAACTATTCAAACAGAAATTCCACCACCAGAACCAATTTTATCTGAAAACTCTCCAACAATAACTCCACCAGAACCAACTCAACCAGAAAATTCTCCAACAACACCTCCACAACCAACTTTGTCGCAACAAGAGAATCCCCACATAGAGACTCCCCAACCACAAATAATTATTTCAGAACAAAATCATCCAGAGACTGTTCAACCTGAACACTCTGAACAAGCAATTCCCTCAGAAGATCCAAATCTTTCTGACAATATTCTTGATATTCCACCCCTCAACCAAACAATTGAAATTTCGTCTACATCTGTTCACTCAGATGAATCCTCTGATTCATCTGATTCATCTGATTCATCTGACTATGATTCAGAATCACTTAAACAAGCTCGCTCTGAGAGTGTTATGAAGAAACATCTTAACATTGCTTTGTTTCATACCCCACCAAACTCTCCATCTCAACAACCATCTGAAGCTCAACCCTCTGACACTCAAACAGCTGAAAACCAAACCATTCCACAACCACCTGAAACTAATCCATCTGAGAATAAAACTTTTCCTCACTCAGCTGAACTCCCTCAATCTGTCATCCACACATCTCAACCACCCACACCTCAACCACAACCATCTGAACCTACTCCTGCTAACACCCCTAATCCTTTTTCCTCTGGTCAGAATGAACAGTCAGATTTAGGATCTTGTGTTAATGCTATGTTTGATATTTTCAAAAAGGAGTTAGATTCTGAATATGATCGTGTTAAGGCTATATGTATGTCTAGTTTGGACCCAAATGTTTCGAATACTGCTTGGAAGCGCTTCATCTGGATGTTTAACAAAGCTGCCCTAAAAGTTAGAGCAAAATGCTCTAAGCTTGCTAAGATTAAATTTGCTGAGTTAATAAAGGTGACACTGATGAACATGCCTCCTCCTCCTCCTGTGTTACTATTGGAAGCTGCTCCTCCGGTTGTTCCTGATTTTGAAATGGTTGAACAAGCTTCTGTTGAAAACCAATCTGAAGGGAACCCTGCTGCTGCTGCATCTGCTCCGTCTTCATCTGTGGTTTCAGAACTTGTGAATGATGTGAAGGATATCAAGGACTGGATGATCAAGCAAGAGAAAACAACCGATGAAATCAAGACCTGGATGTCTAAGCAAGAAGAGTCAGCTGCCAAGATGACAGAGCTTCTGACCCTCATTGCCTCTCGCCAGACCTAGTTTTATTTGTTGTTTTGCACATGAACTGAGTTTTTGATCTCTGCCTGTTTGTCTGTGAACTTTGGTTTGTTTTGTTTTAATTGCATGCTAACATGGTTTGCTCCTATTTTTGCTTCTTCTCTTTTATTTCTTTCCGTCTTTGTATATCTTTTTGATTATGACAAAAAGGGGGAGAAAAAGAGAAACTGAGTGTTCAACCTATAAGCATTTACCAAAACTAAAATTCAGACATTTTATTAACTTATTTGAATTTAAGTCTTTCAGATTATACTGTTATATCTGACATAATTCATTGAAGTTACCCTGAGACTGTGTCAACCAGAACCTGATTCTCTAAAGAAAATCTGAGTATTCAATCAACTCTGATATCTTACTCTGATACATTTATTCAATCATCTGGCATCAAGATTTGACTCTGAACTCATTCATCAGGCTCTGAATCTGAAATATACTCAATCAGAAAGGGAAGTATTCTATTCTATTGTAGTATTTATTTCAGGGGGAGATTGTTTATCTCAGGGGGAGTTTCTAATTCTTACTCTTTATTGAACAAAATTTTCTCATGTTTTGTCATCATCAAAAAGGGGGAGATTGTAAAAGCACAGATTGTGTCTTAGTTTTATCTCTATGTTTTGATGATAACAATTATGAATTTTGTATTCAAGAATTATATACTCTAAACGTGTTCTAGATTGTTTGCTACAGGCACTAAAGTAAATTATCTTAAGAAAGCAAAATTGCATCTGAACATTGTTTGTATGAAAGACTTCATAAGTTCAAGAGCATCTTAAGTGAAGATCTGAACTTTGCTCCCAGAAGAATCTGACTACTGTCTCTTGAAGATTCTGAAGAAGGAGCCTCTAAAGCATAGAGACTCTGCTCTGAAGGATTTACACGCTCAAGCACACTAGCTGCACATACTCTGTTTCAGCTCAATCTGAAGAACATTCAAGACTCTGAAGATCCAGATGATCCTTGATCAGAAGACTCTGAAGATTCAGATTCTTATGTTGAAAGCTGAACTCACTTTGAAGAAGATTTAAATATGTACGTTGGTCCTTCTCAACAGCTCTTTCCTATTTTGTGCTAGACACAAGGACACAGACAAAAAGGTTTTATCTGTGCATTCCATTCTGAGGAAAGTATTCTGCAAGTGAAGACAAAAAGCATCAGGCCTGTTTCAGCACAGCCTCCAATGTGAAGACAAAAGGCTCTAGGCTTTTCTGCACAGCCTTCAACGTAACAAGACTTCTTGGATCTTAGTGCCTATATAAAGAAGTCCACTCCATCTTCTTCAGTAATTGAATCTCTAGAAAAATCACTCCTCAAAGCAAATCTCAAAAAGCTCTTTATCATATTACTTTGCTTTATCTTTATTCTTAAACTAAGAGAAATATCACTGTTGTGATAACAGCTTATTAGAAGCATTCTTACTCTTGTAAAAGTTTTACTTTGTTTGTAAAAGGTTTTCCTTAAGAGGATCCAGTTGGGATCAGCTGCTCTTGAGAAGACTAAGAACGGTTGTTCTTAGGTGTTGCTATTTGTAATCTGTTTGATTAAAATAGTGGATTAAGTCCTTGACAGAGAAAGGCAAATCACTCTTGAGAGGGTGGACTGGACTAGTTGTTTTCAACGAACCAGGATAAAAATATCTGTGTTCTAATCTTTGATTTTTAGTCTTACTTATTCAACCCCCCCTTCTAAGTAATTTTCTCACCTTCATACCTTTTCACCACAATCCAGATAGATGAGAGCCATCTGACGCGATATGTTGGCTCTAACTTAAAGGGCTTCAATGGCACCACCACGAGGCCGTGGGGATACATGGAACTACTCGTCACTTTCGGATCCGAAAAGACTGCAAAGAATTTTAAGGTCCGCTTCTTGGTGATAGAGTGCCCCTCTCTGTACCAATGCATTCTGGGAAGGCAGACCATGGTCGAGCTAACCTTTGTGCCTTCCATCATGCACCTGAAGATGAAGTACTACACGATCAGGGGTCGAGGTGTCACCTTCCACACAGACATCGAAGAAGCCCAAAGGTGTTCCGAAGCGGCCAAAAAGGGGCTCAACTCAATCAACATTCTGCCCAAGAACGCTAGCAAGTCACCCCGGTCAGAGGAGCAAAACCTCTGCCTTGTGTCAATGCTGTGGACCTTGACAGCCGCTTCCCTGGTAAGCAAGAGTAGGATGAAGCACCAGAAGACGCTCCTCCAGCAATTTCCGACAATGGGAAACCACCGCATCCAGTGTCCCCCATTCCAGATGGAGACTTAGAGATCATCACTCTTGAAGACGACCCCGAAAGGAGCGTAAAGATTGGCACGAGACTCCCTGACTTGGCGAGGAAGCAGCTAAAGGCCAGCCTCAGGGAGAATGCTAACATGTTCGCATGGAGGGCCGCAGAGATGCCAGGTGTAATACCCCAAATTTTACCCTTTCTTTTTTATTTTTATTTTAAATTCTGATTAACTTAATAAATTAACCTTTTTTTTTAAATCTTGTTTTTTTAACTAATAATAATTTAATTAAATTTTTTTTTATAACTTTACTAATGTTTTTTATTAACTTTTTTTTTTATTTAGTTTATTTATTTAAATCATTTTAAGCTCTTCTTACTAACTTTTAGGATTTAGATTAAAATTTAACTTTTTCTTTTCTTTTCTTTAAGAGTAAATTTTTTTTTATAACTTTTTTAAATTAATTTCTAACACATTTTTTAATCAAATTCTAATACCTTTTTTAAAATAAAAATCTAACTTCTTTTTAAAATTAAATCTTTTTTCTAACTTTTTTTAAATCTTTTTTCTAACTCCTCTTTAAAGTTAAATCTTTTTCTAACTTTTTAAAATTAAAATTTTTTTTCTAACTTTTTTAAAGCTAAATCTTTTTTTCTAACTTTTTAAAATTAAAACTTTTTTTCTAACTTTTTTAAAGCTAAATCTTTTTTTTCTAACTTTTTTAAAGTTAAATCTTTTTTTCTATTTTTTAAAAAAATCAAATCTTTTTTCTAACTATTTTAAAAGTTAAATCCTTTTTTTTCTACCTTTTAAAGTTAAATCTTTTTTCTAACTTTTTTAAAGTTAAATCTTTTTTTCTAACTCTTTTTAAAAATTAAATCTTTTTTTCTCTAACTTCTTTTTAAAATTAAATCTTTTTTTCTTTAACTTCTTTTTAAAATTAAATCTTTTTTTTCTAACTATTTTAAAAATTAAATCTAACCTTTTTTTTATAAATTAAATCTATCCTTTTTTTTTTAAAATTAAGATCTAAATTCCTTTTAAAATTAAATTCTAACAGTTTTAAAAATAATTCTAACATTTTTTAAAACCAACATTCAAATATTTTTTTATTTTAAAATTCTAACTCAGTTTTTTTAAACTTAAAACTCTAATTTTTATTTAACTTGAAACTCTTATTTTCTTTGCTAACTTTTTAAATTTAAATCCCAACATTTTTTTAATCAAATCCAATCCCAATGAATTCCAGATCAAATCAATCAGATCATATCATCATCATAAGAAAATCAGCATCACCATCATTGAATCAAATCTGAAATCATCATAAAAATTCATTCAAATCAGAGATTGAAAAAGATTGAGATATTCAAATCAAATCTGAGATTGAAAAAGATTTAAAAAAATCAAGTATAAAAGGACCCTCAGGAGCAACAAAACAGGGAGATCGGCAAGCATCAAAAACTCTTACAGTCTTCATCAAAAGTAACTAACTCTTTTTTTTTTTTTTCTAATCTTTTTATATCTTTTTTCAAAATTTCTACCATTTTTTCTTAATTAAAATTCTAACATTCTAACTCTTTTTTTATTAAAATTCTAACCTTTTCTCTTTTATTTTCAAACTTTTATTTTTATTTTCTAACCTTTTTTTAAAAAACCAAATTTCGAAGTTCTAATTTTTTAATTCTAACTTTTAATCTATTTTCTTTTTCTTAATCACATTAAAAACTCTAACTTTTCTAAATTTCACCCCAAAAAAACCTAATTCCATTCTAACTCTTTTCTAATTACCTAAATTCTCACCGTCTCAAAACATTCATCACTTAACTTCTAATTATCGTCAATTCCAATTTTCATCCTTCATTCCTAACAGTATTCTTGATTATCCATGAACCTGTTCACTAATATTTATTTATTTATTTTTGTATTTATTTTTATATTTGTACATAATCTGACATCATCGTTGCTATTTCATATTCCATTATCACTTGTATATTATCGCCATCTTCTTTGCATATTAATTTTCATTGTTTATTAATTTTTCGCTAACATCCTCATTTTTAAGATCCAAATTTCTAACTTTTTTTCTTGTTTCGTTAAAATTATAATTTTCTACTTAAATTCCTAACATTCCCGTCTAATTTTTTGTCTAACCCCGTATAATAACAGTCTCGGTTTGTTTTGGTTTTTTGCAGCTGACTAAGTTCAATTGATTTTATTTTCAGTTTAAATATTCAATTATCATATTTGTAACTGCTTATGGGATGTAATTTTGCGAGACAATTGTCGCATTTATCTTTCCGCACTTTATGTTCTGCCATTGTATGTTTATCGCGT
Organism: Lathyrus sativus; assembly: GCA_963859935.3. Taxonomy (NCBI): domain Eukaryota; kingdom Viridiplantae; phylum Streptophyta; class Magnoliopsida; order Fabales; family Fabaceae; genus Lathyrus; species Lathyrus sativus. The sequence continues at coordinate 37,837,619 of OZ012737.1, read as the reverse complement.
CTTTACCAATAATCTCACTCCTCCGAAGGAATTAGGTCTAGCCGTTTGACCGTCGTGTCAATAGTCCTCACCTTCAACCCTTACACCTTTTCAACCCTAAATTTTCACAAATGCCTCGCCGCAGGAAAAATTACAATTTTACCCCTAGCATTAGGTCAAAGAGCCGCCGCGCTCAGTTTAGGGTTTCCCGCCATGGAATCCCTAATTTAACCCTAATTACAACTTAACAATTCAACGTAGAGATTTGGAGTTTCTACACTCCGCGTAAGCGTGTCCTTAAGACATGTTTATTCCCCTTGAGACCTCGACCACAGTCAAGAAGTCTCTAACCTCCCTTTTGAGGGGAACTACGATTACTCTGATTCCACTCCCGTAAGGATACGTAGGCACAAGATGCGATGTCTTGCCGAGTAAACTTAGAATTAAACCCTTAGGTCTCTTTTCTCACTTTTAATCTTTTGCACATATACCTTAAGCAAATAAATAAAGCAAATAGTAAACATCTGAACAAAAGGTTCCTGTAGAGTACTACAGAAGTTTAGGGTGCTAATACCTTCCCTAAATTTAACCAACCCCCGAACCCTAGATCTTTCCCCGCATTGTGTTTACGATGCAAAACAGGTTTTCCCTCTTTTGACCTTTTCCTTCGGATAAATCAAAGAGCGGTTGTGAATTGAATTGCGATTCAAACTCATTAATAGTTTGTGATCCTATTTCCACCGCAACAGAAAATGGCGACTTCACTGGGGAGAATCTCTTAACTTTTGAGGGTTATCCCTAACTTGTTCATATTTATTACTATCTGTGTTATTATTCATTTGCATGTATATATTTGTGCTTTGATTGTGAGACTGTTCCTTGTGCTGTGAGATAAGTCCTACGCCCGGACTAGTGACATTATTATAGGATGGGGATATATTCGATGAGGCTTATAGGGAGTGAATCCCGACCAAGCTGATTCGAGAATCACCGCTCAGTTGAGACCTTTTCGAAAATGGTTCGGTTGAACGAGTAATCGTAAAAACTTTTTCCATGGTCGATTGGAGTCTGTGATATTGGGGACCGTAGTACCTTAACACCACCTTGGCCTTATTTAGGACGTAGTGCGGGAGCTATGTGGGAGTAATCCTACAACGGCTGCTACGCGATACTACACTCAAAAGAGGTTCTCTTGAGAATATTATTCACCCCCGAGTCAGTCGGAAGGTTGATAATATCCGAAAGATGGGCTGATGACTTTGGGCACTTTGTAGAACCTTGTTCGGCAGGTACAACTAACCTATAGTACACTCCTTTTGGGATGGGTAGACCTTGACTCCGCTCACGTTCCTTTAACCTAGGACTTTGTGTGTTTTCATGCATTGCATCCATAAAGCATCTCATTGCATTGTATTTCATGGAGTTCAAACATCATTTATGGATATCGCGGGATACCATAAATAAAAAAAATAAAATGAAAAAACAAGAAAAAGATTTCCTTGGTACCCCACGACATTCGTAAATGTTTGAATTCCATGAAATCTTCATTTACATTCACATTTTAGCATCATACTTTTGCATTGCATGTGTCTCCCGATTTCTCATACTCGGTTCTCTCACCCTCCAGTTTCGTCACCCTGAGTTCTCTGCATCAATACGACCCTTCAAAAGAATGGAAGATCAAAACCAAGAGATCAACCGTGTCAGCCATGAACTCGAAGATCTTCGAGGAAGTGTAGGGCAGATTTTGGAGATGTTACGAGCTCTTAGTGTGAAGGTGGATGCTCAGTCTACTGTTGTTTCTAAGACTAATACCGTTATGGAACCTCAACCAGTTGTTACTGTCGAGAATGTACCTCCTCACGGTCTTCAATTCGGTTTGGTGCCTCCCAGTGCTCGACCAGTTCGACGAGCTACCCCTCCAAAGTGCAAAACTCCTAACTCCGACCATGGTAAAGGACCTACACGTTCAAAGAACCGCAAAAAGGCTACTCCTCAACCTTTACAATATCAGCAGAGTTATGTTCAAGGTTATCCGTTTCTATATGTTCAACAACCCTATGTAGCTACTGTTGCACCTCCTTTCGATCAGCAGTTTCCTACATGCCAGCCTGTACAGTCAACTCCGGTATATCAAGCACCGATTCATCAACAACCTTCCGGTTATCCGCCCATGCAAGTTCCTGTCGACAGTCAACGAGTGCCCAACGCTCCTGTTCACCAACAATCACAGAATCAGGTTCCTTATCCCCGTAAGAGGCAGTATAAGCCTTGTCCTCCAATTCCGATAACTTTCACTGAGTTATACCCCCATTTAGTACAACAAGGTCTGATTACCACCAGTGCTTTGGGTCCTCCACCTAATCCATTACCTGCAAGTTACAACGCTACCGCTCATTGTTTATTTCATGAGGGTGCGCCCGACCATGATCTAGAGAATTGCTATGCTCTTAAGAAAGTTGTCAGAAATTTGCTAGAAACGAAGAAGTTGTCTTTTGGCGATGCTCAGCTGAAGATCGAGACTCCTTTCAGGGTTCCTCACTCGTCATGTGCGAATTCTACAAAGCATGCTACGCCTATCAGCCGAATCCAGTAATTATTCAAAGGCCTAGCCCGCTTCATTTCAGTAACCCTCAAGGTGATATGACCGGGATCAACAAAGGATCTGGGAAATTTATTTTGAAGCAACGACTGAAAATTGTTGAAGATGTGACCAGCATAACTGGGGTAAGCCATGACGACTCACAGTGATCATGAACCAGACGTCCTTTCCATTGAGGCTCCGCCAAAGGAAACTGTTACTCTTGAATGCAAGATTTCATAAACATTTAGAAGGATTTTTCCGACAGTTCATTTGTTTATTTATATGTATTTCTCTTCGATTAATCATATTTAGCATGCACGAACTTGTTTATCTTTGATTAATTAATGCAACGCATATGTTTGTCTTGAATAAATCCATTCGTTTCACTCATTCAAAATATATTTTTCATAAATTATAATGCCAACTTTACCCGATCTCTTGTTCAGATGGAGAATTGGGAGGAGGATGACGAACCTAAAACGTCAGATTTCTTGTCGTATGCTTTCGATTGAAACCCGCTGATGATGTAAGGCATTGTTTCAAATCCCAAACACTAGAGATATAAGGATGTTAACCCCTAGTCAACCCTTTGAGCCTTGAAGTAGGAGTTTTTCTTTCTTTTTAAGAACCTTCATCCTAACCTGGGGCAGGGTAGGTTTCAGTTAAACCGATCGAGCGCTTAGACTCTTAAAAAGGAAGAGCAAACCTTCGAGAATTTATCCTTAGCATCTTAAGAAGTCCAATACAATGACTATCCTTCGGTTACCTAAGGAGTGGGGCAGTCACGAGCCTTTCAAAAGATTTACACGACTTGTGCATAAAAGAATATTCAAAAAATAAGAGCCCGCTAAGTCAAAAACCTATGAAGGAGACTTAGGCAAAACTGGGGCATCCCGCTGGACTCCAAAGTCAGATCAAAAGACGTTGTCCAGGCAAAAGTTAGGGAATAAAAGCAAAACAAGAGGGTACAATAAATAGTCCCTAGTAAAGAACAAGATCGTGTAATAGGTGAGCGACTGCCATGTCCAAAGCCTTGATAAGTTCTCGACCATAGCAAATCCGCTTGAGATATGAGCGTTCGTATCCGGTTAACTGAATTAGGATTGGAGAACATCACGAAGAATGGGTGGGTACAAATATAACTTTGAGCCTTTATCCTTTTGTTTCTTAAACCGTGAACTGAGCCACGATACAACCTTTAAAAGACCTAATTGAAGTAGGACTTCGGTTGAAAGCATACTTGACAAGATCACGTTTCCTGACTCCTACGAGCTATGCTCAGAAAAAAATTCATGTTGGCATTATGATTAAAACTTATATCCTGACTAGTGATTTCGGTCACAAGTTATTGCGATATCTTTTTCAAAACAAAAATTCAAGACAAATATATGTGCGCATTGACAAGATCAGGATAGGCATTTCAGGCATGACAACTTTGCTTGATATCTTAGAGATTTACATATGAACATAACCCGTGGAACTTGAAGATCCTGCTGAACAGGGGCAGGCAGTTTCCCAATTCGCTTACCAACGCGAGTCTGACATTCTTAAGAGCTATTTCCCAACGATTTCGTCGTAACACGATTAATTTGTGCCAGTTACGTCGAGACCTGACAAATCTCTCAAAGAGTTTGAGAACAATGGGGCAACCGGACTCGGTGTTCTCTATAAAATCTTCTTGAGATGACCCTACCTCGCAACGCAAGTATCCTGGGGCACCATGTTTTTAAAGGAAACAAATGGCTACTACTACAAGATCCTTCAAGATCAAAACTATGTGGTTTCACAACTTTTCCTCATACACCCAATGGATTTTACTCGCAGCGGCCTTCATTCCCCAATGAATCTCAGTGTTGCAACAGGCTCCTAAACTATTGCCTCATCACAGTCCCCAGCGAGACTATAAGCTGACAACTTTTTCTTGGGTAACTCGGAAGTGTCCCTCAGGTTTTCTTCTCCCCATGAGAAGACGTGATACTGTGCACCCAAGCAGATTACCTTCTCCCCAGAGAATTCAGAACTTTAAAACCAGACTTGGTTCTACCATTGATCTTTCTTACCCATGATTGACGTATTGGTTGCAGAGAACACAGGGTACCTCCGTCGAGATGTTTATTTCATCTCTCGTCCCGTCTCTAGTCAGTTTCGTCAGCATACGCAAGGGCATAAGCATCACATGCCTATTTCATTACATATTCATTACATATTCATCACATATTCATTACATATTCATTACATACTCATTACATACTCATGTCATAACATCTTGCATACATAAACATTAACATACATAGACATTAACGTACATTCACATTAACATATGCATCAACATATGCGTCAGCATTCCCAGGTTCATTATGTTTCACCATCATTGGTCGTTACCACCTAGTAACTGGGGTTTGTCCATTCTCTCCAAATAGATTGTCAGCCCTAAGCATAAAATACATATGTGTTTCCAGTTTCCCCACGGAGCTCGATCCTCGTGGATGACGGTTACTTCAGCTATCTTTCCTTACCAGGATAAGATATTTACCCTTCGAGATCATTCCCTCGATGGAGTCTTGATTACCAGTCTTCTTTCTAGCTCGATCCTAGATTGAATCTCAGTCATGTCGGTAGTCAAGCCCAACCGGACGTGCATTTATTTTGCACCATCTAAAGATTTTCACCATACCATGACAGATGTTCGACTGTTCTCGCCCGAGAAGTTATCACTGTACCCGGACGTGCATTTATTTTGCACTATCTTTCAAGAAAATCAACTACGATCCTTTACAGATGCACACCAGTTCACGCCTGGAAAATCCATCAGTACAACACTTTACAATCCTACATGTTACAACATCGGTACAACACTTTACATCTTACAACATCGGTATACAACATTTCTCACCTAAGAAACCGATCCTATCTTCGTTATGACTCGCAGCAAATGGCCATCTCCATGGAGCAGTTGGGCTTCCATTTACCTGTCGTCTTGAAGTATGGGAGGTTTGAACCAAATCGTATTCAGGAGAGCACGATCTTGAAGTACGGGGAGGTTTGAGCGGAATCATATTCAGGAGAGCACGATTCTGAATTATGAAGAAGTTCATTTACCCTTTAGTAAAAGAAGGAGCCGAATCATATTCAGGAGAGCACGATTCTGAAGTATGAGGAAGTTCAGTTAGCCCTTTTCATATTCAGGAGAGCACGATTTTGAAGTATGAAGAATTTCATTTACAAGAAAGAGCTGAATCATATTCAGGAGAGCACGATTCTGAAGTATGAGGAAGTTCAGTTAGCCCTTTTCATATTCAGGAGAGCACGATTCTGAAGTATGAAGAATTTCATTTACAAGAAAGAGCTGAATCATATTCAGGAGAGCACGATTCTGAAGTATGAGGAAGTTCAGTTAGCCCTTTTCATATTCAGGAGAGCACGATTCTGAAGTATGAAGAATTTCATTTACAAGAAAGAGCCGAATCATATTCAGGAGAGCACGATTCTGAAGTATGAGGAAGTTCAGTTAGCCCTTTTCATATTCAGAAGAGCACGATTCTGAAGTATGAAAGAGCCGAATAATATTCAGGAGAGCACGATTCTGAAGTATGAAGAATTTCATTTACAAGAAAGAGCCGAATCATATTCAGGAGAGCACGATTCTGAAGTATGAGGAAGTTCAGTTCACCCTTTTCATATTCAGGAGAGCACGATTCTGAAGTATGAAGAATTTCATTTACCCGAAAGAGCCGAATCATATTCAGGAGAGCACGATTCTGAAGTATGAGGAAGTTCAGTTTACCCTTTTCATGTTCAGGAGAGCACGATCTTGAAACATGAAGAAGTTTATTTATCCTTCAGTAAGAGAGAATCAGAATCGTATTCCAGGCGCCGACCTTAAATGCGAGAAGATTTATTTATCAGATAAGCAGCAGCCTCTTTATTTGAGTGCTTATCCATTTTGGCACATAAGTCCCTTCCAAGTGACAGTTCTCCCGCGAGAAGCTTATCAGGGCACTTCCCATTAAAGTCCATTTATTTTGGCATACAGCCGGTCCTTACCCTGTATATTTGATACGGATTTCCGAAAAGTCCGTTCGATCCCATCACGAAGGATAGTTTATAGAAGCTTGGATGTTATTCTTTGCTCAATGCTCCAGTGTTCTGTAATCGATCTTGCAACCGTGTAGATCCAGTTATTATTAGACATTCCCAAGTGGAGGTCATCTCATAGGTGCCATCTCCATTTAAGGATCTTATTCTCAAAGTCCATTTATTTTGGCATACAGCCGGTTCTTTTCACCCTGTATATTTGCTACGGATTCCCGAAAAGTCCGTTTGATCCTGTCACGAGAGATAGTTTACAGAAGCTTGGATGTTATTCTTTGCTCAATGCTCCAACATTCTGTAGTCGATCTTGCAGTCGTACATGATCCAGTTTTACTTTTAGATTCCCCAGTGGAGGCCGTCTCATAGGCACCATCTCCATTTGAGAATCTCGTTCCTTTTCTAAAAAGACAATTGGTCGTGTTCGCACCAGTTGACCATCTTTTTTGGAATTCCCCAGTGTTATGCTGTCGTCCCAGCGCGTCGTTTTTCCCAGTGTGTTCTTCTCGTAGCGTCTGTCCCTGTGTCGTCGTATTCGTCAGCATTTTCTCACTCATCATCCCAGCATACGCATCATATCATATTCATGGCATCGTCTGCATTAGTCTGCTTTTGTTTTGTCCATAACATCGCATATCGCCACATATAAGGGCAAAATTTTCGGTTATCTATATTTAAATCCCTCCACCATGATTCCTCGAGTCTCCGCCACTCAAATCATCCGGCGTAGTTATTTAAATAGGGGCAACTGTAATACCCCAAATTTTACCCTTTCTTTTTTATTTTTATTTTAAATTCTGATTAACTTAATAAATTAACCTTTTTTTTTTAAATCTTGTTTTTTTAACTAATAATAATTTAATTAAATTTTTTTTTATAACTTTACTAATGTTTTTTATTAACTTTTTTTTTATTTAGTTTATTTATTTAAATCATTTTAAGCTCTTCTTACTAACTTTTAGGATTTAGATTAAAATTTAACTTTTTTTTTCTTTTCTTTAAGAGTAAATTTTTTTTTTATAACCTTTTTTAAATTAATTTCTAACACATTTTTTAATCAAATTCTAATACCTTTTTTAAAATAAAAATCTAACTTCTTTTTAAAATTAAATCTTTTTTCTAACTTTTTTTAAATCTTTTTTCTAACTCCTCTTTAAAGTTAAATCTTTTTCTAACTTTTTAAAATTAAAATTTTTTTTCTAACTTTTTTAAAGCTAAATCTTTTTTTCTAACTTTTTAAAATTAAAACTTTTTTTCTAACTTTTTTAAAGCTAAATCTTTTTTTTCTAACTTTTTTAAAGTTAAATCTTTTTTTCTATTTTTTAAAAAAATCAAATCTTTTTTCTAACTATTTTAAAAGTTAAATCCTTTTTTTTCTACCTTTTAAAGTTAAATCTTTTTTCTAACTTTTTAAAAGTTAAATCTTTTTTTCTAACTCTTTTTAAAAATTAAATCTTTTTTTCTCTAACCTCTTTTTAAAATTAAATCTTTTTTTCTTTAACTTCTTTTTAAAATTAAATCTTTTTTTTCTAACTATTTTAAAAATTAAATCTAACCTTTTTTTTATAAATTAAATCTATCCTTTTTTTTTTAAAATTAAGATCTAAATTCCTTTTAAAATTAAATTCTAACAGTTTTTAAAATAATTCTAACATTTTTTAAAACCAACATTCAAATATTTTTTTATTTTAAAATTCTAACTCAGTTTTTTTAAACTTAAAACTCTAATTTTTATTTAACTTGAAACTCTTATTTTCTTTGCTAATTTTTTAAATTTAAATCCCAACATTTTTTTAATCAAATCCAATCCCAATGAATTCCAGATCAAATCAATCAGATCATATCATCATCATAAGAAAATCAGCATCACCATCATTGAATCAATTCTGAAATCATCATAAAAATTCATTCAAATCAGAGATTGAAAAAGATTGAGATATTCAAATCAAATCTGAGATTGAAAAAGATTTAAAAAAATCAAGTATAAAAGGACCCTCAGGAGCAACAAAACAGGGAGATCGGCAAGCATCAAAAACTCTTACAGTCTTCATCAAAAGTAACTAACTCTTCTTCTTTTTTTTCTAATCTTTTTATATCTTTTTTCAAAATTTCTACCATTTTTTCTTAATTAAAATTCTAACATTCTAACTCTTTTTTTATTAAAATTCTAACCTTTTCTCTTTTATTTTCAAACTTTTATTTTTATTTTCTAACCTTTTTTTTAAAAACCAAATTTCGAAGTTCTAATTTTTTAATTCTAACTTTTAATCTATTTTCTTTTTCTTAATCACATTAAAAACTCTAACTTTTCTAAATTTCACCCCAAAAAAACCTAATTCCATTCTAACTCTTTTCTAATTACCTAAATTCTCACCGTCTCAAAACATTCATCACTTAACTTCTAATTATCGTCAATTCCAATTTTCATCCTTCATTCCTAACAGTATTCTTGATTATCCATGAACCTGTTCACTAATATTTATTTATTTATTTTTGTATTTATTTTTATATTTGTACATAATCTGACATCATCGTTGCTATTTCATATTCCATTATCACTTGTATATTATCGTCATCTTCTTTGCATATTAATTTTCATTGTTTATTAATTTTTCGCTAACATCCTCATTTTTAAGATCCAAATTTCTAACTTTTTTTCTTGTTTCGTTAAAATTATAATTTTCTACTTAAATTCCTAACATTCCCGTCTAATTTTTTGTCTAACCCCGTATAATAACAGTCTCGGTTTGTTTTGGTTTTTTGCAGCTGACTAAGTTCAATTGATTTTATTTTCAGTTTAAATATTCAATTATCATATTTGTAACTGCTTATGGGATGTAATTTTGCGAGACAATTGTCGCATTTATCTTTCCGCACTTTATGTTCTGCCATTGTATGTTTATCGCGTCTTTACCAATAATCTCACTCCTCCGAAGGAATTAGGTCTAGCCGTTTGACCGTCGTGTCAATAGTCCTCACCTTCAACCCTTACACCTTTTCAACCCTAAATTTTCACAAATGCCTCGCCGCAGGCAAAATTACAATTTTACCCCTAGCATTAGGTCAAAGAGCCGCCGCGCTCAGTTTAGGGTTTCCCGCCATGGAATCCCTAATTTAACCCTAATTACAACTTAACAATTCAACGTAGAGATTTGGAGTTTCTACACTCCGCGTAAGCGTGTCCTTAAGACATGTTTATTCCCCTTGAGACCTCGACCACAGTCAAGAAGTCTCTAACCTCCCTTTTGAGGGGAACTACGATTACTCTGATTCCACTCCCGTAAGGATACGTAGGCACAAGATGCGATGTCTTGCCGAGTAAACTTAGAATTAAACCCTTAGGTCTCTTTTCTCACTTTTAATCTTTTGTACATATACCTTAAGCAAATAAATAAAGCAAATAGTAAACATCTGAACAAAAGGTTCCTGTAGAGTACTACAGAAGTTTAGGGTGCTAATACCTTCCCTAAATTTAACCAACCCCCGAACCCTAGATCTTTCCCCGCATTGTGTTTACGATGCAAAATAGGTTTTCCCTCTTTTGACCTTTTCCTTCGGATAAATCAAAGAGCGGTTGTGAATTGAATTGCGATTCAAACTCATTAATAGTTTGTGATCCTATTTCCACCGCAACACCAGGGCTCGACCCCGCTATAGTCTGCCACCAGCTCACCATAGATCCGACCGTTAGGGCCGTAGTATAATGTAGCCGTAGGCAGTCTCCCGAGAAAGCGGAGGCTACTGAAAAAGTTGTAAAAGATATCCAAGAGGAAATTTTTATTTCTAAAGCCCATTACACAACTTGGCTATCCATTGTTGTACTTGTTAAGAAATTTAATGGAAAATTGCATATGTGTGTTGACTATAACAATCTTAACCAGACATGCCTCAAAGATGCATATCCATTGTCTGGCATCGACAAACTGGTCGACAATTTTGCAGGTTTCAAATTACTATCGTTCATGGACGCATACTCGGGATACAACCAAATCCTCATGGTGAAGGCCGACAAGCAATACATGGCCTTCATGACCGAGTCAGGAAACTATTACTACAACATAATGCCCTTCAGCCTGAAAAACGCCGGTGCAACTTAACAACAAGGTCTTTCGGGGAGAAATCGGAGACATGCTCGAGGTCTACATGGAAACATGATTATGAAGTCACGAGAGGAAACCAACCACACGACTAATCTCAAGAAGGTCTTCAATGCGGCAAGGAGATGCAAAATGTGATTCAACCCGGAGAAATGCACCTTCGTTGTCCGAGCAAGAAAATTCCTCGGCTTCTACTTGACAGAATGAGAATCAAAGCGTACCCCGACAAGTGCAAGGCTTTCTCCAAGTTCCCAATTCTAAACTGGAAGAAGTCCATCCAATCCTTAAACGGGATGCTCACATCATTGTCCTACTTCGTGGCCAAATATTCCCAACACGCGCTCCCATTTTTCAAACTTATTTGCAAGGAGGCCACGTTCGAGTGGACCAAGGAATGCGAGCAGACTCTACTCCACCTCAAACAATTCCTCTTACAATCTCAGTCCTATTGCAACCTGAAGACGGGGAGACTCTATACTTGTACCTCGTCGTCGTGATTGAGGTCGTCAGCGCGACCCTCATCTACGAAACCCCCAAGGGGCAGAAACCAATCTATTTCACCAGCAAATCCCTACAAGGTCGCTTTGGTCCTCATCAACGCAGCCAGAAGGCTGAGACACTACTTTCTAGCCCATGCAATCATGGTCAGAATAGATCAACCCATCAAATAGCTATTCGGTCGCCTGAACATGGCAGGTAGGATGCTCAAATGGTCGCTCAAACTCTCCGAGTTCGACATCCAATACGAGAGCAGAAATGCCCTTAAAGCTCAAGTTTTGGCCGACTTCATTGTGGAGATGACCGCCATGATCTCCCCGATGGAATGATCCTACAAGTGGAAGATCTTTGTCGATGGGGCTTCCAACTCGACGGGAAGTAGGGCGGTCATCATTCTTGAAAACGAAGAGGGCATTCTGATCGAGGTCTCTCTCGCCTTAGCCTTCCCGACATTAAACAACCAAACCGAGTACAAGGCCTTCCTCGTAGGTCTACGCCTAGCAGAGAACCTTGGCAAGAAGGAGGTGAAGATATCTACCGACTCTCAGCTCGTCATCTCCTAGGTGCGGGGAGAATACAAAGCCAAACATGTGTTTACCTTGAAAATTAGTAAACAACCACTAGTCTTTCAAAATCGAAAAAGAATTGAGTTACTTACAGGATCGACCATACAAGTCCTATGACATGTGCTAGTAAATCTTAAATTAAAGTTTGAAAAATGGTGAATACTTCGAAAACACTCATGATTTAACAGTTATCAAACTTTGAAATTCAAAGAGAGTAAATTTCATAGACTTAACCAAAAGTAATTAAATGCATTGAAAAATAACTTGATCAATAAAAAGATAAACTTGTGGTAAAAAGATAAAACTTGAATTAAAGTGTAAAAATATGGTGTTTGTCAAACGTACATTTTCTCAACACACTCTTTTCTCTGCACACGGGTACTTTGAGTAATTCTAGAGATTTTATACAACTTTGAACATCACGATCCTAATGCTAGGACCTTCTATTTATAATGATCGAAGGTAACCGACCCTAACGATCTTCCTACAAACATAAGACAAATGGTGCTCGACATGTCTTCTTTCCTCGAAAAGGCTCCACGTGTCTCCTGCAAAAATATGGATAAGAACAAAAGTTCCCTCCTTTATTTGAATTCAAATCTCATGTCGAAACAACATCAATAATTCTCTATCGAACCAACTTCTAAGACTTAGAATATTTTTTCCCAAATCTTATTCAGCATATCCTCTTTATACAAAAAAGGCAGCCTCGACCGAAACAAACTTGTTTCAAAATTTTGTCAAAACCTCTCACAACTTCATGTAAGTTTCTTTATTTTTTCCATTAATTAAAACTAGGAGTCGAATTTGGGAGCTAACAAATTGCCCCCCAAAAATGCCATTTTCGATAGCACTAAAGAAAAAGACATTTTTTGATAGCCGTATTTGACACCTCAAATGATAGATGTGTGATTCTACATCTCTAATGAGTCAATGTTATAAAACGGTTCTCCTTTTATAGCACGCCTATAATTTCATGGTCATGATTACATTTTCTGAAATGTCCCCTCAAACCCCACGTGAGAATCTTTGCCATCATCATGTATCATAGACCCTAGGAGATCATGGGGCTAGGCATTAACTTCCACCGTTTCATCAAGGATAGTGGGAGAGGACACGTGTCGCACTCCAATTTTAACCATTAATTCCGCTTTAGAACTGTTTCCACTTCCATCCTTATAAATACCCCTCTCTCATTTATTTCCACTTTTTGTGTTTTCTGAACCCTCAACTTCACACTCTTTTTCTCCTTCAAAGAACCCAGTTTTTCCTATTTCAACAATGGCTTCATCTACCCGGTCCACCAAAGATGTCACCAAAGCCACTAAGGAATCCATTAAGCCTGTGAAGGTTCCTAAGAAAATTTCTCAGCTTCCTCCATTTGACACGATCACTGGTTCAACTATGATGGGAAATCAACAATATCTACTTGAACTACTTGTTGAGGAGAAAAGAAGAATTTATGACTCACAGGTACTTATTCCTCTCACTGTTGTTGGTAAGCCTTTGACTTTATTTGATCCTTTATCTGATGCTAATGCTGATCCTAGAAAACTTAAGGATTTCTTCCCAACTTACCATTAATACAAACCCATAGGTCATGCTAAAAAACCTAGGGCTAGCAAAGAAGACCCCAATCCCGCTAATTAGGGTAATCCTTCGACTGAAGAGGCTATTGACCTTAGGTACATGAATAACTTTAGGGTATTTCGAGCAACCCCCTCTTTTAAGGATCCTTCTGATTATCTAGGATGTCTAGAGAAATTAGAGAAACCAAAGTCCCAAACCTGGAAAGACATGGGCATTTTTTATTTAATCATGCTGTCGAAAGTAGGCCCTGACTATTGTTCGAACATGCTTCTCTCTTCCTTGTATTTTTGGGACAGTACCCACTACACTCTCCATCTTCCTTGTGGAATGATGTCCTCCACCTTGTTCAACGTAGCCGCTATCACAGGGCTCAAACTAATTGGCAACACATATGACCCTGACTACATGTCTGAGGATATCATAAACTTTGCCACTTCTAAGGCAGCATATTCGACCCACATAGTACATTATAATGACAAAGATGTAAAGGAGGTATCTGATGTAAAACACATAGTCTTCTTAGCATTATGATTATCTCGTTGTGTCTTCTGTTTGAATTTGCTTCAAGTAGCTAGGAAGTTCTTAACCATAGCAAACCAACTCCACTCCGGCCATAATCTATGTTTAAGCGAACTGATCTTGGCCAGCCTTTACGAATCCAAGAGTGAAGGTGTCACCTAACTTAAAAACCTAGGGGACAAAGGAAATCTCCTCCTGTCTGGGCCTTTTTGGCTTCTGCAACTGCGGATGAATGCTTCATTCGAAGCTTGCCTTCCTTACAAAAACCTGATCAATAAAGATGCTGATGAAGTGAGGAATAGGAGAGTCGAAGGCCCATGTTTGGCCAAATTAACTCCTAGCGATGACAGATGTCTTTTTCAAAGCCACCCTGTTTCTCTATCCTGATACATTTCATTATGGTTAGCTGAAAACTTTGGGTATTCTTGTATTTAATTTCCTTGTACCTTGGCCCTAAGAAGGCCTTTGTCATACTCACTTTCAAGTCCAAGGAGATTAAATATGGGCATTTTTCACACCCTCTCTTTCACCCTAACCTTTGACCTCCATATCATTATCATTTGCATTAGCATTTTCACCTAGCATAGATCTTAGATAGGGAATCAAGGTATCTTATCCAGAAATCAAGAGAAGAGCTTCATTTTCAAAGCTCAATCAAAATATCAAGCTCAACTTTATGGAAATCTCAAGTCACAAGGTATCCATCACCATCAAGGCATGTCACTTAACCACTTGAATCAAGAACACAAGCATTGATTCTCCTCCTCCTATCTCATGGATGACTTTCTAGGGTTTTGATTTCAAAAGAAGATTTGTAGCTAGTTATTTGGTCAAGACATGGTTCCATGTATCAATATACATCTTGAGGGTTCTCTACATGTAGTATGTATTATCACAAGTCATCATAAGTACCTCAGTCAGTGAAAATGGTCCTAGGGTTTCATCTGGTCAACAAAAGTCAACTTTGATTCAATTAGGTCAAAATATTGGATCTCAAGGTCAATCAAGGGCTTGATAGATGTTTTCAAATTATTTTATATGTTTGGAACAATAAGAATCAAGAAGGAATATAAAATCAAGAGTTTGACTAAATTAGGTCCAATGACTTTCATAACTTTCTCATTTTTGGTCCAATAAAGGCGAACTTGCTATCAAATTAAAGAGGACATCATAAACTACAAGTTTATGGAAGGAAGAATGTCCAAAAGATTCATGGTTTAGGAGATATGATAAGCTAAAGTTGGAAAAAAGGATATTTTGACATTCCAACACTTAGAATTTTTCTAAGCATAGAAAGTTAGTTTGAGGTGCCTACTTTCAAGCCCATCTTTCATGGTGATACAAGCTTCGATTGAATTTTCCTACAACATGAAAGTTGTAGAGTATCCTCCAAGCTTTCTTTTTAGTACTATATCATCTCCATTGTATGTGTAGAGCTCAAGTTATAAAGATCCCAAATTAGGGTTTCAAAGTTGTCAAAAGTGGACAAGTCTTAGGCAGATTTTTGGAGCCACTTTCCAAGACATTTTTCACAAAGTTCTTGATCTCAAATCACTTTCCCTTGAACATGAAATTTGAAGATCATTTTTCAATATTTCTATCAATTACTAGAACATCTCCATTGGATCAAAACTCCCCAAGATATGTGGCATCAAAGTTGAGATTTTAATGTTGGCAAAGGATTGTGACTTAGAATTTTTCTAAGTCATTTGAGACAAATTTCAAGGCATGACTTCCAAACCATTTTTCTTGATCATACGAGGCTTGTTCCAAGTCATCATCAACATGAGATATGCTCATCATATTCTTATCTTTCTTTCAAGCACAAGATCTCACGGATTGAAGCATTATTTATAGAGTTATGGTGGCTTAAAAGTGGCTATATGGACATGATCTTATGCATTCTAGGTCACCATTCTTGGCACATCATGAATCAATGTTTTCAGTAAATTTCCTACATCGATACCACACCCATAAATTGGTCTAAACCTTGCCAAAACATTACCTAGAAAGAGCCCACATGACATGTACCTTCATGTACCATTTTTACACTTTTTTTCCAAAAGAATCAAGTTGCAAAAGAATGTCTTGCCACTCTCTCCTATTCTGATTTCTTGCCCTCTCTAATTCCACCCACAAAAGGAAAACAAAAATAACCTCAAGCCATGCAACTCTTACCACCTCACTCACTCACTTTTTATTTCAAATTTTACACAAAATCATTAACCAAGTTTTAACCATAGTGAAACTTGTTTTGACCACTCACATTCATCATATATAAGCTAAGAGGTAAAACCCTAAGGGGGGAGACCATTCTCAGCAGCCAAAAAACCCTGAAACACTCTCTCTCATTCAAAGAATTTCCTCTCTTCGAATCTCATTACACAAGGCTCATCTCTCATTTTTCTTGCTTCAATCTTCATCCCTGGAGTCTCAGAAAGCTTGAGGAAGATTTTGGTGAAGTGTTGGAGCTCAAAGCAAAAGTTGGTAAAGCTTCATATTTGGTATTTTTTCTTGAGCTTGTTTCTGTCATTTTTCAAGTCCATATACATTGTTGTATGCATGTTTGGACTTCTGGTAGAATGTATAACATTATCATGTGTTTGTTGTTCTTGTATATGAAAGTTTCAATTTATGCATTTTTTTCTTCGTGGCCTGTTTTCATCCTTTTAGAGTAGATATAAATGAATTTTGAGGTCAGATTCGTGTTCTCCTTGAAAAATCCTTGATAATAGTGTCTTGTTTTGTTCGATTTAGTGAGGTTTTCAAACTGCTCCGGCGAGGTCAACCAGAGCCCTAGATCCGGCGCCTACGTGTGTGATTATGTGTCTTGTGATGTGTCCGGTTGACTTGTGTACATGGCGTTGATTTTGGTGAGCTGGCTGATGACATGTATTAGTGAAACGGTGCGTTTCACTTTGAGAGCCATTTTTGTTTGGTTTATGGTGTTCAAATGACATGGGCTTTGCACACTTACTTTCCATACCCCCCATATTTCAGCCCAACACACTACAACACATGAATCAAGTTCTTCCTCTTTTTACTGCTGCACCCCCATTTCATTATTTCCTTATTTTTATTTTCATTTTCTTTCCTTGGCATTTCTATTTTATTTTTTGATGTTCCCTTTATTTTAAAAATATCAAAAAATATGTTTCTGATTATTTAATGTCTTGTGATATTTTTCACATTTTTTATTTTATTTTTCCGCTATTTTCCTATTTTATTTGGAATTATCTTTGAAAGTTGTTTCCTAAAATGCCCTTAGATTAAGGTTTTGATTTTTAAGGTCTTGTGGGTGCTTCCTTGAGCTATGATTTTGGGGATGCTTTGACACATGAGCGAACACTGTTTGAATGTTGTTTTGGTGTTTGAATATTGAATTTTTGTTTGGTTTTCATGTCATTTAACTTGATCCTCAATTTATGCTTGACTTGTGGAGTACTCTAGCTTATTGGTTGCTTTTGTGTATGGTCATGTGCCTTGCTTTTAGCCACCTTTTGCGCGCGCGCGCGCGCGCGTGCGCGCACACACACACACACACATACATACACACACACACAGACACACACTTGAGTGTATTGAAATGAGCTTGAGCTTTTTATTGGAATTTATTTGATCATTTTTCTATTTTTGATGCTATATCAAGTTGGTATTGTTTTGACCATGCTTCTTTAATGCTCTTGACCTAGTTCTTGAACTTGTGCTCTTGCATGATTCCATTTGATGTTTGATGATCTTAATTGACATGAAAGGTTATGTTTAAGCTTATGATTTCCTTTGACTCATTGTGTATGGCTTGCCTTTTGAACTTCTATGCCATGTGTGGATGTTTGAATCCTTTTGAGGTTTCTTAAGAATGATGCATGCCTAGTTCTTTGCTCATGTTTTGAGGATAATTCATATTGAATTTCTTTTATCATGTTTTGAGGATGACTCCTATTGAATTTATTTGATGTCTTGGTGTTAAACATGTATTGAAATGTTTGTGGTTGCTTCTGACCTCCCATGTTCACATGCTATAATTGCATAATTTTGACCATTGTTGCTTTAATTCCTTGGGATCTTTATTGACAAATGCGTAGTTTTTGTTTGGATTCATGTTGAATTCTTTGATGCCTCTTCCTTCCTCTTTGAGATATGTTGATCATGACATGATATAGGTTTTGACCTCAATGGTCTTTTATCTTGATTGATTCATATTGTTTTGGTTTGTTCATTTATGGAGATGTGGTTAACTTTTCAAGGCATATATGCTTGTGCATTAACCCTTTGACTTGGCCTAATTGCTTGAGTTGTGTTGTGTGACTCCTTTAAGCATGTTTGGATGATTTAAATGTGTATGAATATTCGTTTGTGTGCTTTTTGTTTGTTTTTGATTCAAATTTGAAACATGTTTTATCTTGAATACTTGTTTGTTCCATCCTAATTGGTTTGATTGTGTCTTTTTCTTTGGTTGCTTGAAATGAACTCTTGATGATCCTTTCCTTCAATAATTGATGCATTTATCTTACCCCTTCATAATTTGCGTCTCATTTCCCCCCTTAGTGGGCATTATGTATCCCTCTCCATATTTACAATGTAATAGCTTAGTTTTCTTTTTGCTTGCTTGATTGTTAAGAAAGATAAAATGAATCTAAGTTAGAACACATTTTCAATAAAAGGGATAAATAAGACTTGATCCAATGTCAAGTCATATTCAAATTCATTTAACTTAGATTACCTTAGGGTTTCTCCTTCTCTTTTCTTATATCTTTTATTAAACCCCATATTAACCTTGTATGTATTCCACCTTTGTAAGTCGATTGCTTCACACATCGCCATCAACCTACCTTGATCTATTCACCACCCTTTCTTTTCAAAACTTTTCTCTATTTATTTTTCTCTCCTTGAGTCTAAAAAACCTTGGTCTTGTACCAAGTGCATTTTCAAACTTCTTTTCCTAATAAACTTGGATGGTTGTGAAGTGGTTAGGCGAAGGCCTTCTCCTATCCCGAGTGCTTGACATTACCTTTAGGGTTCACTGTCATAAAGCACTTACCGTTCAAAATAAAACATCTTTAATAAGAGAATAAGGTTCTCTTTGTATTGAATTAAAGAGAGAGGATTGAGTGAAGACTTCTTCCTCTCCGAGTATTAGGGCACTCACTTTAGAGTGTGTGGTCTCGATACTCGTTTTTAATACGAAGACGTGACTACATTCGCTACACCATTTTCACAAAACCTTTTGATATAAAAAATTGGGTACTACCTGCAAAGGGGTTACTATCCGAGGACTTATTTCACCTTTAAAAATAACTTTCAAAAATTAAATGTGACATCTTGCCTTGATGGTGAAAACTTTCTTTTCAAAAAGGACATGTTACGTTCGTTCTATCACAAATAGGTAATGCCTAAGACTCCACAAGCGAGCTGCAATACACCTAGCTGCTAGAATGCGCACGTTGGCATCGTCCATAAAAACATCAACAAACCATATTCTGAACTACAGACGCTCTGATTCTTCACTTCTTTTAAGTGAAGATATGTAGGCACAAGGGCCCCAATCCTTAACGAGCGCACTTCCATCTTTTTCATCCGTAGTCCCCTGAACTATGTTGACTCTGAATTTCTCATATTTGTTAAGAATATGTAGGCATAGGATTGTGAGGTTCTACCGAGTCTCCTTCCCCTTTTCACCTTCTCTTTTCTCCCATTTTTGTTTCATACCCTTCTATCTCACCTTAGAACACTATTAGAAAGCAATATATTTTAGCAACATCCTCACACATTAGAAAAGCAAATGGTTCCCATCGAGTACGATGGATGCGAGGGGTGCTAATACCTTCCCTTCGCATAACCGGCTTCCGAACCCTTTCTCTTGGTTGTGAGACCATCTTATCCATTTCCTTCTTAGGGTTTTCTCGATGTTTTCCCTTCCCATTTTGGGATAAATAAAGTTCGATGGAGACTCTTCTGTTCTTCTGCTTTTTGCCTCTCCGTCGTTGCATTTTTTCGAGTAGCGACAGCTTGGCGAGTCTGCTGGGGACGACCTAGCAAGCCAAACCTAGTTTATTTGTCGTATGTGTGATTTATTTGCTTTTATTATTTTATTATATTATGTTCTCTTATCTGTTGGGTTTATTGGGGATGGTTTGTGAGGAGAAAGGCTTTCTACCCGAGCTTTTCTAGTATACACTAAGCTAGGAGGTGGTTGCTTTCTGATTTGTGAGACTTAGGACTCGTTGAGTTGGTTTGACTTCCACCGCTCAGAGGAGGCCCCTTTGGGATGATTATGTCTTACGAGTAGTCGTAAGGCGTCTTCGTTTCCGACCTGGGAGTCAGTGATTCTAAGGACCTTTTATAGAACCCTATTCCAAAGGTTACTAAGACATAACTTTGTGCTCATCCTTTGAAGGGATTATCGTATTACGAATCGTCATTATGATGGAAAACTTTTTAGGGTTAGTGTATGGGACTTTGTTTAAAGCTCTTAGGATGCACTATTGTAAACCAATAGATTGCCTACCTGAGGTGAGCGATACCTTGTTATGTTGTCCTACAGATTCGGTGACCTTGATCCTTGTGTTGTAGACCTGTTCTGGTGTGCATTCATAAGCATTGCATTACATAACATTTTTGCATATCAAGGGACTTAAGAGACTATGATCATCTCAGGTATTTCTGAAAAATGACTGACCAAAGGAAGAGAAGCACTAACTCCTTGCAGTTTAGAGAGCCAAAATTGGAGGTCATCCAAGACCTTTTGATTGATGTGCTAAAAGCTATCAAAATCAACTTTTAAGGAGAACATGGGAATTTATTTGACCTTTTTTATTCTTGTGTGGATACTTAGGATCTATTTGCTATGGCACAATTCTATGATGCTCCACTCAGATGTTTTACCTTCTAGAATTACCAGTTGGCCCCCACTCTTGAGGAATATTCCCACCTGCTGAATATCAAGATTAAGGACCAACCCATCTACACCGATTTGGAGGAAGATCCAAAATATACCGTTATTACTCTTGCCCTCTGCATAACTAAAGAAGAGGTTGATGCTGGTTTAGCCAACAAAGAAGGCACTCATGGGTTTCCCCTAAAGTTTCTGCTTGACAAAGTTGTTTATTATAAGACTAATGAAGATTGGGAAAAGTTTGATATCTCTCTTGCTTTGATAATCTATAGGATTGTTCTCTTTCCAGACATAGACAATTTCATAGACATTACTGTTGTTACTCTCTTCATTCAGAAGAATCCTATTCCCACCCTTCTTGCTGACACTTACCATTCCATTCATTGGAGGAGTGAGAAGAAAACAGGAATGGTTCAATGTTGTTCTCATCTGTTATTCAAGTGGTATGTTTCCCATTTGCCAAAGGAGAGACTGTTTATGGAGAACAAGGAGAAACTTAAGTGGTATAAGCGCATCATGCCTTTGGTAGCAAACGACATTGCTTGGTACTCCCATGAGTACTATGATGTGGAAATTATTTTCAGCTGTGGGGAGTTTTGTAATATACCTCTGATTGGAAGAGCAGGTTGTATTAACTACAACCCAATTATGGCACTACGTTAATTGGGTTATGCCATGGAGGATGCGCCCGAAGCAGAGAAGATCCAAAGCTTTTTCTTGCTCAACAAAGTAGAGGATCCTGGATTTGTCAGAAAATTGCTAAGGCATGGACTAAGATCCTTACAAGAGGAAGAAAGGAGTTGAAAGCGAAAAATTGCGTGGCTAAAGAACCGTACAATAGATGGTTGTTGGCTAGAGTGGCAGAAAGGTTGTTACCATTTGCTCCTGAACCTCCCATGCAAGAGAAGCTTCCTGTTCCCACTCATGTGTCCATAGAAGAATATGAGAAGCTGAAGCTGGTATTGGAAAAATTGACTAAGGAAAACCAAGATCTCTAAGCTGAAATCCACCAAGCTGGTGTGGAAAATGGTCAATTCAAAAGAAAAGTGGAAGTTGAACAAGATCAAGTAGCTAAAAGTATCAAGAAGTTGAAGTTAGAAACAGATTTAAGAATCATGTATCAAAATGGTTTTCAAGGGGCTGATGCGTCAATAAAGACTCTTCGGCAGAGCTTGAAAGAGGCCAAAGAATCTTGTGAAAGATCATGGCATTTTTATGAACTAGCTTCTACTACAAAAAAGAAGACTAGGGAAAAACTCGAAGCTGATATTGATGGTCTTGAAGAACAACTAAGAGGTGTCTTGACTTTAGCTGAAGATGAGCGTCAGCTCAAAGAAGAAGCAATAAGAGTTTCATATATCACTCTTAATATATGGAATGATAAGTGCTTGGAGTTGGAAACTGCTCAGGAAACGACCACTCTTTGGAAGGACCGCTTCGAAGCTTTGAAGAGGGATAGTTCATAATGGCTCAAGAGGGAGGCTCAACTCAACAAATTGTTGGATACTCACTTGGAGTCCCTCATACTTTGTCAGCCAACTTTAGACATGTATCGTGCTAGGTATAATGATCTGATAGAGCATTACAATCTCATGATTCGTGATATCCCATGGAGGTTGGAAAGCGCAATTCAAGATTTGGATGAAAACAATATTCCCCCTTTAGTCCACCACTTCATTCAGCTCTGTGATCAGATGGTTGGTAGATTCGTGTTTGAGTCGAAGAAACTTGAGGAGCGCCTTCGAAAGAAGACCTTTTAATTATTGATTAGTCCTTTCTTTTGTTTCAAAAACTCTTGTATTCAGCTTATTAAACAATGATTAGTCATTTGTATTTGATATTCCCTTGAATTAAGGAAGAGCTGCTTTTGGTTTCAAAGTTGTGCATTTTACTGCTTGTTCACATTTCTATAATACCTATGATAATCATAAGGTCTCGAGAGTCTTTTGAGCATCATTCTAAACATTGCATGTACATACACATCATTCTGCATTCCTTGAAACCCAATATCACAACCACTTGCCCTTCTGCAGTAGGACAAGATGACTTCTCGACACTCCTATAACACGAGAAATAATCAAAGAAAAATCATGGATCAGTTGGAGCAGAATCAAGTTTCCATGAGAGAAGACATGCAGAATATGAGGACCCAGATCACTCAGCTGATAGAGGTGATTCAAAATATGGCTAGAGGGCAAGAGGAAATGAGGCAAGCTACGGAGAAAAATGTTAATAACCCCCATATTCCTGCTGGCACAGTCCCGACCCCAGATGGTACAATCCCGGTTCCTGTTGGCATAGTTCCGACCCCAGATGATGCAATTCCCATTCCTGCTAGCGCAGTTCCTCCACCCGGTGGCGCAGTTCATCCTCCTGTCAGTACGCTTCCACCCCCAGTTCATTACGATGACCATGAAGAATTCTAAAGTCCCCGTGAGACTTCTCCTTCCCCTTTTCACCTTCTCTTTTCTCTCATTTTTGTTTCATACCCTTTTATCTCCCCTTAGAACACTATTAGAAAGCAATATCTTTTAGCAACGTCCTCACACATTAGACAAGCAAATGGATCTCATCGAGTACGATGGATGCGAGGGGTGCTAATACCCTCCCTTCGCATAACTGAATTCCAAACCCTTTCTCTTGGTTGCGAGACCATCTTATCCATTTCCTTCTTGGGGTTTTCTCGATGTTTTCCCTTCCCCTTTTGGGATTTGTTCAATGACGAGTCTTCTGTTATTCCTCTTTTCGCCTCTTCGTAGTTGCATTTTTTCGAGTAGTGACAATTGTTCCTGTTTTACTTTAGCCATGAAAATTCCACCGAAGAGACCAACGTCGAAGAAACTAGTCGAAGTGAAGGAGGAAGGAAAAAGTAAGACAGCAACAACAACAAAAGTATTTTATCTCCCTTATTGATTTTGTCGCTTTTTTATATGCTCTAATATATTTCTCACGTTTCTTTTTTAGGGTGCTCGAAAACCACCCCAAACTCCCTAAAAAAGGAAATCCAAAGAAATTGAAGTCCTGGCGATTGAGTCGGACGATTAAGACTTGTCTCCGACTGCTGAGCAACCCCTCATAAAAAGAAGAAGACAACTCAAGATGGCTGAAGCTTTGGCCCAACCAGAACCAAAAGGTATGAAGGTCTCGACCATGAAACCTACTGCCTTTACAATACTGGAGCCAACTCCTGAGGAATTGTCGAAGAAAGCTGCAGATCAGCCCGAAAGCGACAACTCCAGCCCTGGGGATGATGTTCCCAAAGTAAAAAATCTTACCTCTTTGTTTTTACTTAAAAAATATTTTATTTTACTTATTAATCATCGACTGCTCCTTTTAGGATGGTGCAAGTATGTCTACCTAACCAGCTACCAAGTCAACCAATACCACAATCCTCAATAGCGAGGGCGAACCCACATATCATCCTACTTTTGCCAGAGATTCTGAGAAAAACTCTATGAGTGAGATCAATCAGATGGTCGAGGAACATCGCGAAACTTCGTTGCCTAAAACCGCAACTCAAAATTCCCATACTAGTGGGTCTGAGCACGAAGGTTACCTAGAGAAGGAAGCCCAGGCAGAAACAGACAAGTAGAATATGGAGGTGGAGCGCACTGGAATCTGTGTCAAAGATGAAGTTGAGGATGCCTCTCCAAGAGTCGAAAACCCAAATGCTATCCTGTAAGATCAAGACGACAATATGGAAGAGGTGGAAGATTGCTCCTTATTCCAAAACTATTCCACGCCTCTTGTTGAAGAGTTTGAGGATGAAGAAGACAATGTTGAGGAAGACGAAGGCAGAAACGAAGAAGAAAATGAGGAAACTCGAGATGGCACGACCAATTAACCAACCCTTGATCCTAGTCTGGTGAATGTAAAAGATTCGACTAGAACTACTGTAGCCTTTTCTACAGAAGAACTGACTGCTTTAAAGAAGAACAATCCTCATGAATACCTGAAAACCTTGATCAGTTCTAGAGGGAGTTCATCTGAGAGGAGTCTTAGTTCTTCCTCAGTGTCAGGCAGCCAATCCTCAAATAATCCTGCAAATGAGATACTCTTGAAAATCAAGGACAAGATTTTTAAAGGTGACCTGTTTTGACTTCTGGTATCCGAATCTACTTTTCTGGTTGTTGTAAAAGGTCTTCTTAAAAAGGTTGATATTCTGACTGCTTCTCCTGAAGTTGCGAATGTTGTCTTGGAATTTGGTGCCCTGATCGAGCAGGCTAGTGCTAATCTTCAACAACTTGCACAAGTTTCGAAAGAGATTGAGAGTAAGGTTGGTTTTGCAGCAGCTGCATGGGATTTCGCCTCAGAGTCAACTAATCGATTGGCGGATTTAGAGAAAGCTCAGGAATAAAATAAGGATGAGATCGAATGTAATAATCGAGATATCACCTCTTGGGAGGAACAGATAAAAGAGCTACAAATCAAAATCTCAAAGGCCAAGAAACTAAATATTGAGCTTCTAAAATTTGACAATTCTAAGGTTACTGAAGAGCTCGATGTTTGGTTGAAATATGTTGATGAAGCCCGAAAATTGGAAACTGAGTTAGAGACGCTGAGGTCGACCAAATCTGTCCGTGGCAAGCGGTTAGAGCTTTTGAGGGCGAAGCATTTCAAGATGAAAGCTAGTCTTCCCTTTTAGCCCTGGTCCTCTTTTTATTTATCATAACTCTGGATTTATTATGTAATGATTTTGAGCCCTTTGTGGTTCTTTTAATGTAAAGGATTTAGCCATTATGGCAAATTTTTATTTACCATGTTGGCTTCGACTATTTCATATGTGATTATTCTTTTGATATTTTTATATCTTGGAGTGCAGGCTTGTATTTATTCAAATACTTTCCATTCACTCTCAAGATCCTTTTATCTTTGCTTAACTCTTCGATCTTATATGCACCGTTAGAGAATACTTGAATTATTTGAAAAGGACATTCCCATTTAGGAGACCATTTTCCAAAAGTCCTATCTTTTCGCTCCATAGGAAGGATTACTTTCCAAACCAAGTCTTCAAGAAAGAAAATTTTAACTTTAACTTTCTTGTTTTAAGACTTTTCTACTCTCTTTTTAATAATTCCAAAGCATCTCTTTGTCCAAGTCAACTAATTCGTCCAACGTCATATTCCAATATGTTACTGATGGAATTTCATGATCTCTTTGAATTCATGTCGATTATAAATAAATTTCCACCGGTAAGACTGCATCATGACCAAATGTCAATCAAAATGGAGTCGTATTAGTGGCCTCCTTATGGGATGCTCGACATGCCCAAAGGACTTGGTCTAAAGTCTTATGCCAGTTCCTAGGCTTCTTCACCACATATTTCTTAATCAAACTATTAACCACCTTATTTTTCTACCTCGACTTGGCCATTAGCTTGGGTATAATAGGGTGTAGATGTTAACAGTCTGAAACCCATTCCCATAGCAAATTCTTGCATCTTTCGACCAGTGAACACTGGTCCTTGGTCTGTTGTAGTAGTTTCTAGAATTTCAAACCTGTAAATGATGTACTTCTTGACGAATTTGATCATATCCTCTTGGTCAACATTCACCAGTGGTAAATCTTCAATCCATTTTTTAAAATAATCAATACCGACCAAGAAGTACCTTTGGCTTTTAGATGATGTTGGTCAAATCTCTCCAACAAGGTCTAGAGCCCAACCTCTGAATGACCATGGTTTGACTATAAAATGAAATTCACTTGCAAGAACATGTTGTATGCCTGCATGCATTTGGCATTCTTGACACCCTTTGAAAAACTCAATACAATCTTTCAACACGGTGGGCCAATACATTCCTTGTCGAAATAACAACCATTTCATCTTATGACCCACCTGATGTGCCCCATATGCCCCACTATGGATACTAGACAGGGCTAAATACGCATATAATTCACTAAGACATTTAAGTAAAACTCCCTCGGGAGTCTTTTTTAATAATTCATTTCTCAAAAGAACATAACTTAAAGCTTAATATCTGATCTTTTGTTCAGTAAACGCCGTTGGGTTTTGCAAATATTCCACTATTAGTTTTCTCCAATCTTCGTCCTGCCAGTTGTAACACGGTGGGAGAACTGACTTTAAACAATGTTGTGGATAGCAAGAGTCGCCACCGACTTTTATTTTATCCATAAGGAAAGGTTATAAAAGAACAGGAAAGACCTTAGAGAATATTTTGGGTCCGGGGGGTAGGTTATGAAAAGGGAAGGTATTAGCACCCTTTTCATCCATGGTTATCCATGGGCTCTTAGGTACTTAAGCTCACTTTTGAATTGTTTTGAAAGTGTAGTGTGTGAATAGAAAATTTTCAGAATAGTTAATAAATAATCCATGTAAGGATGTGTTAAGAACTTGTTTGAAAACTTGTTGAAAATTTGTTTAAGTGTGAAAAAGTTTTGAAGTGAGCAAGTATCTAGGAGTAGCCTACCCTAATGTTTTAAGGTCTTTCTTATTCTTTATCCTTTCCTTAGTAAGACTATCCCTACTATAATGGAGTAGGTAGTCCTTACTTTGGATGTTAAGGGACATGTGAGGGACAATTGGATTTTTGAAGGCCATTGTGGGGTGTAATAAGCAAACTAGAGGGACTATCATCATTTTTCGAAAGGGACTCGATTCGTAAAGGCAACCATAAGGGACTTTGATGATTTTCTTTTTGAGGGACTTGCTTTATACACCCCACTTAACCATTATTCGTAGGCAACTTGAGGGATATCCTTAGGAAGTGAGACGGCGATTAAAATCGACTTACGTGTGTGAAATGTTTAATTTAATTATCTTATATTAAAATGATCTAATTTATTTTTTTAAATATCATACATATTAGCACTCCCTAATTACTAACCATAATGATAATAATAATTAAGTAATTACAATTTACATCCAAGAGGCAATTACAAAATTATAATAAATAAAAAAAATAACAAATAAGCAAATAAAATATTAGGGTTAGTAAATAATAAGAAAAATTAAATAAGGTTAGTATAAATATAAAGTTAGTGAAAATAATTAGTTGAAACAATAATAATGAGAAAAATAGACAAAGTTAGAAAAAATAATAAGATAGAAATTTCAAAATAATAATAAGCAACAAAATATGATTAGCAATAATAATTAATTAATAACGTGATTAAACATAAGATTTGATTTTTATTTAGAAACATAAATGATTAAATAATTACTATAATATAAAGTTCTAAATATCATAAGATTTGATTTTTATTTAGAAACATAAATGATTAAATAATTACTATAATATAAAGTTCCAAATATCATAAGATTTGATTTTTATTTAGAAACATAAATGATTAAATAATTACTATAATATAAAGTTCTAAATATAACATTGTTGCGGTGGAAATAGGATCACAAACTATTAATGAGTTTGAATCGCAATTCAATTCACAACCGCTCTTTGATTTATCCGAAGGAAAAGGTCAAAAGAGGGAAAACCTATTTTTGCATCGTAAACACAATGCGGGGAAAGATCTAGGGTTCGGGGGTTGGTTAAATTTAGGGAAGGTATTAGCACCCTAAACTTCTGTAGTACTCTACAGGAACCTTTTGTTCAGTTGTTTACTATTTGCTTTATTTATTTGCTTAAGGTATATGTACAAAGGGATTAAAAGTGAGAAAAAAGACCTAAGGGGTTAGTTCTAAGTTTACTCGGCAAGACATCGCATCTTGTGCCTACGTATCCTTACGGGAGTGGAATCAGAGTAATCGTAGTTCCCCTCAATAGGGAGGTTAGAAACTTCTTGACTGTGGTCAAGGTCTCAAGGGGAATAAACGCATCTTAAGGACACGCTTACGTGGAGTGTAGAAACTCCAATATCTACGTTGTAAATTGTTAAGTGAATTAGGGTTAGGTTAGGGATTCCGCGGCGGGAAACCCTAAAATGAGTGCGGCGACTCTTTGACCTAACACTAGGATAAAAGCAATTTTGCCCACGGCGGGACACCTAGGCTAAACAGGGTTTGATCCATTAAAGGGGTAAGGCTATTGACTCGGCGGCCAAAAGGCTGGACCTAATCCTTCGGAAGGATAAAACTGTAAAAAAAATGTGAAAATATGACAAATCATTATATGGAGGAATAATTAAGGTACAGAAATAAGAAAAGTAATAAAGGCAGAGGGTATAAAGAAACAAAGAAACATTTCTGAAAACATGAAGAATATGAAAATATGTAATAACACTTAGAATGAAGTGAGGGAGGAAAATAGTGTGGGGCTGTGGCCACCACAAGCACATCTCAACCTCAAGCATGCAAATGAAATGCAGGAATAAAGAAAATAAAAGGTACACAAAATGACACGGCAAAGGAGTTCCTTACGAAAAGGTTTTAATTTTTTAATATTTTAATTATGTAAAAAAATGTTTTAATTTTTTTAATATTTTAATTATATATATAAAAAAAGGTTTTAATTTTAAAATGGAATTACTTAGTTAAAAAAATTTAAGTTTAAATTATAAAAAAAATGTTAAGTTTAAATTATATATAAAAAAAAATGTTTTTGGGAACAAAAAGGTTTTTTTAGAAAAAAATGTTTACGGGAACAAAAAAAGGCTTTTTTTGGAAAAAAATGTTTACGGGAACAAAAAAAGGTTTTTTTTGGGAAAAAAATGTTTACGGGAACAAAAAAGGTTTTTTTTGGGAAAAAAATGTTTACGGGAACAAAAAAGGTTTTTTTTGGGAAAAAAAAATGTTTACGGGAACAAAAAAGGTTTTTTTTTTTTTGGGAAAAAAATGTTTTGATAAAAAAAAAAATAACAATAGAATTGCAAATGCAAACAGACAAATAATGGACATGCAAACAATCCTATACGACACAATCATGGTTCATACATATCAAAATCTACGGATCTAAACAACAATGAAGGTTAACATGGCAAGGATGCAAATAAATATGAAAAATGCAAAGGACTTAGTAATTTAACGGACCTAAACACATTAACATGGCAAAATATGCACATAAACATGAAAAGGCAAAAGGTTTAGTAATTTAACCTACGAAGCGGAGGTTTGCTTCGGTAAAATGTGAAAAAGGTTTGAATAAGGGAACACTGGAGAGCTCCAATCCTTATGACGAGTTGTGGGAACGACCGCCTTTCTTCTCTGGGGATCTCCTTTGTTTCTCCCTTTCTCTCTCCTCTTTTCTGAAGAAAACCTTCTGACCTCTCTTAGGTTTTTTTTCATTCTCTCCTCCTTTCCAACAAGGCAACACATGTATATATAGGGAACAAATTAGGGTTAACACCAAATTGTCAATAATGTCCCTAAAGCCCATTTTAAAGCCCAAACTAAATAATTAGTTAAGAAAAAAAATAAAACTTAAATAATTTAAAATAATTAAAATAAACTTAAAATAAAAACTAATAATCCTATTGATTCCTAAAATAAAAAATATTATAAAAGGAACAAAATTTTTCAATATTTTTTATTTTATGATTTTTTGGATATTTTTATGAATAATTTAGAAAAAAGTGAAAAAAATAATATTTTAAAAAATGATTTAATTAAAATACGAAAATAATAATTAAATAATAATAAAAAACTATTTTTGTTATTTTTTTAATGAAAGATAGAAAAATTTAGAGTAAAAATAATAAAGAACAAAAAAAGTGACAAAGGTGAGATTTAATTTTTAAAATAGTTAGAAAAAAAAAAAAGATTTAATTTTAAAAAAGAATTTAGAGGAAAAAAAGATTTAATTTTAAAAAGAAGTTAGAGAAAAAAAGATTTAATTTTAAAAAAGTTAGAAAAAAAAAAAAAATTAGTTTTAAAAAGGTTAGAAAAAAATATTTAATTTTAAAAAAGTTAGAAAAAAAGATTTAATTTTAAAAAGTTAGAAAAAAAAGATTTAAAGTTAGAAAACAAGATTTAGCTTTAAAAATAGTTAGAAAAAAAAGATTTAATTTTTTAAAAAAGTTAGAAAAAAAGATTTAACTTTATAAAAGTTAGAAAAAGATTTAATTTTAAAAAGAAGTATTAGATTTTTATTTAAAAAAAAGTATTAGATTTTTATTTAAAAAAAAAGTATTAGAATTTGATTTAAAAAAAAGTGTTAGAAATTAATTTAAAAAAGGTTATGAAAAATTTACTCTTTAAAGAAAAGAAAAAAAAAAGTTAAATTTTAATCTAAATCCTAAAAGTTAGTAAGAAGAGCTTATAATGACTTAAATAAATAAACTAAATAGAAAAAAAAAAGTTAATAAAAAACATTAGTAAAGTTATAAAAAAGGTTAATTAAATTATTATTAGTTAAAAAAACAAGATTTAAAAAAAGGTTAATTTATTAAGTTAATAAGAATTTAAAATAAAAATAAAAAAGAAAGGGTAAAATTTGGGGTATTACAGTTGCCCCTATTTAAATGGCTACACCGGACGATTTGAGTGACAGAGACTCGTGGAATCGTGGTGGAGAGATTTAAATATAGATAACCGAAAATTTTGCCCTTATATGCGACGATATGCAATGCTATGGACAAAACTGGAACGACTTAATGCAGATGATGCCATGACTATGATATGATGCGTATGCTGGAATAATGAATGCGAAAATGCTGACGAAACATGACGACACCGAGACAGACGCCACGAGAAGAAACACACTGGGGAAAATGACGCGCTGAGACACAGTACATCACTGGGGAATTCTAAAAATGATAGTCAACTGGTGCGAATGACCAATTGTCACTTTTAGAAAAGGAACGAGATCCTCGAATGGAGATGGTACCTATGAGACGGCCTCCACTGGGGAATCTAAAAATAAAACTGGATCACGTACGATTGTAAGATCGATTACAGAATGCTGGAGCATTGAGCAAGGAATAACATCCAAGCTTCTGTAAACTACCCCTCGTGACAGGATCAAACGGACTTTTCGGAACTCCGTAGCAAATATACAGGGTAAAGACCGACTGTATGCCAAAATAAATGGACTTTGATGGGAATTGCCCTGATAAGCTTCTCGAGGGAGAACTGTCACTTATCGTTGGAAGGGACTTATGTGCAAAAAATGGATAAGCACTCAAATAAAGAGGCTGCTGCTTATCTGATAAATAAATCTTCTCGCATTTAAGGTCGGCGCCTGGAATACGATTCTGATTCTTCTCTTACTGAAGGATAAATAAACTTCTTCATGCTTCAGAATCGTGCTCTCCTGAACATGAAAAGGGTAAACTGAACTTCCTCATACTTCAGGATCGTGCTCTCCTGAATATGAAACTGGATGACTGAATATACTCATATTTCAGAATCGTGCTCTCCTGAATATGAAACTGGGTAATCGAACTTCCTCATAACTCAGAATCGTGCTCTCCTGAATATGATTCGGTTCCTGAAATTTCTTCATTCTTCAGAATCGTGCTCTCCTGAAAAACGGCCAACTGAACTTCCTCATAACTCAGAATCGTGCTCTCCTGAATATGATTCCGTTCCTTCTTTTACTAAAGGATAAATGAACTTCTTCATAACTCAGAATCGTGCTCTCCTGAATATGATTTCGCTCAAACCTTCCCGTAACTCAAGATCGTGCTCTCCTGAATACGAATTGGTTCGTACCTCAAGACGGCAGATAAATGGAAGCCCAACTGCTCCATGGAGATGGCCATTTGCTGCGAGTCATAACGAGGATATGATCGACTTCTTAGGTGAGAAATGTCGTGTGTTGATGCTGTAAGATGTAAAGTGTAAAGGGTTGTAACATGTAGGATTGTAAAGTGTTTTACTGATAGATTTTCCAGGCGTGAACTGGCATGTATCTGTAAAGGATTGTGCTGTTTTTCTTGAAAGATAGTGCAAAATAAATGCACGTCCGGGTATAGTGATAAACTTCTCAAGTGATATAGTCGCGTATCTGTCATGGTATGGTGAAAATCTTTAGATGGTGCAAAATAAATGCACGTCCGATTGGGCTCGACGACCGACAAGACTGAGATTCAATCTAGGATCGAGCTAGAAAGAAAACTGGTAATCAAGACTCCATCGAGGGAATGAACTCGAAGGGTAGATATCTTATCCTGGCGAGGAAA
Source organism: Lathyrus sativus (assembly GCA_963859935.3). Taxonomy (NCBI): domain Eukaryota; kingdom Viridiplantae; phylum Streptophyta; class Magnoliopsida; order Fabales; family Fabaceae; genus Lathyrus; species Lathyrus sativus. The sequence goes on along the minus strand of OZ012737.1, from coordinate 37,804,766 downwards.
GATAGCTGAAGTAACCGTCATCCACGAGGATCGAGCTCCGTGGGGAAGCTGGAAATAAGTAGGTATTTTATGCTTAAGACTGACAATCTATTTGGAGAGAATGGACGAACCCAGTTACTCGGCGGTAACAACCAAATGATGGTGAAACACAATGAACCTGTGAATGCTAATGCACATGTTAATGCATATGTTAATGTGAATGTACGTTGATGTATGTGAATATGTAGGATGTTATGAAATGAGTATGTAATGAGTATGTAATGAATATGTAATGAATATGTAATGAATATGTAATGAAATAGGCATGTGATGCTTATGCCCTTGCGTATGCTGACGAAACAGACTAGAGATGGGACGAGAGATGAAATAAACATCTCGACGGAGATACCCTGCGTTCTCTGCAACCAATACGTCAATCATGGGTAAGAAGGATCAATGGTAGAACCAAGTCTGGTTTTAAAGTTCTGAATTCTCTGGGGAGAAGGTAATCTGCTTGGGTGCATAGTACCACGTCTTCGCATAGGGAGAAGAAAACCTGAGGGACACTTTCGAGTTACCCAAGAAAAAATTGTCAGCTTATAGTCTCTCTGGGGACTGTCACTGGGAGCATGTCGGTGAAATCTTTGATGTCTTAGGGACCACCGGCTCCATCCAAAGTATTGTCAGCTTAAAGTCTCGCTGGGGACTATGATGAGGCAATAGCTTGGGAGCCTGTTGCAACACTGAGATTTACTGGGGAACGAAGGCCGCCGTGAGTAAAATCCATCAGGTGCATGAAGAAAGTTGTGGAACCACATGGTTTTAATCTTGAAGGACCTTATAGTAGTCGCCATTTGTTTCCTTTAAAAACATGGTGCCCCAGGATACTTGCGTTGCGAGGTAGGGTCATCTCAAGAGGATTTTATAGAGAACACCGAGTCCGGTTGCCCCATTGTTCTCAAACTCTTTGAGAGATTCTTCAGGTCTCGACGTAACTGGCACAAATTAATCGTGTTACGACGAAATCTTTGGGAAATAGCTCTTAAGAATGTCAGACTCGCGTTGGTAAGCGAATTGGGAAACTGCCTGCCCCTGTTTAGCAGGATCTTCAAGTTCCATGGGTTATGTTCATATGTAAATCTCTAAGATATCAGGCAAAGTCGTCATGCCTGAAATGCCTATCCTGAGCTTGTCAATGTACACATATATTTGTCTTGAATTTTTGTTTTGAAAAAAAGATATCGCAACAACTTGTGACCGAAATCACTAGTCAGGATATAAGTTTTAATTATAATGCCATCATGAATTTTTTCTGAGCATAGCTCGTAGGAGTCAGGAAACGTGATCTTGTCAAGTATGCTTTCAACCGAAGTCCTACTTCAATTAGGTCTTTTAAAGGTTGTATCGTGGCTCAGTTCACGGTTTAAGAAACAAAAGGATAAAGGCTCAAAGTTATATTTGTACCCACCCATTCTTCGTGATGTTCTCCAATCCTAATTCAGTTAACCGGATACGAACGCTCATATCTCAAGCAGATTTGCTATGGTCGAGAACTTATCAAGGCTTTGGACATGGCAGTCACTCACCTATTTCTAATGGCAATTGTTCACACGATTTTGTTCTTTACTAGGGATTATTTATTGTACCCTCTAGTTTTGCTTTTATTCCCTAACTTTTGCCTGGACAACGTCTTTTGATCTGACTTTGGAGTCCAGCGGGATGCCCCAGTTTTGCCTAAGTCTCCTTCATAGGTTTTGACTTAGCGGGCTCTTATTTTTTTGAATATTCCTTTATGCACAAGTCGTGTAAATCTTTTGAAAGGCTCGTGACTGCCCCACTCCTTAGGTAACCGAGGGATAGTCATTGTATTGGACTTCTTAAGATGCTAAGGATAAATTCTCGAAGGTTTGCTCTTCCTTTTTGAGGATCTAAGCGCTCGATCGGTTTAACTGAAACCTACCCTGCCCCAGGTTAGGATGAAGGTTCTTAAAAAGAAAGAAAAAACTCCTACTTCAAGGCTCAAAGAGGTTAACGAGGGATTAACATCCTTATATCTCCAGTGTTTGGGATTTGAAACAATGCCTTACATCATCAGCGGGCTTTAATTGAAAGCATACGACAAGAAATCTGACGTTTTAGGTTCGTCATCCTCCCCCTAATTCTCCATCAGAACAAGAGATCGGGTAAAGTTGGCATTATAATTTATGAAAACGTTTTTGAATGAGTGAAGCGAATGGATTTATTCAAGACAAATATATGTGTTGCATCAAAGATAAACAAGTTCGTGCATGCTAAATATGCTTAATCAAAGAGAAATGCATATAAATAAACAAATGAACTGTCGGAAAAATCCTTCTAAATGTTTATGAAATCTTGCATTCAAGAGTAACAGTTTCCTTTGGCGGAGCCTCAATGGAAAGGACGTCTGGTTCATGATCACTGTGAGTCGTCATGGCTTACCCCAGTTATGCTGGTCACATCTTCAACAGTTTTCAGTCGTTGCTTCAAAATAAATTTCCCAGATCCTTTGTTGATCATAGTCACGTCATATTTCCAAGGCACAGCTTTAGGATCACTGAAAGGAAACGGACTCGGTCTTCGAATAACTATAGGCTTAGGCTGATTCACTTCAGGGATATACGACCTTGGTATATCGAACACGAGGTTGGCGGAGCCTGCCCCTGATAAATTAAACACTGGTACCTTACCCTTTGATTCAGGCTGATGGAAAACAGGCTCAACCACAGCGACTACATCCTTCTTGGCTTGGCTTATCACTTGTAAAACACCCTCATTAATCAGCCTCTGAACATCGTTCTGAACTAACACACAACCCTTAGTACTGGCTTCACAACTTACACATGCAACGTGGGAAGTATCTACTAAACCAGCTTCAAACAGTTTCGAATGGAACATTTTGAGAGGAGTCTTAATCTGTTCAACGTCAAGGGCATAACCATCCCCCGAATCAACACTAACGGCATTGACACTCTCATGGTTAGGGAAAGGGTTCTTCTTAACATTTGGTTGAGGATCTTCAAATGACAAAATCTTCTTTTCCAATAGATCCCTGACAATATTTTTGAGAGCATAACAATTCTCCAGATCATGACCAGGCGCACCCTCATGAAATAAACAATGAGCGGCGGCGTTGTAATTGGCGGGTAGAGGATTAGGAGGCGGACCCAAAGCCCGAGTAGTGATGAGACCCTGCTTGACCAAAGAGGGATACAACTCGGTAAAAGTCATTGGAATCGGCGGACAAGGCTTATACGTTCTTCTATTCGGCATATTCTGGCGAGGAGCCGGACTCTTTGGCTGTTGAGGAGCAGGAGTAATGGGTGCCTGTAGGTAGTTGACAGGAGGCGGATAAACAGGAGGTTGTTGCATAGGTTGATACATGGGAACCTGTTGATTGAAAGAAGGTGTAATAGCTGCCACATAGGGTTGTTGAGCATATTGGACTGGGTACCCTTGAGGTTGAGCATAACCTTGCGGATGTCGATAAAAGCGTTCCCTTGGTCTACCAGAGGATATAGCATTAGTCTCACTCTCCTTTTTCTGGGAGCTATACGGAGGTTTCTTCGGCTGATCCTTAGAAGCGCCATGATTATTTGTCATTTTACCACTCTTCATACCCAATTCAATCTTGACACCCACAGCAACGATGTCGGAGAAATTTGAAGTCACACTACCCACCATTCTCTCGTAAAATTCTGGACGGACTGTGTCGACAAACCAATCAGCTAACTCTTTCTCGGTCAAAGGAGGTTCTACCTGCGAAGCAGTCTCTCTCCACCTTTGAGCATACTCTTTGAATGACTCAGAATTCTTTTGTGACATACTCAGCAACTGTCTTCTGTCAGGAGCCAGATCCATATTGTACTTGTAGTGTTTGATGAAAGCGTCAGATAAATCTTGAAAGCTCTTAACGCGGGATTGGTCCAAAGTTAAATACCACTTGGAAGAAGCACCCTTCAAACTGTCTTGGAAGCAATGAATCATCAGTTTATCATTCTCAACATGGGCAGCCATTTTGCGATAATACATGATCAAATGACTCTTAGGACAGGTGGCACCTTCATAACGATCGAAGTTCGGAGTTTTGAACTTCGGGGGAATAACCAAACCTGAGACCAAACAAACATCCCTTGCAGCAGTCCCAAAAATTTGATCACCCTCTACCTTTTTCAATCTCTGGACGATAGTGTTTACTTCCTCACGAAGCTTATCGTGTTTCTCATAACCCTCAACATTCTCATCAAGATTATCAAAAACTGTCTCATTGAAGTACGGTTGCGCACGAGTGTGTACAACAGGTGGTGCAAAGATAGGAGCCCCCCTAGAAACTTCAGAAAACAAGGGCACGGCTTGCTGAACAGGTTGATTAATCGGAACAGTGGCTTGAGGAGGCACAAAACCCGGAGCAAGACCATAAGGTGGGTCCCTTGCTACGGTCACACTTGGTGGAGGGTCCACAGTAACGCCGGTAATCTCAGAAACAACAGTGGGCTGGGTATCCATCTTAGCATTCATGACATGTAACAATTCCATCATACGCCCCATACCCCCTCGAAGGTCTTCAAGCTCATTGCTAAGGCGATCAATCTCTTTTGCCTGATCCTCCATTCTTTTCCGAGTTTGAGCTCTGGTGTTGTATTGGTGCCGAGAACTCAGGGTGACGAAACTGGAAGGTGAGAGAACCGAGTGTGAGAAATCGGGAGACACATGTAATGCAAAAGTATGATGCTAAAATGTGAATGTAAATGAAGATTTCATGGAATTCAAAACATTTACTAATGCCGTGGGGTACCAAGGAAATCTTTTCCTTGTTTTTCATTTTATATTTTTTTTTATTTATGGTATCCCGCGATATCCATAAATGATGTTTGAGCTCCATGAAATACAATGCAATGAGATGCTTTATGGATGCAATGCATGAAAACACACAAAGTCCTAGGTTAAAAGCTTGCATGAGGTTCAAAGGCAAATACCCTCCCCTGAAGTTAGATGGTTCATCCTGTCCTACAAAAGTAACCAGGTTCTAAGGGATCTCAATATCATTGATCCTTCACAAGGGTGGTTGTTCAGAAGGCAACTTACTTACCAACCAAAACCCTCCAAGTTTGAGATCTCAATGAGCGTAGTATCGAGTGTCAACCAACTTCAGTCTGCACCAAAGCCGGCTACCTCACTACTTTCTAAAGGCCAAGATGAGTTAACTAGGGTTCTAAAAGTCAGTTAGTGCGTTGACAACATATGGCAGCCTCAATATTATCCTCAACTTGACTTAAGGAATATAAGCACCAACCAAGAAGTCGCACTAACCATGGCCACCAGATCAACCGTATCGATATACGTCGTACAGTTTCCTTGGTCTATTGCCATTTACCTAAGGTACACTAGATCCGGGTGTAGGACCTATCTCACAACACAAGGAACAGTCCCACAATCAAAGCACAAATATATACATGCAAATGAATAATAACACAGATAGTAATAAATATGAACGAGTTAGGGATAACCCTCAAAAGTTAGTCTCCCCAGTGAAGTCGCCATTTTCTGTTGCGGTGGAAATAGGATCACAAACTATTAATGAGTTTGAATCGCAATTCAATTCACAACCGCTCTTTGATTTATCCGAAGGAAAAGGTCAAAAGAGGGAAAACCTATTTTTGCATCGTAAACACAATGCGGGGAAAGATCTAGGGTTCGGGGGTTGGTTAAATTTAGGGAAGGTATTAGCACCCTAAACTTCTGTAGTACTCTACAGGAACCTTTTGTTCAGTTGTTTACTATTTGCTTTATTTATTTGCTTAAGGTATATGTACAAAGGGATTAAAAGTGAGAAAAAAGACCTAAGGGGTTAGTTCTAAGTTTACTCGGCAAGACATCGCATCTTGTGCCTACGTATCCTTACGGGAGTGGAATCAGAGTAATCGTAGTTCCCCTCAATAGGGAGGTTAGAAACTTCTTGACTGTGGTCAAGGTCTCAAGGGGAATAAACGCATCTTAAGGACACGCTTACGTGGAGTGTAGAAACTCCAATATCTACGTTGTAAATTGTTAAGTGAATTAGGGTTAGGTTAGGGATTCCGCGGCGGGAAACCCTAAAATGAGTGCGGCGACTCTTTGACCTAACACTAGGATAAAAGCAATTTTGCCCACGGCGGGACACCTAGGCTAAACAGGGTTTGATCCATTAAAGGGGTAAGGCTATTGACTCGGCGGCCAAAAGGCTGGACCTAATCCTTCGGAAGGATAAAACTGTAAAAAAAATGTGAAAATATGACAAATCATTATATGGAGGAATAATTAAGGTACAGAAATAAGAAAAGTAATAAAGGCAGAGGGTATAAAGAAACAAAGAAACATTTCTGAAAACATGAAGAATATGAAAATATGTAATAACACTTAGAATGAAGTGAGGGAGGAAAATAGTGTGGGGCTGTGGCCACCACAAGCACATCTCAACCTCAAGCATGCAAATGAAATGCAGGAATAAAGAAAATAAAAGGTACACAAAATGACACGGCAAAGGAGTTCCTTACGAAAAGGTTTTAATTTTTTAATATTTTAATTATGTAAAAAAATGTTTTAATTTTTTTAATATTTTAATTATATATATAAAAAAAGGTTTTAATTTTAAAATGGAATTACTTAGTTAAAAAAATTTAAGTTTAAATTATAAAAAAAATGTTAAGTTTAAATTATATATAAAAAAAAATGTTTTTGGGAACAAAAAGGTTTTTTTAGAAAAAAATGTTTACGGGAACAAAAAAAGGCTTTTTTTGGAAAAAAATGTTTACGGGAACAAAAAAAGGTTTTTTTTGGGAAAAAAATGTTTACGGGAACAAAAAAGGTTTTTTTTGGGAAAAAAATGTTTACGGGAACAAAAAAGGTTTTTTTTGGGAAAAAAAAATGTTTACGGGAACAAAAAAGGTTTTTTTTTTTTTGGGAAAAAAATGTTTTGATAAAAAAAAAAAATAACAATAGAATTGCAAATGCAAACAGACAAATAATGGACATGCAAACAATCCTATACGACACAATCATGGTTCATACATATCAAAATCTACGGATCTAAACAACAATGAAGGTTAACATGGCAAGGATGCAAATAAATATGAAAAATGCAAAGGACTTAGTAATTTAACGGACCTAAACACATTAACATGGCAAAATATGCACATAAACATGAAAAGGCAAAAGGTTTAGTAATTTAACCTACGAAGCGGAGGTTTGCTTCGGTAAAATGTGAAAAAGGTTTGAATAAGGGAACACTGGAGAGCTCCAATCCTTATGACGAGTTGTGGGAACGACCGCCTTTCTTCTCTGGGGATCTCCTTTGTTTCTCCCTTTCTCTCTCCTCTTTTCTGAAGAAAACCTTCTGACCTCTCTTAGGTTTTTTTTCATTCTCTCCTCCTTTCCAACAAGGCAACACATGTATATATAGGGAACAAATTAGGGTTAACACCAAATTGTCAATAATGTCCCTAAAGCCCATTTTAAAGCCCAAACTAAATAATTAGTTAAGAAAAAAAATAAAACTTAAATAATTTAAAATAATTAAAATAAACTTAAAATAAAAACTAATAATCCTATTGATTCCTAAAATAAAAAATATTATAAAAGGAACAAAATTTTTCAATATTTTTTATTTTATGATTTTTTGGATATTTTTATGAATAATTTAGAAAAAAGTGAAAAAAATAATATTTTAAAAAATGATTTAATTAAAATACGAAAATAATAATTAAATAATAATAAAAAACTATTTTTGTTATTTTTTTAATGAAAGATAGAAAAATTTAGAGTAAAAATAATAAAGAACAAAAAAAGTGACAAAGGTGAGATTTAATTTTTAAAATAGTTAGAAAAAAAAAAAAAAGATTTAATTTTAAAAAAGAATTTAGAGGAAAAAAAGATTTAATTTTAAAAAGAAGTTAGAGAAAAAAAGATTTAATTTTAAAAAAGTTAGAAAAAAAAAAAAAAATTAGTTTTAAAAAGGTTAGAAAAAAATATTTAATTTTAAAAAAGTTAGAAAAAAAGATTTAATTTTAAAAAGTTAGAAAAAAAAGATTTAAAGTTAGAAAACAAGATTTAGCTTTAAAAATAGTTAGAAAAAAAAGATTTAATTTTTTAAAAAAGTTAGAAAAAAAGATTTAACTTTATAAAAGTTAGAAAAAGATTTAATTTTAAAAAGAAGTATTAGATTTTTATTTAAAAAAAAGTATTAGATTTTTATTTAAAAAAAAAGTATTAGAATTTGATTTAAAAAAAAGTGTTAGAAATTAATTTAAAAAAGGTTATGAAAAATTTACTCTTTAAAGAAAAGAAAAAAAAAAGTTAAATTTTAATCTAAATCCTAAAAGTTAGTAAGAAGAGCTTATAATGACTTAAATAAATAAACTAAATAGAAAAAAAAAAGTTAATAAAAAACATTAGTAAAGTTATAAAAAAGGTTAATTAAATTATTATTAGTTAAAAAAACAAGATTTAAAAAAAGGTTAATTTATTAAGTTAATAAGAATTTAAAATAAAAATAAAAAAGAAAGGGTAAAATTTGGGGTATTACAAACATAATTATAAATTTCTTAATCATTTACAAAAATTTAATTATCTCTAATTATATATTAACAATTATTAAGAAAAATATTTACACATTATGATGAAAACAAATTTTAACTAATCAATAATCACATTCACCAAAATTTTACATTAAGTGTTTATAAGGTTTAATTTTATTTACAAAAATTTACAAGAATTATAATAAATATATACATAGAATCATATAGAAAATTAAAATTAGGTTTTCATATTAATTTGGAAAAAAGATGTTAATGTCATTTATTTTTAAAAAAACAGATTTTTATATTACAACAAATTTTAATAAATTAATGATAACAATAATAATAATAATAATGATAATAATGATAATAATAATAAATAATGATAATAATAATAATAATAATAATAATAATAATAATAATAATAATAATAATAAAGCAATAATGAATTTTAAATGTGCCAAATAACCCAACAATGTTGCTAACGCAGAAATGCGCTCATCGCAACCAGATCTAAATCGGACGAAACAAAATTTATCGCAAAGAAAAAGAAATTAAGCAAAAAATAGTATTATTGCTCACACAAAAATGCGATTATCGCAACCAGATCGAACTAACACAAATGTCACGCGTCATGCACACAAATGTGCAAACATCGTATCGACATAATTCGATCAAAAATCTTATATATATAAACTCTAACAATTTAAAAATTATATATATATAAACGCAACAGTAATAGATAAAGAAAAAGAAATAACGGTAATAGATGAAGAAAAAGAAATAACGGTAAAAGATGAAGAAAAAGAAACAACAGTAATAGATGAAGGAAAAGAAATAACGGTAAACGATGAAGAAAAAGAAACAATAGTAATGGATGAAGAAGAAAACTAAATAACGGCCAACGGCACTCACTCCTCTTAGGTTTTTTTCATTCTCTCCTCTTTTCCAACAAGGCAACACATGTATATATAGGGAACAAATTAGGGTTAACACCAAATTGTCAATAATGTCCCTAAAGCCCATTTTAAAGCCCAAACTAAATAATTAGTTAAGAAAAAATAAAATTTAAATAATTTAAAATAATTAAAATAAACTTAAAATAAAAACTAATAATCCTATTGATTCCTAAAATAAAAAATATTATAAAAAGAACAAAATTTTTTTCAATATTTTTTTATTTTATGATTTTTTGGATATTTTTATGAATAATTTAGAAAAAAGTGAAAAAAATAATATTTTAAAAAATGATTTAATTAAAATACGAAAATAATAATTAAATAATAATAAAAAACTATTTTTGTTATTTTTTTTTAATGAAAGATAGAAAAATTTAGAGTAAAAATAATAAAAACAACAAAAAGTGCCAAAGGTGAGATTCGAACTCTCAACCTCTCACACTCATAACTCCTTACACATGTCCTCCTGCCAATTGTGCCATTTTTACTTTTTAGAAAAAAAGTGCATGCCATATGATATTTACCTGCAAAAAGTCAAACGACTACACAAATTTGTTAGTAATTGATTAAATGCAATGAAATGCGACGACAAATCTTAGGGCAAAATTTGGGGTATTACAGTTATTATGATAATATTTCTCACCCAACCTCTCTTTGATGTTGGTAAAAAAAATCATGAAGTTTGACTTTGGTTTGACCACAGTTGACCTCAGTTTGACCTTTTAACTGCATTGACTGCTTTTGACTTATCTGATCATCTGACTGAGCAAACTTTTGAGAAAAGTCTTGAAACTTGACATGGGGGTTCTTATACACATATAAGATGTTATGAAGCTCACTTGAAGTCTTGGAAGTCCATTTAGCCTGATTAAAGTCAAAACCCTAGTTTTGGATGCACTGCTTAGGAGGTGCATTGTCTGAGGGAATTGTCAACTCTTCTGACCAATTATGAATTTTGTGAACCTTGTGAACCTTCTTGGAACACAAAGTCTTGTATTGTGAGGGCAAATTTTGGGGTGCAACAGCTGCCCCTATTCAATTTTCTGAAACCTGAGGGGTTAGATTGGTATATTTGCCAGTCGTAACCTGGAAGGTTGAAGGGGATTGAACACAAAAGCCCAAAAATTTGCACTCACCAGTGCATGGAGTGATATTGATGGTTGGTTGAACATGATTGAGTGGGCTTAAAGATGCCACTAGGGGAAAGTTCTTCAGTAGTATAATGAGAGCTGTCAGGAGTCTGGAGTAATACTGATGTAACAGCATGTCTTCATGAGGATAGAGCGATCAATAATGATAACCCTAAAGCAGTCTTGAAGTGATAAATCGGACCTCAGGAGGATAGAGCAATCAATAGCTCTAAAGCAGTCTTGAAGTAATAATGGCTTCAGGAGGATAGAGCAATCAATAGCTCTAAAGCAGTCTTGAAGTAATAGAATGGCTTCAGGAGGATAGAGCAATCAACAGCTCTAAAGTAGTCTTGAAGTAATGATTTCAGGAGGATAGAGCAATGAATAGCTCTAAAGCAGTCTTGAAATAATAACGTGATATGTCTTCAGGAGGATAGAGCAATCAATAGCTCTAAAGCAGTCTTGAAGTAATGATTTCAGGAGGATAGAGCAATGAATAGCTCTAAAGCAGTCTTGAAATAATAATGTAATTTCAGGAGGATAGAGCAATCAATAGCTCTAAAGCAGTCTTGAAGTAATGATTTCAGGAGGATAGAGCAATGAATAGCTCTAAAGCAGTCTTGAAATAATAATGTGATATGTCTTCAGGAGGATAGAGCAATCAATAGCTCTAAAGCAGTCTTGAAGTAATGATTTCAGGAGGATAGAGAAATGAATAGCTCTAAAGCAGTCTTGAAATAATAATGTAATTTCAGGAGGATAGAGCAATGAATACTCTAAAGCAGTCTTGAAGTAATGATTTCAGGAGGATAGAGCAATGAATAGCTCTAAAGCAGTCTTGAAATAATAATGTAATTTCAGGAGGATAGAGCAATGAATACTCTAAAGCAGTCTTGAAATAATTAGATGGCTTCAGGAGGATAGAGCAATCAATAGCTCTAAAGCAGTCTTGAAGTAATGATTTCAGGAGGATAGAGCAATGAATAGCTCTAAAGCAGTCTTGAAATAATAATGTAATTTCAGGAGGATAGAGCAATGAATACTCTAAAGCAGTCTTGAAGTAATGATTTCAGGAGGATAGAGCAATGAATAGCTCTAAAGCAGTCTTGAAATAATAATGCGATATGTCTTCAGGAGGATAGAGCAATCAATAGCTCTAAAGCAGTCTTGAAGTAATGATTTCAGGAGGATAGAGCAATGGATAGCTCTAAAGCAGTCTTGAAATAATAATGTAATTTCAGGAGGATAGAGCAATGGATAACTCTAAAGCAGTCTTGAAATAATTAGATGGCTTCAGGAGGATAGAGCAATCAATAGCTCTAAAGCAGTCTTGAAGTAGTAATATGACCTCATGAGGATAGAGCAATGAATAGCTCTAAAGCAGTCTTGAAGTAATAGGATGATTTCAGGAGGATAGAGCAATCAGTAGCTCTAAAGCAGTCTTGAAGTCATGAGAGGCTATCAGGAGGATAAAATAACCCTGAGGTTACAATAAAGCAGTCCCAAAGTAATAAGAATCTCATCAGGAGGATAAAGTAACCCTGAGGTTACAATAAAGCAGTCCCAAAGATCATAAGCTTGTTTGTTGGATAATTAACCTGAAAACAAGGTAGCATTCTGTATAACAACATTAGTTTATGCTTTATGTATGCATGTATGACATGATGCACTTAGGTAATGTACTATAGACATATATGTTATGGTATGATGTAAATGATGCATGTATGATATGACACTGCTGGAAGTGTCTGGATATCCTTGTATAACAACTGCTGGCCAAGGAAAATAAATCCCGATTCGTTGTTGAAGAATACATAACCCTCCGTCTGCTGGGGATAACAAGGTATAGATAACCTCCCATTGTTGGGGATAACAAGGTATAGATAACCTCCCGTTGTTGGGGACAGTAGGGTATAGATAACCTTCGTTTTCGTTTGATAGTAGGATAAGTATAACATCCCGTCTTCGTTCATCGTGCCCTTATTGGAAAGTAATTTCCCGTATATCCGTATGAGGATAAAAGAGATGGATATAAATTCCAGGGGAGATTAGACTTTGTGAAAATGGATTAGTCCTACTGATGGTTTGTAACTGCCTTGTAAAGATGAACCGGCGAAGCTTCGTTGAAATCCTTCCCTCGTTCGTCCTTAGTAAATACTATTACTGCATTTTCATGCATTTCTGGTAAACATCAATCATATTAAAAGCATACATGCATTTCTGGTAAACATCAATCATATTCAAAGGCATACATACATTCAAACACAACCAATGGACGTTTCGCTTATGTAAATAGGGTAAAAGTAAATCTGGATTCAAAAGATGGAATTTATTTATATCAAAAGTGACCCATACACGGGTAAGTTTGTACAAGGAGACATAAACCCTAGTAAGAGAATTTTGTCATGAAGTTTTACAAAAAGAATCAGCTATGTGGGAAATAATCCTATTGAGTTTCAATTCTACTATTGCCCCTCAAGTATCTCATCTTCTTGCTGTTGAGACGGAAACGATTGGACTGAGCTTTATCTGTTTGAGCTTGAGTAAGTAGTACAACTGGTTGCAGTTTCATGAGTGATCCAAACGAGACATAGTCATACGCTTTAATCCCTAACTTTTGCCTGGATTGCCCTTTCAGGTTTTCAATCCACCGGGATACCCTTTTTTGCCCAAGCCGCCTTTTCAGGTTTTCGACTTGCCGGGTGTACATCTTTTTATATATATATCCCTAATTTTTGCCCAAACCCTTTTGGTTTGCCGGGATGCCCTTATTTTTGCCTAGGCCTGTCAACCTAGCGGGTCTCTTTTTATGCGTAGTATTTTTTAACTATGTCTGCGTTTACAGGTTGTGGGAAGTCTTCACCATCCATTGTAGTCAATATCATGGCACCTCCTGAGAACACTGTCTTGACTACAAATGGTCCCTCATATGTTGGAGTCCACTTGCCCCTAGGATCACCCTGTGGTAATATGATACGCTTGATTACCAAGTCACCAGCCTGATATACCTTTGGCTTAACCTTCTTGTTAAAAGCTTTGATCATCCGTTTCTGGTACATCTGGCCATGACAAACTGCTGCTAACCTTTTCTCATCAATCAAATTTATCTGGTCAAGTCGAGTCTGAATCCACTCATCTTCATCCAAGCCTGCATCCTTCATAATTCTCAAGGAGGGGATCTGAACTTCAATAGGCAGAACTGCTTCCATACCATAGACCAAGGAGAATGGGGTTGCCCCGGTTGAAGTACGTATTGTAGTACGATAACCATGCAGAGCAAATGGTAACATCTCGTGCCAATCCTTGTAAGTAACAGTTATCTTCTGTACAATCTTCTTAATGTTCTTATTAGCAGCTTCAACTGCCCCATTCATCTTTGAAATCAACAAGGTAGTATGGGTCAACATATACTGTCTTAGTCGGCGAGCAGCCCGTGCCAAAGCGCAGCAAGTTTTCTCGAGCAGTGAGTATTTTGTTTCACAGTCGGTAAACTTTTTGCTAAGGTAGTATATTGCCTGCTCTTTTCGACCAGACTCGTCATGTTGCCCCAATACACACCCCATTGAGTTGTCTAATACTGTTAAATACATAATCAAGGGTCTTCCATCAACTGGTGGCATTAAAATTGGAGGTTCTAGCAAATATCTCTTGATTTCATCAAAGGCAGTCTGGCACTCATCATTCCATTCCATCACCTAATCTTTCTTCAACAACTTGAAGATTGGCTCACAGATGGTAGTTAATTGGGAAATAAATCTTGCAATGTAGTCCCAAGAAACCTCTAACCTCCTTCTCAGTACGGGGAGCTGGCATCTCTCATATAGCTTTCACTTTTGCAGGATCCACTTCAATACCTTTTCCACTGACAATGAAACCCAGGAGCTTTCCAGATCTAACTCCAAAAGTACACTTGTTTGGATTTAATCTCAACCTGTATTTCTTCAACCTCTCAAACAACTTGTGCAGATGATCAAGATGTTGTTCTTCATTCTGAGACCTGGCTATCATATCATCCACATATACCTCTATCTCATGATGAATCATATCATGAAACAAAGCCACCATAGCACGCTGATATGTTGCCCCTGCATTCTTATGCTGAGCAGTGTTGTCTAAATCAGCCCCTATCTGGACCTCTTTTCTGTTTTCTTCAGTTCCCAGATTCACAACTTCGACTGGCTCTTCATGTGGCTGTATAGCTTTCTCTTCTTGTTGTAACAACCTAGCAAGCCCTACAGATATTTCACAATCGTCCTCGTTTCCGTCTTCAGTTTGATAGATCGGATTCTCGAAATTGTAATTGGCAATAGTAGAACTGTTATCAATTGGATCCAGAGTGGATGAGGATCGGCATTTTAGTGACGTGGGTGTGTGTAAGAACACATAGCTGATAAAGCAAAAATAAAAGAAAAAGAAAGACAAGGAACACAATATTTACGAAAACAAAACGTCCACTGATTTTATCGAATGAAGTATGCAAATGAGATGACAACCCGTAACAAGCACACCATTGTGCCCCGGGTAAGGCACATGGCTTGAAAGTTTTAATTTTTCCAGAAATTATAAATTTAAAAACATAACACAGTAATAGTATTTACTCCTGACTAAAGGAGATAGGGATAACATCTTCAGCTGTCCAATTATTGAGTCCAGCACCCACAGTAGGAAGAATCCATGCCTCCAAGTTGTGGTCTTCATCTTGATCTCCCACAACATTGATAACCCCTTGATTGGTGATACGAACAGCACGAGCACGACGAACAGCCTTCTGGGACTCTTCTTCCACCACAGCTTTTGCATCATTGAGGGAGGCCATTGCCATTGCTGGAGGGTTTCTGATGACCACAGGAACCTTCTTCACAGCAGGAGGAGTCACACAATCCTTAACAGCCCAGGGAACCACTTCAAATGACTGACATGGAGTTTCAATGTATTCACCTTATACTTCCAGATACTTGAAAGTGTTTACATGGCTGACAAAGTATTCTTCCTCTCCAAAGACAGTAACAACTTTTCCATTCACCGGATATCTCAACTTTTGATGTAATGTGGAGGTCACAGCACCTGCCCCATGGATCCAGGGACGACCAAGCAGACATGAGTACGAAGGACGAATATCCATCACAGAGAATGTAGCAGTAAACACCTGAGAGCCAACCTTGATTGGAAGATCAATTTCCCCATGCACTACTCTTCTAGAACCATCAAAAGCCTTTACCACAATATTACTGGGCTTCAATACCGTATCTTCAGGACTTAGCTTGTTCAGGACTTCCTTAGGCAACACATTCAGAGAGGAACCATTGTCTATCAGCACATGAGACAGGGTAGTGCCCCTGCATTCAATTGAAATATGCAAGGCCCTATTATGATCCCTCTTGGCAGGGGTCAAGTCAGCATCAGAAAATCCTAACCCGTTGTCATAGGTCAGGTGAGCAACACAATTCTCAAACTGGTCCACAGAAATTGCACTGGGTACATGAGCCATCTTTAGAAACTTGATCAATGACTTGGCATGAGCCTCAGAACATAATAACAGGGAGAGCATAGAAATCTTTGAGGGAGTATGCCCCAGCTGATCAACAATATCATAATCACTCTTGCGAATGATTTTCAATACTTCTTCCATCTGCTTAGAGAGGTCATCAGCAGCTGGCACATCAGTAGATACAGGCTCAATAACAGGACCCTTGCCCCGAGCATCAGTGGTGGAAGTAACAGCAGGAGTAACTGCACTCTTAGAAGCAACTGGAGGAGAGAAGACTCTTCCACTACGAGTGATCTTGCTAGATCCAGCAATATTATCAATGTCAACAGGCATATCAGGTAAAGACTCCTGCTTGACACCATGGATGTAAACATCAGACCCATAGTGCCAAGGCACAGCTTTGTCAAATGTATAAGGAATAGGACCAGGAGTGGTAATGATCAGCGGAGCTACTCTGGCTTCAGACACAACTTTCACAGGACCTTCAACAGTAATCTTGATTGGGCCCTGATGAGTGATTTTAATGGGACCCTTTGAAGTGATTCTTAGTGGTACTTTGTCAACCATGTCAACCTCTTCAATCTTCTTACCCTGAGTCAGATGATCCACCATACTTTCTACAGATGCTGGTCTTCTTTCAAACACTATAGTATATTTATCCATGAGACGTTGAATCCCATCTCTCAAAATGAAGCAACTATCCGGCTTATAGGTACAATATAGACAATCTTCATGACAACCTGGAAAGATCCCAGCTTGTACTAACCTCTTTTTGATAACAGACAATGGTGTGCTCAACTCCATAACTGAATAGACATGCATATCTTCATCAATATCTTCATCAATGGCGTTGACAGTCTTCTCGTGATTTGGCATTGGAGCTGTAATCACATTTGGAGTACCTGGTGGATCAAACTCAATTTCTCCAGCATCAATCATATCCTGAATTTTGTTCTTCAAGACCCAGCAATTATTAGTATCATGTCCTGGACAGTTTGAATGATATGCACATCGTGCATTGGGATTGTACTTGGGAGAGGTAACATTGGGATTCTGAGGAGCCTCCCTCAGGGTAATAAGTTCAGCTTTCAACAAGTGTTGTAATGCCTGAGCCATTGACATGTTGATCTTCGTGAACTGTCTTCTAGCCCTCTGTTGGTTGCCTTGAGGCTGCTCTGTTGTTGCAGGAGTTGGATTTGAAATATGAACTGCACTAACAGACTGATGCCTTCTGTTACGATCAGGCTGACCATACACAGCATTAGATTCTTTCTTCCCAGTGGGAGGCTTCTTTGCAGCACCTGATGAAGAAGTGCCCACTTGGATCTTACCACTCTTGATACCATTCTCTACTCGCTCTCCTGTCATGATCAACTCAGTGAAGCCAGATGATGAGCTTCCAATGAGATGACTGTAAAACGGACCATTCAGCGTACACATGAACATATCAACCAACTCCCTATCAGTCAAAGGGGGTTGAACTCTTCCAGCTAAGTCTCTCCACTTCTGAGCATACTCCTTAAAGCTTTCTTTGGCACCCATAGACATGCTTTGAAGCTGCATGCGAGTGGGGGCTAAGTCAGCATTGTATTGATACTGCTTGTAGAAAGCTTCAGCAAGGTCATTCCAATCTCTGATGTTGACACTCTCCAACTGATAATACCACTCTAGCTGAGCTCCAGATAAACTCTCTTGAAAGAAATGGATCCACAACTTTTTATCAGCAGTGTGGGGTTGCATTCTTCTGACATAAGACCTCAGATGCAATTTGGGACAAGAGACCCCATCATAGACAACAAACGTAGGAACTTTGAACCCAATGGGTATGACCACCCCAGATATCAAGCTCAAATCCTCAAAATCCAGCCTAGATGATTTCTGTAATTCCATAGCATCCATTCTATCCACCAGCATCTTGAATTTGTCTTCGTTAGGCTCATGGTAGTAGTTAGCCTCAGAATCAGAGTCCCCCATAGTGTTGTGGAGACTGCCTCTCTCCTGCTCAGATTCTTCAGATTCATAGTCTTCAACATGTTCCTTGGTCTTGACAGGACCTTTGAACCTTCTTCCCATGTTGAGCAACCCAGCAGACCTTCTAGCCTTCTTAGTCTTCTTGGCCAGCAGTGTCTTCAATTCATCTTGCCCCTTGGATAGGTTCAAGATCAGCTCTTGGAACTGTGCATTCTGTGTCTGAAGATCCTTAACTGATTGTTCAAGAGCCATTGCTGAAATAAACAGCGAGAAGATGAGAAACCTGTGCACAATTATAAACCTGTGATGCAATGATATGGGAATGCATATGCAATGTTTTCAAGGACCGCAGGATTTAAATTTGCTTGAACAAACAAGAAAGTAATTTTTTATTAGTAATAACTTGTTTTGCCTTTTAGGCTTACAAAAAATGAAAACGAAATAAGCACAAAAGATGGGGTTTTAAGTCTCCCATGGACGTTTCCTCTTTGTGTTGAGGTATGAGTTGAGGTTTCGTTCCTCATGAAGTAGCTTTGTTAGCTCTAGGATCCTTGCTTGGCTTGCTTTGTAATGAGCCTCGAAAGTATCCCTTTGCTCTTTCAGTTGGATCCATGATCTCTGCAAGTCTTCCATATCAGTAGGCATGTCTGGGTGAAGGATGGTATAAGCTGTGTCTCCTTCAGCAACAGGTTCCATGGTAACTGGTAGGATGGCAGGATATGGCATCATGAGTGTCTGAGCACGAGATCGTACCCATCTGAGATAAGCCTCCATAGGAATGGTGTACTTAGGCTCCAGTGTCTTGCTGTCAATCCTGTTTACCTTTCCCCAAGCTCGTATGAATCTCTGACGGTAACCCTGAAGATCGTTGTCGTAGTCAAACACAATGCCCTGAATCAACATGTCATGTGGACCATCGCTCCGGGCGTAACCAAACTGTCGTAAAGCTAGAGATGGGTTGTAGGTGATGCCTCCTCTTATGCCTAGAAGTGGCACATTAGGAAACTCCCCACAACGGTCAATGATGGTGACATTCTCCATAGATCTGGAGCACCAATGGATGTCTGAGTGAGAAAGTGACATGATCCTCTTGGACCATCTGAACCCTTGCTCATTCTTCATTACTGAGCGAGGAAGGTGAGAAATAAACCACCTAGAAAGTAAAGGTATGCAGCACATCAAAGTTCCTCTTGCCCTTGTAGTACGGGTGTGAAGAGAATGTAGGACGTCTCCAAGTAAGGTAGGCACTGGATTATGACTCAGGAATATGTTGATGGCATGAACGTCTATGAACTGATCAGGATTGGGGAACAACACTAAGCCATAAATCAATAAGGCTAAGATCTCCTCAAAAGCATCGTAGCTCATAGCCTTCAAGAACATTTGAGCTTTATCCACTAATACCTTGGCAAGAATACCTTTAACTCCACTTCTCGTCTCTAGAACAATGTCAGACTTCTTCAGATGTAGAGCTGCAGCAATAACTTCTGGTTTAAGCTCCTTCTCTAAGCCTGTGAATGGCTTCTGATCAAGAACAGGTATACCCAGAAGTTTAGAGAACTCCTCCATGGTTGGAACCAGCTGATAATCAGGAAATGTAAAGCAGTGGTGCTTAGGGTCAAAGAACTGAAACAACACACTCATCATGTCTTCACTGATCCCTGAAGTGACTAGATCCAATAGGTGACCATGTCTCTGGACGAACTGGGAATGATCAGACACTTGGGAAACCAACTCTTTGAGCTTGGGAGGTATCCCTACAAAGTTGATCCTGATGGTGTTTCTACGAGCAGAAGCCATGACCTGCAACAAAGAACAAAAATAAATCCCTTGGTCCTTGAAATGGTTAGGGAAAATGATATGCTCATGATGCATGATGATGTCATGATGTTATGTTCAATCACAAACATGTGGCACACACAAACAAGTCACACCATAGCCCTAGGTTTAAAGGCTTGCATGAGGTTTAAAGGTAAGTACCCTCCCCTGAAGTTAGATGGTTCATCCTGTCCTACAAAAGTAACCAGGTTCTAAGGGATCTCAATATCATTGATCCTTCACAAGGGTGGTTGATCAGAAGGCAACTTACTTGCCAACCAAAACCCTCCAAGTTTAAGATCTCAATGAGCGTAGCATCGAGTGTCAACCAACTTCAGTCTGCACCAAAGCCGGTTACCTCACTACTTTCTAAAGGCCAAGATGAGTTAACTAGGGTTCTAAAAGTCAGTTAGTGCATTGACAACATATGGCAGCCTCAATATTATCCTCAACTTGACTTAAGGAATATAAGCACCAACCAAGAAGTCGCACTAACTATGGCCACCAGATCAACCGTATCGATATACGTCGTACAGTTTCCTTGGTCTATTGCCATTTACCTAAGGTACACTAGATCCGGGTTAGGACCTTTCACACATAAGAGCACCCCAACAATATAATAATAAAGCAAACAAGGCAAACAATTTAAAGTGATCTTAATTCCTAAGGGTACCCCTCTTAAATAGACTCCCCAGCAGAGTCGCCAGTTCTGTAACACGGTGGGAGAACTGACTTTAAACAATGTTGCGGATAGCAAGAGTCGCCACCGACTTTTATTTTATCCATAAGGAAAGGTTATAAAAGAACAGAAAAGACCTTAGAGAATATTTTGGGTCCGGGGGGTAGGTTATGAAAAGGGAAGGTATTAGCACCCTTTTCATCCATGGTTATCCATGGGCTCTTAGGTACTTAAGCTCACTTTTGAATTGTTTTGAAAGTGTAGTGTGTGAATAGAAAATTTTCAGAATAGTTAATAAATAATCCATGTAAGGATGTGTTAAGAACTTGTTTGAAAACTTGTTGAAAATTTGTTTAAGTGTGAAAAAGTTTTGAAGTGAGCAAGTATCTAGGAGTAGCCTACCCTAATGTTTTAAGGTCTTTCTTATTCTTTATCCTTTCCTTAGTAAGACTATCCCTACTATAATGGAGTAGGTAGTCCTTACTTTGGATGTTAAGGGACATGTGAGGGACAATTGGATTTTTGAAGGCCATTGTGGGGTGTAATAAGCAAACTAGAGGGACTATCATCATTTTTCGAAAGGGACTCGATTCGTAAAGGCAACCATAAGGGACTTTGATGATTTTCTTTTTGAGGGACTTGCTTTATACACCCCACTTAACCATTATTCGTAGGCAACTTGAGGGATATCCTTAGGAAGTGAGACGGCGATTAAAATCGACTTACGTGTGTGAAATGTTTAATTTAATTATCTTATATTAAAATGATCTAATTTATTTTTTTAAATATCATACATATTAGCACTCCCTAATTACTAACCATAATGATAATAATAATTAAGTAATTACAATTTACATCCAAGAGGCAATTACAAAATTATAATAAATAAAAAAAATAACAAATAAGCAAATAAAATATTAGGGTTAGTAAATAATAAGAAAAATTAAATAAGGTTAGTATAAATATAAAGTTAGTGAAAATAATTAGTTGAAACAATAATAATGAGAAAAATAGACAAAGTTAGAAAAAATAATAAGATAGAAATTTCAAAATAATAATAAGCAACAAAATATGATTAGCAATAATAATTAATTAATAACGTGATTAAACATAAGATTTGATTTTTATTTAGAAACATAAATGATTAAATAATTACTATAATATAAAGTTCTAAATATCATAAGATTTGATTTTTATTTAGAAACATAAATGATTAAATAATTACTATAATATAAAGTTCCAAATATCATAAGATTTGATTTTTATTTAGAAACATAAATGATTAAATAATTACTATAATATAAAGTTCTAAATATAACATAATTATAAATTTCTTAATCATTTACAAAAATTTAATTATCTCTAATTATATATTAACAATTATTAAGAAAAATATTTACACATTATGATGAAAACAAATTTTAACTAATCAATAATCACATTCACCAAAATTTTACATTAAGTGTTTATAAGGTTTAATTTTATTTACAAAAATTTACAAGAATTATAATAAATATATACATAGAATCATATAGAAAATTAAAATTAGGTTTTCATATTAATTTGGAAAAAAGATGTTAATGTCATTTATTTTAAAAAAAACAGATTTTTATATTACAACAAATTTTAATAAATTAATGATAACAATAATAATAATAATGATAATAATGATAATAATAATAAATAATGATAATAATAATAATAATAATAATAATAATAATAATAATAATAATAATAATAATAATAATAAAGCAATAATGAATTTTAAATGTGCCAAATAACCCAACAATGTTGCTAACGCAGAAATGCGCTCATCGCAACCAGATCTAAATCGGACGAAACAAAATTTATCGCAAAGAAAAAGAAATTAAGCAAAAAATAGTATTATTGCTCACACAAAAATGCGATCATCGCAACCAGATCGAACTAACACAAATGTCACGCGTCATGCACACAAATGTGCAAACATCGTATCGACATAATTCGATCAAAAATCTTATATATATAAACTCTAACAATTTAAAAATTATATATATATAAACGCAACAGTAATAGATAAAGAAAAAGAAATAACGGTAATAGATGAAGAAAAAGAAATAACGGTAAAAGATGAAGAAAAAGAAACAACAGTAATAGATGAAGGAAAAGAAATAACGGTAAACGATGAAGAAAAAGAAACAATAGTAATGGATGAAGAAGAAAACTAAATAACGGCCAACGGCACTCACTCCTCTTAGGTTTTTTTCATTCTCTCCTCTTTTCCAACAAGGCAACACATGTATATATAGGGAACAAATTAGGGTTAACACCAAATTGTCAATAATGTCCCTAAAGCCCAAACTAAATAATTAGTTAAGAAAAAATAAAATTTAAATAATTTAAAATAATTAAAATAAACTTAAAATAAAAACTAATAATCCTATTGATTCCTAAAATAAAAAATATTATAAAAAGAACAAAATTTTTTTCAATATTTTTTTATTTTATGATTTTTTGGATATTTTTATGAATAATTTAGAAAAAAGTGAAAAAAATAATATTTTAAAAAATGATTTAATTAAAATACGAAAATAATAATTAAATAATAATAAAAAAACTATTTTTGTTATTTTTTTTAATGAAAGATAGAAAAATTTAGAGTAAAAATAATAAAAACAACAAAAAGTGCCAAAGGTGAGATTCGAACTCTCAACCTCTCACACTCATAACTCCTTACACATATCCTCCTGCCAATTGTGCCATTTTTACTTTTTAGAAAAAAAGTGCATGCCATATGATATTTACCTGCAAAAAGTCAAACGACTACACAAATTTGTTAGTAATTGATTAAATGCAATGAAATGCGACGACAAATCTTAGGGCAAAATTTGGGGTATTACAGTTATTATGATAATATTTCTCACCCAACCTCTCTTTGATGTTGGCAAAAAAAATCATGAAGTTTGACTTTGGTTTGACCACAGTTGACCTCAGTTTGACCTTTTAACTGCATTGACTGCTTTTGACTTATCTGATCATCTGACTGAGCAAACTTTTGAGAAAAGTCTTGAAACTTGACATGGGGGTTCTTATACACATATAAGATGTTATGAAGCTCACTTGAAGTCTTGGAAGTCCATTTAGCCTGATTAAAGTCAAAACCCTAGTTTTGGATGCACTGCTTAGGAGGTGCATTGTCTGAGGGAATTGTCAACTCTTCTGACCAATTATGAATTTTGTGAACCTTGTGAACCTTCTTGGAACACAAAGTCTTGTATTGTGAGGGCAAATTTTGGGGTGCAACACCAGTTTTCTATTGCTAGTATCTTGAAGTTCTCTTTATCAATATATCCTAGCTTTGTTGTTTCTAGATCTGATGGGGATAATCTGGCCGACACAACTCTCCCTCTAACTTTGATTGCTTCTTGAAAATTTTCTTTCAAAATTTTATATCCAGAGGCAATCTGAGCCGAATCATTAGCTACTTGATTCTCCATTCAAGAAATGTGTCGAATGCTAACCAACTCAAATCTTTTTAAGATTCGATTAGCTATCACAAAGTACATTATGAGATTTTCCTTCACACATTTGTACTCCTCTGTGATCTGTTTTATGACCAACTCCGAGTCACCCATTATTTCTACTCTAGTTTCCCCCAATTCCAACAATATTTCAAGTCTGGCTATAAGAGCCTCGTATTCAGCTTCATTATTCGAATAGAGACCTTTGACTTTGTACTTGAATTTTTTTGGAATTTTGTTAGGAGAAATAATCAATACTCCCACGTCTGTCCCGTCTTTATGACTCGAACCGTCAAAGTACAACTTCCAAGGTTCTAGTTCAAGGTAATTTGAAGATTCCTCATTTTTAGAGTGGTCGACTATAAAGTCTGCCACTACTTGTCCCTTAACAGATTTTAAAGGCATATAAGTTAAAGAATATTCGTTAAAGCTAGTGCCCATTTGCCAATTCAACTATGTAAAATTGGTTTCGACAACATATGCTTATAACATCAAAATGTGAGGAAACAAAAACTTCAATAGGATTTATATAATGCTTAAGTTTTACACACGAGAAATACAAACACAGGCATAGTTTTTCGATTGTGCTATACCTAGTTTTTTGCATCGTTCAAGACCCTATTGAGATAGTAAATGGCTCTTTCGACACCATCTCCATCTTCTTGAGCTAACATGCTCCCTAAAGTCTTATTCGATGCAGATATGTACAACCTCATACTCCTATTTCTATAAGGTGGAATTAGAATTGAAGGGTGGCTCAAGTGCTCCTTGATTTTGTCGGAAGCCTCTTGTTGAGCTTGCCCTCATTCGAATCCTTCTTTCTTGAGTCGAAGCAGAGGTGAGAAGGCTTGAGATTTGCCGCTAAGGTTCGAGATAAACCTTCACAAGAAGTTAATCTTGCCCAGTAATGACCGCAACTCCTTCTTCGTTCTTGGCACTTTCGCCTCCATTATAGCCTTGGTCTTATTTTGATTTTTTTATTCCTTTTTTGTATACCATAAAGCCTAAGAAATCCCCCGCCTGCACACATTTGAGAGGATTCATTTTCAAACCATGTCTCTTCATTCTTTCGAAGGATTGTCAAAGATGGTATATGTGACCTTTACCATAAATTGACTTTACAACAATATCATCAATATAAATATGCATAAAAGTCTCAATGAAATCATGAAAAGTCGAATTCATTGCCCTTTGGTATATTGCCCCATCATTTTTCAAGCCGAAAGGCATTACCACCCATTCATAAGTGCCTAATGCTCAAGGACATCGAAACACTATTTTTGGAACATCCTCTTCAACAATGAATATCTGGTTATATCTTGAATACCCATCGAGCATACTAAGGTATTTGTCTCCTGCAGCAGAATCGATTAGCATTTCTGCCAAAGGCATCGAATACTCATCCTTTGGGGTTTCACCGTTTAAATCTCTAAAATCTATGCAAACCTTAAAAGTACCATTTTTCTTAATAACTGGCACGATATCTGAAAGCCATTCGACATATCTGGCCGTATGGATGAATTTTCATCGTAGAAGTCTTTCGAACTCCTCTTTAATTTTCAAGAGAATCTTAGGTGCAAGCCGTCTTGGATTCTGCTTGATAGGATTCTTCCCAAGCTTGATTGGCAATTTTAATTCGACCAGCTCTTTGTCCAAACCATACATTTCATCATAATCTCATGCAAAGCAGTCTTTGAACTTCTTTAGCAATTGGATCACTTTGACTTTTAGTTAAGGGTTGATATTGGCACTGATATACGTTGGCCTTTTCGTGGCCCCGTCTCCCAAGTCGATCTCTTCGAGTGGATCTTGCGCTAGCATTTTGATATTGGTTGCCAGCGGATCTTTCTCGAACCCCAAAGGCTCGTCATCATAATTGGAATCGAGCCTCTGGCCTTGCACTTCATCTCGAACCTTATCAGGTGGTTCTGGGTCAAAGTCCTTACCAGGACTTTCTTGATATGACCCCTTATTGGCTTCAACAACCATGGATTTTACTTTGGCTTCAAAGCCGCTTTTAATTTATTTTCGGCTATATAAGCCGAAATTCTTTCAAGCGCTGGCAACTCAGTTATTGTCACCAAACTCGCTCCCCCAACCTGTTGGGTCGATTCCATATGTCCCTATATATGCAAGGTCGTCTTCGCCCATAACCTCTCGGTCCCACTGAAAGCCATTAGTAGGGTGTAAATACAAAGAGCAATATGCATTGTCATCTAGATTAAATGGGAAACTGGCTGGATTTTAAGGAGCAATATTAGCCAAATGTTTGTCCAAACTGCGTTTATCGACATGATTACCTGAAGCCATAAAATAGATCTGATCAGCTTCAATATTTCCACAATACCGTTCATTCACCAGATGGTAAATCTATGATGCATTGATGATGGTACGACTCCTATGTCGTGAATTCATTCACGAACTAACAATAAATTATAGTTAGCTTTAGTCTCCACAACCATAAACATGGTTAGTCTAGTAATGGTCCCTATCGTCAAATCGACTTGAATCACCCCTAATGTAGTGCCAAATTTTCTTTCATAGTTGGATAGTAGCATATTGTGAGGCTTCGTGTCGGTGTCGAACTTCCCTATCTTCTTTAGCATGAAATATGGCATTAGTGTTACTACTGAGTCGCAATCCACCAAAATCTTGTTGACTTGTACATCTTCGATTTTTCCTGTAATAAAGAGAGGCTTTAAGTGAATTTTCATAGCCTCATCCACATTATCCTCCATCTCTTCGACCTCAGTAACTTGGTCGAACTCCCTTGGCAGCACAAATACCACATTAACCATGATTTCTAAAGATGGTTCTGAATTTGTATCGAAGTCATCAGTGAGCATCTCGTCTTCAGCGACCAAATGATCCTGCCTTTTTAGTCTTGTCTTCTTAAGTGGGAAATACCTTTCCCTCTGTAGGATTCTTTTCGATGGGTTTCAATTCCTTTTTCTCACCCTTTTCAGCAGGTACATTGGAACTTGATTCAGCTTTCTGATTCTCTCTAGCCTCCCTTTCTCCCTTCCTTGTCCTTTGTTCCTTTCTCCATTGAGATCTGGTCATCAGATTCTTGCCTTTGTAGTTCTCAGAGATATAAGCTGATTTCCTGGAAGTCTGGAATTCCCTATGGTACTCAATTGATGAACCCCTATTAAAATCAAAGTTCTGCCACTTTGGTTGGTCTCTCTCTCTCTCTCTCTCTCTCTCTCTCTCTCTCTCTCTCTCTCTCTCTCTCTCTCTCTCTCTCTCTCTCTCTCTCTCTCTCTCTCTCTCTCTCTCTCTCTCTCTCTCTCTCTCTCTCTCTCTCTCTCTCTCTCTCTCTCTCTCTCTCTCTGTTTTCGAGTGGCTTTGCCTATTTTACTCTGGAAGCCTCTGCAGTTGGTTTGAAAGTGGTAGGTTTGACACTTGGGAATCTTTGCTTCGCTTGATCCTGCCCTCTGTATGGATCTTTCTTGTCGAAAACTTGGTGGCTACCGGAGTCCTTCCAGTTTCTTCTGGCCTTTGCCAATCGAACTCCCTCCATGTGTTTGGGATGCTTTTTTTCCGAACATGGTGCTACACCTTAGGCAGAGCATGACCTTCGAATTTTTCTTTAGAGACCTTTGCAGGAATTGATCAAACTCTCTTCTTCCTTTGGGAAAGATATTTTGTTATGTTCCTCTTGATGTCGCTCTTCATTAGTTTCCATCGAAGTTTCTTACGAAAGTTCGACCATGTTAATATCCATAGCGACATCCTTAGTAATGTCCATATTTTGAAATTCCATTGTAAGGCCATCAGCAGCCTTATCCATCCGTACGAAACCATCAGCAGTCTCTTTCGTTACCATCACCAGATTGGAATCCTTAGTGATTCCTGTGGTATCGAAACCATCAGCAGTTTCATTATTACCGCCTTTGACGATTCCTTTGGTGAGGCCATCAATAACCTCAGATATGCAATCTTTTATAACCTTCTCGTCAAGATCCTCAATGATCTTAACCATGACAGCATCATTGACAAAGTCGCTGGTGACTTTGATCATGTTAACATTGTGAGAGAAGTCATTAGTAACTTCGATCATATTGACAATAACTGGTTCAGTGAAATGAGCATCAACCACTTGTAAAGGGTCATCATCGATTTTCATCTGAGTCTTCATTTTCTCTCCAAACCTTAGTCTCCCATCCTTGATGGCATTTTGAACAAGATCTCTGAAAAGAAAACATTGAGATGTTTTATGACCCAAAAATTTATGATACTTACAAAACCCTCTTTTCTTTCTTTGCTCTAAAGGAGACCTTTTAGCACCGGGAGGCACTATCATTTGACCATCCTTAACTAACAAGTCAAAGATTTCATCACACTTGGTGACGTCGAAGGTGTAAGTTTTCTTAGGGAACTTATCTTTCTTGTCTGGTTCGAGTGGGTTCTTCCCGTTTGAGGGGGCTAAGACCTTACAAGAATAAGGAGGCCCTTTCTTTAACTCAGCAAGATCGAACATGATTTCATCGAAGTTTGAAGGCTAATTATATTGTCCCTCATTGTCTTCATTAAATTCGACGTAGGCCACCCTCTTATTTTTATTTGCTCTGGCCTTTTCCTCCTTTAAATGTTCTAATTGTCGAACCCTATCAGCTAGTTGGGCCATATCTCTCAAATATTAGGTATGTAGTTTCTTCCTAATAGAATAGTTTAGACCTCCAGCAGCCATTTTGACCAATTCGTGCTCTGGCACTTGTGTAAAACACCTAGCTTTAAGTAAGCGGAATCTATTCAAATAATCTTCTGTTGGTTGAGTAAACTTTCGTTTGATAATGGCCAATCCCTTTAGGATAATCTTGGTTTGTCCCATATAAAACTGTTCTTGGAACAATCTTTCTAACTGAGTCCAGTTATGGACCGAATTTAGTGACAAGGTTGTGAACCACGTAAAAGCATTTTTGGTGATAGAACTTGGGAAATATTTTATTCTAAGATTTTCATTATTCAAAATCTCTCCAGCCTTTATCAATTATCTAGCCACATGTTCTACAGTGGATTCAGTGGTATCCCCAGAAAAATTAGTGAACTTAGGAACTTTTCATCTAGGAGGTAGGTCTGATTGTAAAATATACTTTGATAATGGTGAAGTATAGTTTGGTCTTTGAAGACCAAAGTTTACCCCATTTTGCACCATTATCATTTCGACCTAGGCTGCTAGATTGTTATCTGCGGCCATATCATCACATCGAATCTATTGTACAACGTTATCAACATTTTGGTCCCTATTCACCTTTACTACCCTAGGTCTCCTCAATTTAAGGTTGGGCTCTGGGAAGTTTGATACTAGGTTGCTCGACCGCTACTCTTGCATTGGCTAGATTTGTATGGGGCGGGTCTCTTTGGTTTTATTGAACTTGATTAATGGTAGGATCTTCTTCGAGGACGATTCCCTGATTTTCCAATACGTATTTTCTCTGTGGATGTCGAGGAGGTTGTGGCACTCCAAAAAAATCTGCGAGGCGTGTCATCTGCGATGTCATTTGTTGGTTGGATTAAGTGGTGATTTGTATTAGAGGACTAAACATTTCCCCATTGTTTGGGCCAACATTTGGACCATTTTGTGGTTACTCTCATCCATTTATTGCCTGATGAGTGCTACAGAATTATTAGTCAAGTTTGGCATTTGGGTGGAATAACCAATTCCTAAAGGTTGGCTAGTTTGCCCCATGTTTATTCCAGATCTTGATCCTTGTAATGTCGAAGTAACATTCATTATTGGTTATGAGAATGTTGAGATGACGTTATGCAAATTCACCATCATGGATGTTGGCATTCCATAAGGTTAATCTCGATTGCCTAAGAACATAGAGAAACCTGGGGGCATGAAGGGCCTATTCGAAGTATTCCCCATTAGTGGAGGGGTAACTAGAGGGCCCCTTGGCCTAGTATAATTTAGAATGGGCTCACTATGGGTAATCGACTGTGTGGGCATCGAACTTGCCATGGATGGAATTGGTTCTGACACAGTCACTGAGAATGTTGCTCCCCCGATCAAAGATACTTGGGGCGGTTCTCG
Organism: Lathyrus sativus; assembly: GCA_963859935.3. NCBI lineage: Eukaryota > Viridiplantae > Streptophyta > Magnoliopsida > Fabales > Fabaceae > Lathyrus > Lathyrus sativus. The sequence goes on along the minus strand of OZ012737.1, from coordinate 37,774,632 downwards.
ATTGTTACTCGATGAACTTTGAGGAATCGAAACATTTAGCTAATTTGAATTTTCCATTCTCCTAGTATATCTTCTCCTTGGTCTATCCTTATTACTGGTGGCTACTTTTCCACTTCTTAATAGCATACAACGAAGTTTTCAAAGAGAAAAACAAAATAAAACAAAATTGTAGAAAGAGCACTACTAGCACTATCCCACTGGGTGTGCCAATTTGTTTACCGTGAAAATTAGTAAACAACCACTGGTCTTTCCAAATCGTAAAAGAATTGGGTTACTTACAGGATCGACCATACAAATTCTAGGACATGTTCTAGTAAATCTCAAATTAAAGTTTGGAAAATGGTGAGTACTTCGACATCACTCATGATCTAACAATTATCAAACTTCAAAATTCAAAGAAAGTAAATTTCAGAGACTTAATCGAAAGCAATTAAAGGCATTGAAAAATAACTTGAGCAATAAAAAGATAAACTTGTGGCAAAAAGATAAAACTTGAATTAAAGTGTAAAAATATGGTGTTTGTCAAACGTGCATTTTCTCAATACACTCTTTTCTCTACACACGGGTACTTTGAGTAATTCTAAAGATTTTGTACAACTTTGAACACTGATTTTAATGCTAGGATCTTCTATTTATAATGATCGAAAATAATCGACCCTAACGGTCTTCCTACAAACATAAGATAAGTGGCGCTCGACATGTTTTATTTCCTCGAAAAGACTCCACGTGTCTCCTTTAAAAATATGGATAAGAACAAAAGTTCCCTCCTTTATTTGAATTTAAATCTCATGTCGAAACAACATCAAAAAATCTCTGTCGAACCAACTTCTAAGACCTAGAATATTTTTTCCCAAATCTTATTCAGCATATCCTCCTTATACAAGAAAACTCTTGCAACTTCATGTAACTTTCTTTATTGTTTATATTAATTAAAACTATGAGTCAAATTTGGGAGCTAACAAAATGGCAACCTCATCGAGTACTTGGCCCTGGTCAAAGAGAAGATGAAGAAGTTCGACTCCACGGAGGTGACGCACATTCCCGGCGAGCATAACACCTGAGTAGACATTCAGTCGAAGCTCGCGAGCACGAAAAAGAAAGGTGAGAACAAGTCTGTCATCCAAGAGGTACTTCCTCGACCGAGCATCGAAAAACCCACCTTGGACGTCGACGTAAATGCCACCGGCGACAGGAACTACTGGATGACCCCTGTATACATGTACCTTAGCAAGGGGGAACTGCCTAACGACTTCAAGGAAGCCATCATAGTCAGGCACCAAGCTTTCTATTACGTTTTGATTGACGATAAGCTGCACCAAGGTCCCTCACATACTCAAGGAAATCCACGAAGGGATCGACTCCTAGCACCTCGGCGGATGATCCCTCGTCGTAAGGCCTTGCAAGTAAGATACTATTGGTCCATCATGCAGCAAGACCCGAAGAAACACATCAAGAAGTGCGACAAGTGCCAACGCCACAGGGACATGCACATGAAATCGCCCCCACGAGCTTAAAACACTTTCGTCCCCATGGTCTTTCACATGGTGGGGAATGGACATCCTCGGGCCCTTCACCATAGGGTCTTACCAAAATAAATACTTGATAATTGGCATCGACAACTTCACAAAATGGATAGACATTGAGGCCCTCACCAAAATCACGGTGCATAACATATTCCGTTTCTACAAAAAGAACATACTCGCCCACTTAGGGGTGCCCCAAGAGGTCGTCACCGACAACGAGACGTATTTCACCGAGAAAACTTCCAGGACTTCATCGCTAAGCTCGGTGATCCGCTGTCGTGCATGGATAAAAAACGAGTAGTTTGAAAAACGGTAGTTTAATCTCTAAGGGAGAAGGTTGTTCAATGGATGGTATGATCGAGGCAGCAGAGGTATTAATAGCTTCAGATACATAAACGACATCATGAAAAATATCACTCTGCAAGACAATATTAGTCTCAGCATAAACAGAGCAAACGTTAGTCCTAGTACATAAATCGCAAGAGTAAGTATCATCATAATCTAATAAAGATGGTAAATCAGATAACAACTCAGGATAAGTATCATCAATTAAATCAGACATTAACTCTTTTGGATTCACTACTGTTTTGGCAGGTAATTGGTTTAATTCTTGAGCTTGTTGCATGGCATTCACTACAGTGGCAAGCTGTCCAATCTGTGTCTGCAAAGCCTGAATACTGGAATTTGTTCGTTGCTGAAACTGGAGATCATTTACAGCCAGTTGCTTGGCAAGGTCCTCTAGTGAAGGTTCGGAAGGTGTAGAGCACACAATTTGGAATTCCTTCATATGCTTATTTGGATCCTCACCTGCAAGTCCATTAAACCTTGACAACAAGTGTATTAAACCAAATTTCAATTCGAAAGGAACATCAACTTCAGTATATTCAATACTTAAACCATTATAATGAACATCAGGAATAACAAGCTCTCTTAATTTTCTTAGTTCATTCATGTTATCAAAAGGGAAAAAAATTAACAAAGAATGAGAAAGCACAAAATCAATTCAGCAATTCAACAAATGCAGAAATACCAACAATGCCCCTATTGAGAAAAAGAGTGGAAAAATAGGAAAGCGGTTAAAATAAAATCTAAAAATTATAAAAATATGACTAAAAATCAAAACAAATCAGAATAAATCTTTACAAAAAATTTCGAATTTTAAAAAAATATGAAAATAGAAATTAAATCAAATAAAATAGAAAAATAAGAAATTTGTGATTTTGAGGGCCAAAATCTTTTAGAATTATTCTAAAAGAGTACTGTTATTCAATATGTTTTCTTGATTTTCAGGAAACATTTCGGAGCAAATCAAAACAGTAGCTTCCAATTTACCCGATAGGCTAGAATGCTTACCACTGTATTGCAACCCTGAAAACCAACAAGCAAAAACAAAAAACAAAAAACTCTAAACTAAAATTCTAAAATTGGCTAACATCAACAAGAATCCCCGACAACGGCGCCAATTTGATTCGCTGTCGCGCACGGATAAAAAACGAGTAGTTTGAAAATGGTAGTTTAGCGACAATGACTCGAGTCGTATCGCAAGGATTCTTGTATTGAATTTAACAAATTACAGTAACGGTTTATGGGGGGTTTGAATTTCGATTAAAAGAAAAATTACGCATATAATTGATTAAAATAACTGATTATAAAAATAAGCTAAAACGGCTAATCATACTGATTGGGATTCCGACTTATCATTGGTTACTATAACACCAATCCCCAAGCGGCTTCGATCCTATTCGATTATGATATTAATCAGAAAAGCATTTATCAAAATCAAACATATTATGTTCCTGTTTATTGAATTAAGCAAACGGCTAATAATATGACGAGTTAACGAATTAAGCAAACGATAACACGCAACTAAATTTAGGAACATGCATACAATCAAATTTAATCAATTCTATCCTATGAACATAATCGAATTAAGAAAATGATTGCAATCAAATTAAGAAAGTGACTTCGTAGAAAAGAATTAAACAGAAATCGAATTAAATTGGTATTAGAATAACCTCAAAGCGATGAAACCGTACACAACAGGATTTGCTAGTGGGAGTTAGTTCTCCATTACAATTGTACAAAAGAAAAACTGAAATTTGTGAAAAGAAGGTTCTGTACAGTAGAACGACTGCTACTAGGTATAGTGAAGCATCACAAAATCCGGTCCAAAACTAAATATTCCTTATGGCAGAATTCAGGTCTTGACTTCAATGAATTTTTCGAGTCTTCTACACTCCAAATCAGCTTCTTCCTAAACCATAAAAGTTGTAGCTCTATGTCTTATCTTTCCAAAGCGTATTAGAATGTGTCAATTTGGTTCTCAAAGCTCTAGTTATGATCTGAACAGTGGACAAATATCAAATAACTGTTAATGCTGAAAATAAGCTGCGAAAATAGAATAAAGGTAAAAACAACCTTAAATATGAAAACACATTAAAATAGTAAAAATAATCAAATAAACTGTAGGAATTCCTAAGTATAACAATGAAAGAATGTGTATGAAGATGTACTGATCACTTGGCACGAAGCAGTATTTCACATTTTTCGAACACTCGCAAAAATACGGGCAGGTTGAAGCCCCAAACAGAATGATCCTGCGAAGCCTAAAATGAAGATTGGGTGATGCCAAAGGAAGGTGGGTCGAGGAGCTACACAGGTTGGTCTGGGCCTACACCATCACTTCGCGCTCTTCTATTGGGGAGACCCCATTCCGACTAACATACAGAAATGAGGTAGTCATTCCTCGACGAAGAGATGAACGACGAGGCACTAAGGAAAGAACTCGACCTAGTTGAAGAAATCCGGTTGGAGGCTTCCTTCTGTGAAGCATCGATAAAAAAATATAACTTTGCGACATGACAACAAAGTCATTAAGCATGAATTCCAAACAGGCAGCCTAGTCCTGCGAACGAACCAGAAAGGCTCATGTAAGGGAAAACTCGCTACGAATTAGTAAGGCTCCTACCGCGTTCGTGCGAAGACGGACAAAAGGCCTACTATCTCGAAAACTAGCATGGGGAAGAATTTGCTCGACCATGGAACGCTGAAAAGCTTAAGCAGTATTATAGTTAAACACTTCCTAGGACATGCTTGGTTTGACCGCGACGAAGTGTGTCCCGACCACAAAAGTGTGCTGGGGTATGAGGGCGACGCTCTTGTGTGTGCAAGCGAGCTCTTGATCCGATGGGGACACCTCAACCGAGCTCCACTATTGTTGTACCAATTAGGCAGAATGCCCAACTCACAGTGGGAAGTTCACGCCACAGAGCAAAGACCTCAATCGAGCTCTTGGCTTCATCAGCAGTCGGAATCTAACTCCGACCACTCGACCAGTTCTTTGCACAGTCGATGATCAACTACGTCGAGCAAAAGCCCTAAATACTTGATAAAAACAGGTGGGTACAATATTGCATAGTTACGAGGAAAATAAGTACTCGACATACAATGACACACACAAAATACAAAAAAAAAAACTGGCAATAAAAGAAACAATGTATCACAGAGGATGGGCAAACCACATTGTTCAAACATTACAAATCATGGCATGCAAGCCAAGTAAAATCAAGTTACAGACTACAGCATGAAGGCCGGGTAAAATTAATAATCAAAGGTGGCACGCAGGCCAAAAACAAGAAAAACTTAAGCGTCTACTTCCTCCTCTAGCTAGGTCCCCCTAGCTTGACCATTGCTTTCACCTTCCTCAGCCGGGGAGACCACCTAACTGTCGATCACCTGATGGAAGGGATCGATCCCCTCGGTGACAAGTCGAACCCCGACGTTCATGATTTTCAGCTGATCTAAAGCACTGTTGAACCCTACCTCGAGAGCCCCCAGACTATCCTGCTCGAGCTCCCGGATCCGAGAAACCAAGTCGTCGTGGGTCGTGAGGGATTTCTCCACGTCAGTTTCATCCTTAACAGGGGGTATAACGGCCTCCAAGCCAGTAACCTTGGTTCAAAGTTCGTTCCTCTCTTCCTCAACCTTCTTCAGTGTTTCCCGTATCTCATTCATATATTTAAGGAGGAGCAACCAGGCCTCATATTTTGATTGATAGTTGAGGAGGTCATTCTCAGCCTTGTTCTTTTCCGTCCAAAAGAACATATTCTCATCCTACAGTGCCTTCAGCTCGGTGGTGAGGCTAGTCTCGTTGTTGAGGACCAACCCTATCTCAAAGACCCTCATCATGGTGGCCAGGTCCTTATACCATTCCCTCCTCCGACTTGCCCTGTCGACACCCATGATTGCCTTGGACTCTGCCTCGAGCATGACTAAGGATTTGTCTCCAGAGAAGAGCCCCCGCTGAAGATGGCAGGGAGGCAAGACGAACCTTTACCGGGAAATGGCCTCCAGAAGAGGAATAGGACCGACCTCCTCGAGGCGTTGTTTCTTGGCCAGAGAATCCTGGGAGACAGGAGATTAGCTTCCCCGAGGAGAGGAAGAACCTTCGGGCAGTTGGTCAGCTTTGGTCGTCTGCTGGACTTGCACAAAATACGACCATTGGTGGATTTTTTGGCGCCTTTGGTAACCACGAGCGTCATCACACACTCTTGGATGCTCGACATCTGACCTGCAACAAAGAAGACAACAATAAATAAGTCAATATAACAAAAGGAAACTAGAAGACACTCGAGCAAAGAGAGCACCCACTACCTAAGAGCCTTAGCGTTTCCCTGTCTGACTCGCACCCGAGGAGAGCCTTGGTATTGATTAGTCGATACTCATGGAGGACCTCCTTGTGCTCGTCACGAATAAAACTCCCATCCTTTTTGACGCACTTGGAAGGAGTAAAGTTGGCGACGAACTCGACTATCTTCTTGTAAGCGACCTGGTCCTCGGGTCCAAATCGTTGGACTTGGTGATATGACTATTTTTTCCCTTCTTTAAGTGGACCTCCTGCCACTCAGGAGGGAACTTCTCCTCCAAAGTCTCCACCAGTAGCCTATTCTCAAGCTTGTTCACACGATTGAACAAGGAATCGACAGCCATGCGCGACACCGACTTTATGATAAAGTATTTATCCTTGAAGTCGCAAACAGAACTATGTCGACTCTAGAAGGAATGACGTTGGATATGAAAGGTGACAAAGAACAAGGGGAGTGTGGCGCCTACGCAAAGATACTTGCACACGAGCTCAAATGCTTGCATGAACGTGATTGCGTTGGGGTGAAGTTATGAAGGAGCCAAAGTTAACCACTAGAACACCCCTTTCTAGAAGTCACTGAAAGGCAGACAAAGCCCTGCTTCCTGGAACGCGAACTCATACATAGGGAACTGCATCCCTTTAAACGAAGAGCATATTTGATGGCTCTCCTTGGGCTTGTAGACCATCCAATTCGATGGGGGCCCCTTGTCGAGATCCTCGACGGTTGTGAAGGCGTCCGAATCATTAACGTCAAAGCGTGAGGCGATGTTGAAAGGCTCCTGCCCGGCTCAATCGAACGGTGATCGGGCCTGCACAACCTCGGCCTTCTCGTTAACTACGTCGAGTTTTACATCCTCATCAATGACGATGGTGCCTTCAAGATTTGCGCCCATTTTACCTGAAAAGCAGAGGAAATTGGTGAATTCAAAATCTAAAATCAAATCCACCCTTCCACCACATGTCAAATGAAAGGGAGAAGAGAGAGGACGAGGAAACACTCAACAAACTTCCTCGACCGAAGGAACCACGCCAGAAAGTACACACCCGAGAAATGACTCTCCTCGATACAGAACACGAAGCCTCCCTCCACGGGAGAAATGTTCCTCCATGTTTAAATTTCCCCAAGTTAAACGTGGAAGTATCCTCAACAAGAGACTTCCTCAAGATACTCACATGTCTTCGAGGAGATAAGTCCCCCAACGTCGAGCCTCCGGGGGATGCTAAAAGCCTCAGTTATCCCCGAGACCTTCATTGTAGGTCCCCGAGACCTTTACCGAAAACTTCATACGATTTTCCAGAGTCCTCGTGAACTCCCTGGAATATTTATCGGAGACTTCATATTTCCTCTGAAAACTTCATGTGGTCGCCGAAAACTTCATGAAATCCGCCGAAAACTTCAAGAACTTCGCCGAAAACTTCATGAGTTAGCCGGGAACTTCATGGGCTCCCTGGAGAAATCACTAGAAAATGCATAACTCACCAAAGAGAAACATAAACTCGGAAAAGACAGAGGGCTTACTTGTACAAGGAGTCTGGAGTTGGACGGTAGAGCAAGAAGCTAGCTACGGTAGCGACGAATAGGTCAGTGAAGAGCATAAAGGATCTTGAGAAATTCTTTTGAGTTACAAGGGAAGCGTACAAATGAATTAACCTTCCCCTTTATTTAAAGGCCCTAGCAAGGGAAGCTAGGCATTTTGTAGGCACTCAAGTACCTTACTCGTAGTTGTCCTATGCATTAATTGCTTTTGACACATGACGCAGGGAGACGTCACACGCATCCCTTAGAGCCCCTTGTACGTCTCGAGGAAATGATGTGTCAGCCCTTTTCACTTCCGTCGAGGATAATTCCCGACTCTTGCGCTACCACAAACACCTCCTTGAGAGAAGATGGAAGCGGTTCATATATGCATGAGACGAGCACCTGCCCTCAAGATAAACGCTTGACTGACCCTGTCATCGACCTAGGACATAGCTCACTGTCGAGCACAATTAATGGCTTTTGTGTTTGGTCTCGATAACCCCGTAAGCTCGATGCCTCGAGCACGAAGGGCACACCAGATAACCCATCCTCAACATGATAGTTGATTCTTAAGTCATTACTCCAACGCTTCAGAGCAAGGACTTGAGAGGGCTCCAGTTCTGGACTGGGCCAGAGGCTAGGAGGGCCCAATGAAGGCCCAACCCAACTCCTCGTCGAGGAGGCCCCAACGAAGGCCCAATTCATCATCTCATACAAGGAGCTCTCACGTGTCTCCCCCATGGTCTTCACGTACCCCTCACGTGGCGATACCTCATTAGAAAACTACCCGCGTCCGAGAGAACAGGTCACCCACCTTCCGAAGATCACAGGGCACTTGAACCAGGATGAAGACCCGTGCTGGTCATACTTACACCACGTAGATCCGGGAAGTTATCCGCATTGGGCTTGACGATCCAACCCAATGTAGATAACCTTTGGTCCAACGCTGAGGGCACATTATAAATACCCTCTTTCACTATTGGTTCAGGTATTCTATTCATAACTAGATTTTTTGTACTTGCTTCCTCTTATTTCGTTTCTTACTTTGCCATCGGAGTATCTTGCAGGTACACCCCCTTCTCTTCTCCATCACCGGTAAGTTAGGAGCTCATGACGCGTGTTGGCTGTTGATATTTTTCTGGTCTGGTAAGATCACATGGTAATGTATTTATTTAATATGAGTACCTAAGTCTTCTACGATTATGATTTTGTGATAAACCTCTTATACAATTATTTGATCTATATAATCGTAATGGTACTCTTTTATATAATCATAAATCTATAAATGTTTAGTTATTATTGTGTGCATTGTGTTTATATGTTGACCAATATATAAATTGATTTTAAGAATTAATTGACCATTGGCCACAACTGTTTGATCAGAAAATGCCTTGGATGTTAAGCCTCTTAATGTTGCACCACCCTCAAACAGTTCCACCAAAACCATCACAGATCAGCAAATTCAGAATTATCTTAATGATGAAACTGAAGATGTCGAATCTAATCCAAAACCAGAAAATAATATCCAATAACAACCCTTACCATAATTTCATCAAGAAACCACTCAACATTTATCCCCATCAAACCATGCTTTAGGCAAAGAAATCTCAGTTGAATCTGTTCATGAAATCCTTCAAAAACGTTAAACAAACTATCCTAAACCATCTCAACATATGACTAACTTTCAACTTCTACCCAGCCATGTACTTTCTCAGTTTTAAGTCGTTAGGTCTGAGTTGTACAATCAGGCAAAAGTAATAATGAAAGAAGGGTTCACGTCTACTAATCTTGAGGCTTATAATGGGAAATGGGAAACCTTCAGAAAGTATGTTAACTCTGTTATTAATAGTTTGAAGAATTTCTCCACTAAGGAGGCATCTACATCTAGCCAGAAGAAACTACTCAATCTAGAAGCTAAGGTAGCTTCAGTTGATGAATGTCAAGAGATGGTGAAAGTTTAGATGGCTAGTAACCAACTGTTAGTGGATCCTCAATTCAAAACGATTGTTGCAAGGCAAGAAGAGATCAATTTTGATCTCAAGACTGTCATGGAATTACTGAAGAAAACTTAGGTCTAAGATGTAGAACCTGTTTATGTACTTGTTGACATGTTTGTGAATCTCCTATGTATTTTATGTTATTGCTTATAAACTTTTCTTATTTCAGTTTGTGTTATACAAGTTGTTCTTGCTTTTTGGTTCTCATGTGTTAATTTAAAGTGAATGAAACTTGTTTTTGCTAGCTTAAATAATTGGAAACTGAAAAGGGAAAATTTCATTGGAATTAAAAATTACATGATAATAGATAATATAATGTAATTAATTAGCCTATCAATAGTATTCTTTGTTGCTTCAGTCATCTTCCTTAGTATTACAAACAAATTCTTTCCATGACTATTCTGCTTCCTCATATTCAAAAGAAGTATCTTCATTCTCAATAGAAGAATCTTTAGGAGTCTTCCTAAGCTCTTGTAATCCTGAAGTTTGTGCTCTATAAGCAGCCAATCTGGTTTGGACACCTTCCACTTCCTTCAGTTTCTGGTTCTCTTTTGCCGCATCAGCATGAAGTTTTACAGAAAGCTCCTTGACTGCCAAACATTTCTCTCTTGCTACGTCAGTCTTCATCAGTAAATCTAACACTCTTGCAAAATCGCGTTTTTCACTCTTGTGAGGAATTTAGTTACGAGTTTTTCTCTTCATAACTGTTTTGCTTGAAGTATTTCTGTGAACTGAATGAACTCTTGAGGAAACTATGTCGATCTGATTTTATAGTGTGCTTTAAGTAGTCTTTCAAGTACAAGTATGGAAATTGTGCACCAATAAATTTTGGTCTTCTGATCTCTATATTTTATTTGACTCTGACCACTCTAAACCCTATAAAGTAACCTTGACCTTATCGGGACATGCATTTTTGTTTAACATTTTCTTTAATTGACATCTCTCGTATCTTTGTCTCTTGTGAATCTTTTTGATGTGACAAAAGGGGGAGAAAGATATAGAAGTATTTAAATAAGAATTTAAAACCCTTCAAATTTAAAATATTGTTAATAATATTTTAGTGTTTTTTAATTTAATTTTGTTTATTTTAGCTATTTAAATTTATGTTTTTTTTGTTATTACCCGGGAAAAATATTTTAGTTTTCTTTATAGTAGAACTTAGGCGGAGCTTACAAACGTCAATCTTTGGACTATTAGACTCAGGGGGAGCTTACAAACCTCAGACCCTGATGTTGCCAAGTAAATTAAAATATATTTTAGTTTTCTTGTATATAGAACTAAGGGGGAGCTTACAAACCTTAACCTTGAACTATTAGACTTAGAGGGAGCTTACAAACCTCAGACTCTGATGTTGCAAAGAAAATTAAAATAACCCAACATTGACATATTTTAGTTTTCTTGAATATAGAACTTAGGGGGGCTTACAAAACTCAACATTTGACTATTAGACTCAGAGGGAGCTTACAAACCTCACACTCAGACGTTTCCAAGTAAATTAAAATAGTCTAACATTGTTCTTTAAATACTTATGTCATCATAAAAAATGGGGAGATTGTTAGAACAAGATTTGTTCATGACATATATCCTTTAGGTTTTATGATAATAAAGTATTGAAAGAACAATGGTATTATTTAATGTGTGTTCTAAGTGTGCAGGTTCTAAAGCTTAAAGAAAAATATATTTAGAATCTTATATAAGGATGCACTTGAGAGAAGCTAAGTTATTGGCTTCTGGTGGCTCAGAATCTGAAAAATATTCTTTAGACTCTGAAGTTGATGGCCTCACCATTAGAAGATCAATATATTATCTCTAAGCTTATTGAATGTATCAGCTTCTGGTAATCATTAAGAACTAATGATAAAGTTAAACTTATTCGTACTGCAGAAAGCAAACTACATTGTCAAATCTGCTGTCAACTAGAGTCTGTTTTCATAAGGCTCAAGAAGAGTTGACATGCTTTACGAATATCTACTCTCAAAGGATCTATAGTACAAGATCACAAGAAAGACACAATGGTTAAACAATTTACGCAATGCATCGAGGAAAACATGGTCACCCACATCCTGCGCGAAAATCCACGAGGGAATCAACGCCCATCACCTTGGAGGAAGATCCATCGCCAGGAAAGCTCTGCAAGCAGGATATTACTGGCCGACCATGCAACATGATGCTAAGGAACACGTGAAAAGATGTGACAAATGCCAACTTCACGGGGACATGCACTTGGAACCATCCAATGATCTCAAAACAATGTCCTTCCTATGGCCCTTCGCATGGTAGGCCCTGGACATCCTAGAATCATTCATCGTAGGATCATATGAGAACAAATACCTGATAGTGGGTGTGGATTATTTTAAAATATAGAAGCAGAGGCTCTGGCCAAAATAACTTCCCAAAACATACTATGTTTCTACAAGCGAAACATTATTGTCCGCTTCGGCATACCCCAGGCAATCGTCACCGACAACGAGACACAGTTCACGGATAAATATTTCCAAGAGTTCATTGCCAAACTGGGCACTAAACAACACTTCATGTCCATAGAACACCCGTAGATGAACGGGAAAGCCAAAGCAGGGAACAGGGTAATCTTGCGAGGTCTCGCATGAAGACTGGACGAAACCAAGAAACAGGGGATCGAGAAGCTGCACAGTGTGCTCTAGGCCTACAGAACCACGCCCCACTTAACAACCGAGGAAACCCCTTTTTGATTAGCATATAGAACCAAGGCGGTGATCCCCGTCGAAATACATGTGCTCTCCAGATAGACTGAAGCTCCCCTGGACGAAGAGACGAACAACGAGGCACTGAAGGAGGAGCTCGACCTCGTAGAAGAGGTACAATCAGGAGCAGCCCCCTGAGAGGCCTCGTTGAAACAAAAAATCGCAGTCAGGCACAACGCCAAAGTCATACGACGAGACTTCCTAGTAGGCAGTCTCGTCCTAAAGAGAAATCACAAAGATTCTCACGAAGGCAAACTCGTTGTAAACTGGGAGGGGCCCTACCATGTTCGAGAAAAAAAAGAAAATGGGCCCTACTAACTAAAACACCTCAACGGAGAAGAACTCGCTCGACCATGGAACATCAAAAAGCTAAAACAATATTATAGATAAGGCCACAATAGTCGACATGCTCCATCAAAGCGACGAGCACAGTGTACCGACCAGAAATGTGCGCCTCAATACAAGCGTTGCATACTAAAATTAATCGAGGCAAGCTTTTACTATAGAACGAGCAAAACCCTTGTCCAACAACGGTCCCTCGACCGAGCCCACCGTTGCCACTGTACCATGAAAGAAAAAATGCTCAGCTCGCGATAGGAAGTTCACGAACGCGACTTGAGCTTTGCTCCCTTGCCCGATAATTACCCAAGCCTTTCGACCAGTTCCCCTCACTATCGAGCAACAATTTGTCGATCGAACCCCAAAACAAGTGAAAAATCATTCACAAAAAATAGCCTATACAACGAGCACTCACGACGAGCAAAATAAAAACATGCATGCACAAATATCTAAAATAACATACATGAACGACCACCACGACCGAAATTATATAACAAAAAATAAACGGCCACGAGGACCACGATTATAATGATTACATAAAAAAAGGGCCATGCCCCATCAATAGAAATTACATAGTACGACACGCAAGTCAGAAATACAAGCAAGAAATCAATCAGCGTTCAGATGTGGTTCCTCGTCGATTGACTGCTCGTTCCCCTTGGTGAACTTGAGGAAATCCGGGATGACAATCTGGCCGCCCACCATGTTGTGGAGGAACCCTGTCCCCTCGGTGATCAGCTCAACCATGGGGTTTACAACCTTCAATTTCTCCACTGTGTTGTTGAAGGCCTCCTCGGCGGCCCCTAAGTAGTCCTCCTCATCCTGGTTGATACAGGCAACGAGCTCGGCGTGAGTCTTCAGACTCTTCACCTCATTGCTCTCATCCTCAGCAGAGGCCACAACAGCCTACAGAGCAGCAACTACGTCCTACGCGGCTTTCTTCTTTGCAGCCAAGGTATCCTGTTCCTCTGTGACCTTGGCCAGAGTCTTTCTCTGTTCACCTGCCTCCTTCGCAATTTCTTCACCGCCTCATTCGTGACCTTCAGTTTCTCCTCTTGAATTGCATTTGCAGCTCGTACCTTCCTCAGCTCTGCCTCCTGAAGTGCTCTTTCCTCCGTAAAGACCATTGCCATGCCCAAGACCCTCATCAGAGCAGCAACATCCTTGGCCAGCAGCGCCCTCTTGCTCGAACGATCAAGCACCTTAAGCACTAAAGATTCTGCCCAATGGAGAGCAAGGGAAGATCCCTCGAAAAAGTTCCTGACGTGGAAGCAGGGGGCACCTCGTACTTGCCTTTCTCCCTCATGTGAGTTAGGTCGATGACGTCTTTCGTCTGGGGACGCTTAGGCCTCGAAGTCACAGGCAGCGGAGAAGTATGGACGATAGTCGGGGCAGAGGAAGAGGTCTTTGATCCTGTTGGAGGCTGACCTGCTTGCTCTCCAATGAGGCTTTTACCATCTTTCTTCCCCAGCTTAAGCTTGGCTACAACACGTCTAACCAAACGCTCTTGGGCCATGGGCATTTTAGTTGCAAAACAATGGGCACACGTCAATAAAAATAAAAAAGCAACACGGGACAAGCTAAGAAGAAAAATAGCTACCCAAGAGTTCCAGAGCTTCCTCGTGCATGTCGCATTTGAGGAGCTCCTTTGTAGTAATATATCAGGCCTCCACCTTAGGCCCCTCGTCTTCTTCAATAATAATGTCCCTGCCATTGGTCAGACACTGGGCAGGGCAGGAACCATCAACGAAAGCCACCAGCTTGTTATAGCTGGCCAGATCATCCTCCTCCAGCATGGGCGGCTTGGCTATATATTCTTTGGTCTCCTTGGTAAAATGGTCCTCGCTCTAGGAGAAACAGAACTTCAGCACCCGACGCCTTTTTATCTTATCATACTCATCGTAGAGGGGCTCCCCATTTTCATCTGTATCAATCTCCCAGAGGAACGAGGAGTCTTTAGCCCTCTCCAATACATAATCCACTATAAAATACTGCTTCTTAAACGTCTTGATGGACTCGGAGAAGGCTTTGAACAATTTTCTCCCCTGCTTCAGGGAAACCCATCCGAACTGCCCTTACACGACTTGGCGTTGGAGGTGGAAGATAGTAAAAAAGATGGGGAGAGTGGTCCCAATCTTCAGATACTCGCATGTAATCTTGAATTCCCGGATAAAGGCAATCGAGTTCAGGTGTAGCTGGGAGGGCGCCAAGTCCATATGCCCAAAAACTTCCATTTGAAAATCCGTGAAGGGCAGCCTCAACCCAATCTCCTTGAAGACGAACTCATACATGAGAAACCTCTCGCTGTAAGTCGAGCAAATTCGTTCATCCTCCTCGGGAAAATGGACCTCTCAGGCTCCCTCGACCCCCACCATCGTGAAAGCATCTTAAGTATGGAAGGAAAAAAGGGAGGCGTGCTCCTGAAGCTCATCAGTGATCCGATCTTGCCCGACACTACTGGCAGTGGCGATTTCGTTGGAATTCTTGGGAAAGGCTTTTTCTTTGGAACTACTCTCATCTGAAGAACTCTCCTCAGATAGATCCTGCTCGAGCATGACATTTTCCTCGGGTTCGCGAGACATCTCCTTTACCTGAAAACCAGAGGACAAAAGTGAATTCGATGGCAAAATTAAATCCACCATTCCACCGCTAGTCAAGTGAAAGGCGCACTAAGGCCCGAAGACAACGTCCTCGACCGGAGCCCCTACTCAAATGGCACAATGAAGGTGCAAGGAGATTCTCCAGAACAGTCCCTTAAGTCCTCACGGGGAGATTCTCCCCGACACTTTACCCAGAATTTCGTTGAAGGTCCATCAGAAAACTCATGAGTACATCGAAAACTTCATAAGTTCCACCGACGACAAACTCGCTCGTCATCGCAATGCTTCCGAAATCAACAAAAAACCTAAATTCCTAACACTTCGACGCTAGCGGCAGGAAATGGCTCAACTACCGCCAGACACCAACATTTGTCGGAATGCACCCCTACTTTACCCACTTTCCATCCTAACCGCATACAAATCTAAGAAAAACAAGATTGAAACTTGCATAAAAAAGAGAAGGATGAGAAACTTACGTGGTCGAAGAGGTAAAAGGGGTGGTCGACAAAGATGAACCGGTGCTCGCACAGTTGCGTACGACGGTGGGTGGTGGAAACAATAACGACAACTATAGAAGCTAAGAGAAAATGAAAAAGAAGGAGTGATAAGCAAAAAGTAGAAATGAACGCTTTCCCCCTCTATTATAGACCACTCCAGAGCATGTGCACGAGCACACACGGTGTAAGGGCATCATTACGACCCTAGCATAACCATCATTACGCATTAAATGCGGCACATGGCTCGATGCAAGTGTGACACTTCATCCCTTCAAGTCCCGTGAATCGTTGGGCTTCTTGCTCGTCGGGCATGCACTGGACAATGTTTCGGGTTCCTCGGGCACATATGTCCTCGAGCACCACGAAACAACCACATCGTAGTAACAAGCATCGACCACGCTCGCTCCTCCTCGGGATCACGAGCTGCCCTTAAGTTATCACTCATATGCCCAGGAGCAACGACTTGGGGGGTTCCTATTTTGGACTGGCCCAATGGCTAGGCATGGCCCAATCCACTTCTACACCTAGAACGGCCCAATAGCCTAAGTCCTGCAAGTTGAGGGTGAAGGAAAGCACTTTCTCTTCTACCCCTCAGGCGAGGAGATTTGGCCAGCTGACCCCTATGATCAGCTGCCCTTCGTTACATATCTACCTGTCATGCACGGTTCATCCATCCAGGAACGACCACGACACCCTTGCCCGAAACCACGCCTCTACTCGAAGCAACGACTAGTTCCGAGCATGTCTGCCCGTCTCAACGGCTATTTTATAGCAGTTACCTATTCTTGGGGAGCGAGTATCTCGCCCCGAAAATAGGGACCAATGACCAAGCATTGGGGGATTATAAAAACCCTCTCCCTTGAGAGGGTCAGGTATTCAATATTCAATCCAATAATCACCCTAAGAAACACTTACTTTGTACTTGCCTTCACATCTTCCGATTCTTACTTTAGCATTGGAGTGTCTTGTAGGTACGCCCCCTGTAACGCCCATTTTAATTATTTTTGGTTTTCGGGATTATTTTATTTGAGAATGTGCTTGAGGATTATTTTGAAGGATCAAGAACTCATGATATTGGTATACAGTGATAAAAATATGATATTTAATAGTAATGTGATATTATTATTCATTATTATCATTTTTATCACTAATATTAATTTTATGAGTAAAATTATAATTTAAATGGATTTTTGGAATGAAAGTATTATGAGAAAATATTATTAGGAGTTAATTGGATTAAAAAGGATTTTGGGGGTATAGAGGGTAACTTGGTCTTTTGCAAAATAGAAAGAGAAGGAGAAAGAAGAGAACTCGTACAAACACGAGAGGGAGGAAGAAGCAAGCGAGCAAGCGATCAAGGGAAGCAAGGCAAGAGCACGCGGGATTCGTGAAGATTTTAGGTGCTTCATCAACTTCAGAATCGAGTTTGAGGTAAGGGGGGATTTAACGGTTAGTTTGGTATGTGCATGAATGTTGGTAGAAAGGGGAATCCCTAACCCCATGTATGAGATTATGGAATATTGATGATGAATTGGTTGATTGCATGTTCTTATTACTGATATTGTTGTGTTGTTTGTTGTTTAAATCGTTGCATGTGTTGGGGATGTTAGATTGGATGAGTTTTGGGATTTTTGGTTAAGTTTGAAGTTGAGCCGGAAGTTGGTTTTGAGAGCAGAGTTGATGAATAGTCGGATAGAATCGGGAGTAGACCCGTAGCTCAGTTGTAGTATGTTGTTGGTTGTGGATTTCGATTTAATCTGGTGAAATCGGTGTGGGAGGCAACTCTGCAGCGCATAATTTTTTTTCTAAGTACGCAGGTATTCGTTGGGCGAATGAGGGGCGAACTAGCCAGCGAGTGCTGGCAGAAGCTTCTGTCTGGCTTCGCCAGAGGTTTCTCCAGGCGAATGGCAGCGAGTGTTCGCTGCGGGGCTTCGCCGGGCGAATGTGCCAGCGAGCCCGACAGCAGTTTGTGTTTTTGCTGCTATTTTGTGTTGTTTCCTTTGTGGACTTGGACCCTTGGTGGGCATGTTTGATGATGAGCTTGCTGGAGAGCTGAGGCGGGTGTATGTTGAAGGTTGTAGGGCTGTGTAGCCGGCGTTTACCGCCTTAGACATAATCAGGGGATTATGTGTTAAGTCTCGATAATTGTGGATGTGTTTGTGAGATGTGTGCACGATGAGCTAAGTGTGTGAGATATGTGGTGTTGCACCCCAAAATTTGCCCTCACAATACAAGACTTTGTGTTCTAAGAAGGTTCACAAGGTTCACAAGTTTCTCACCTGTTGTTAAATCACCATATTCTTGGAGTATGTGCTGCTGTTATACTTTGGAGATCTCCCATCGATGGTTGTATCCTGTCCCCGTGGAGTCCCACTTCGTTGAGTCTGTTACTCATTTGTTTCTCGCATGCCGTGAATCATGTCTAGTGCATTTTAGTTGCTAAAGGGAAAAATGGTCATTCTCACGTTGTTGCTGATAATTTTTGAAGATGAGCTGTTGCCGTTTTTTTTAGGTCGAGATACGATGGGCCGAGTCTCTGTCACCAGTGGATTTCTGAGACATTCATTCGTCACATGGTTTGATTATATTGAGGTGTCAATTTGGTTTGGTTCATGGTATTGAATTTATTCATCAAAAACACAATTGGATTTTTTGGCACCGAGTATATTTCTGCTTTACTGTCGAGGGATTTTCTCTGTTCTTCCTGTCTATTTTAAGTCGTTCAAGGCCCTTCCCGATTCTATCATCAAGTGCGACTTAATTTAGAATATATTGGGGGAAATTAAGGTTATATCAGTTGTGTGAGCAATATGTATTGGAGTGACAAGGTTCGATTTGAGTGATTGTCGGATTTTTATTTATGCTGAATTTATATGGTGAAATTGAGATTATTGTTCAAGTTGGATCAGATTAATTTCAACCGGTGGATCTTATTAGAGGTTACTTGATCAGTAAGGTTTAATCGGATATTTGATGGAGCAGTCAGGTTGCGACAAAATCAAGATCATGAAAAGAATAATCGGAAAGTAACTAGGATAGAAAATATATTGAACTTTATTCACAATATTTTTTAGTACAAAGAGGAATTAAAATTGGAATATTTTTGAATTTATTCATAAATATTTACAATTTACAAAAGGAGAGTAAAGTACATTTCATCCTAATTTCTAAAGTCCCAATTTCTCTAAAGGTCTTCAATGCTTGATTTCTCGATTAATCTTTCGTACGCGGCTCTTTTCTTCACGCCTGCACAAACAAAGCAAAATAGAACAATGGATTAAAGTTAGACGGTTATTGTGACACCCTCAGAAAAGTCACTCATCACCGGGTGTCGGGAGGGCACGACTAATGCCGAAACCAAACTCCCATGTCCATTTCTCGATCCCGGCTACCAACCGGCAGCCTCTGTTCTATAATTTTAAACGGGACAGCCGAGAAAGAGAAAGAGTAAAAAGAAGCGCGAGCCGAAATGATTTTGCCGAAAAGTGGTGATATGCCGAAATTGGATTCGTGAAGCCTAACTGATTACAATCCGGATTTTCTATCAAGTAAATATCAAATCCAATCCGAATTCAGACCCAGATGCCAATAGATCTGAACCGGTTCCAAAAATATCCAACACCTGAAATACCAGAAGCAGATCAGTATCAAAAAAAACCAAGTTAGATTATCAAATCCAAACGGTATCAGGAAGATCAGTTCATATCAGAACGAGTCCATCATCACTAACACAATAACAGGTAGCAGTAACAGCGGCATGATGGGAAATATTTCAACAAACAAGAGCAACGACTGCATTGGCAAAGGACAACAACCAGCATAGCAGGCAAGCTCGTGCAAACATCAATAACAAGTATTTCAACAATTCATAACAATCATGACAAAGGAATTTCCACACCATCGGAAACCACCGCAACGGTAGTAAGCCAACGCATCGGTGGCAGCAGCAAATACTTCCATATCAACATCAACATTTCAGCTGCAAACAACAAAAGGTTTTTCTTCGCATCAGCAAGCATCAACGTCTCAGCAGCGGCAAGCAAGTATTTTCGCGTCATCTACAAGCATTTGCAAGTATCAACACCAGTTCAACACCTCCAAGTCAATTGCAAGAAAAACATCCACAACAGCAGTACATCAAATACCAACCTCAAGCACCAAGCATGCCAGCTGCGAACAACAATAGCAAATATCAGTTGCAAGCAAGCTACAGTTAACAATAGAAATATCAATAATCTCGGTTCATCATCTGCAGCAACAACAACATATTGACCATCAAAGCAATTCGAGGTCCAAGAGTAAATATAGGAGAAGGATGTATTCTTAGCCCTCAGGTGGTTCATCATTGGGCAAGGCTCGAGTAGCCAGGAGGACTATGGCCGTGGCCATTATCAAACTCCCTACCGAGCATCGAAAATCGAAATAAGGCAACTGTTTCGAACAACTCAATGTAATTCGCAAGGCAACTACATCCGACAACCCAATATGGCTCAGACTATTAAGTCGTCATCACCATTATGTCCTTTCTCGCCAATGGCATAAGACCGGCAGCCTCCGAACTTATTTGCACCTGAAAGAAGAAGAAGAAAAGTGAGTGTACGTTCCATAACCAAAGGAATTGAAATCCGAAACCGTATCAGCCAGAAAGGGCTAAACCAAAGAAAATAAGTTATCCAAATCCAAATGAGCGAAAATCCATATCTGTAGAAGATCAAAACCATATCAGATAAAATCAACAGATCCAAATCTGGACCAAATCGATCCAATATCAGAAACAGAATCCAATCATATCAGCAAATCAAATCGTCATAAAAAAAATAATAACGTACAAACATAGATCCAAAGCCCACAAAATCCATTCAAGAAGAATATAAAAGGGAACCATAGCACCTGATCAAACCCTAGGGAAAGGAGAGAGCGAAGAACAACGCGAACGGTGGCCGCGAGAGAGAAAGGGGGCTAAGGTTCGAAAACCTAGAGAGAGAGAGGACAAAATTGCGAACCCTAACGAATAACCATCGGTGGCCGTTAAACTCGAACGAAGGAAAGTTGTGAAGCAAAGGCCGCCTTCGTCTTCGACGGGCAACCACGCTTCGAGGCTCAGCTTAGCTTCATCGCCACCATCATCGCCTCAACGAGATCATCCGAACTCAAGCTAAAAGGTTGATTACTCATATTTCAAGATCTCATATATTTGTGTGCGTTTGTGTTTTCAGGAATGGGTGAGATGGAAAACCCAACATCGAATGGCCGATGGAGAAGATGAAACAAGAACGAGACGAAGAGCATGCGCCGCGAGACAAAACGGGGGTTTTGGAACCCTAAGTTTCTACTATGACATTCAGTTGAAGTGGCAACGGGCCGAAGAATCACCGGCCCAACTTCTCAAACTTTTTTTTTTTTTTTTTTATTCTATTATTATAATTATTATTATTATTATTGATTTGTTAAAATAATGTTAAAATCCATTTTTTAAAATAAATAGTATTATTATTTTATTTTTTTTCAAATGACATAAAAACCTACCTTAAAAAAAATAATAATAATGTGGAGTTTTGTTAGATAATTAGGTTAAAATAGTTTTTGAGGATTTAAGTTAAATTAATTTATCAATATTAAAAATCCTATTTTAATTCAAATTGAAGTTTATATCATAATATAAAACCACAAAAATATGCATAATTTCACTTCCTGACGTGTCTGATAATTCATCTAATTCTGCCCACTAACGTTGTTTGTTCGTTTTGAAGCTTATTATGTTTACCGTTATTTATTTATAATTGTAACTGTTTCCTGGTTGTAATCTCGCGAACCAATAATCGCATTTACTCTCCGCATTTTACTTCCACTTGTATGATTTAAACTTCTCACACTTTCATCACTATTATTTATGTCACATTGCACACATCCGAAGGTTAGGTCTAGCTTTTGGTCGCCGCGCCAATAGTCCTCAACTTCAAACCCTTTCACCTTACAAACCCTAAATTTTCATACATGTCTCGCCGTGGACAAAATTACAATTTTACCCTTAGCATTAGGTCAAAGAGCCGCCGCGCTCATTTTAGGGTTTCCCGCCGTGGAATCCCTAATTTAACCCTAATTACAACTTAACATTTCAACGTAGAGATTTGGAGTTTCTACACTCCACGTAAGCGTGTCCTTAAGATGCGTTTATTCCCCTTGAGACCTTGACCACAGTCAAGAAGTTTCCAACCTCCCTATTGAGGGGAACTACGATTACTCTGATTCCGCTCCCGTAAGGATACGTAGGCACAAGATGCGATGTCTTGCCGAGTAAACTTAGAATTAACCCCCTTATTATTTATTATTGCTTATTTATATTTTATTTATCTTTGCTATTTAATTATTTTGCTTATTATTTTGTAATTGTTTCTTGGATGTAAAGTTGCTTAATTATTTAATTATTATTATGGTTAGTAATTAGGGAGTGTAACAACCTGTATGTAATATTAAAATAAATTTAGATCACTTTTAAATAAAGATAATTAAAATAAACACGTCACACACGTAAGTCGATTTTAATCGCCGTCTCACTTCCTAAGGATATCCCTCAAGTTGCCTACGAATAATGGTTAAGTGGGGTGTATAAAGCAAGTCCCTCAAATAGAAAAAAATCATCAAAGTCCCTTATGGTTGCCTTTACGAATCGAGTCCCTTTCGAAAAATGATGATGGTCCCTTATATGTGCTTATTACATCCCACAATGGCCTTCAAAGTCAAATTGTCCCTCACATATCCCTTAACATCCAAAGTAAGGACTACCTACTCCATTATAGTAGGGATAGTCTTACTAAAGGAAAGAATAAAGAATAAGAAAGACCTTTAAACATTAGGGTAGGTTACTCCTAGGTGCTTGCTCACTTCAAAACTGTTTCACACTTAAACAAATTTTCAAACAAGTTCTTAACACATCCTTACATGGATTATTTATTAACTATTCTGAAAATTTTCTATTCACACACTACACTTTCAAAACAATTCAAAAGTGAGCTTAAGTACCTAAGAGCCCATGGATAACCATGGATGAAAAGGGTGCTAACACCTTCCCTTTTCATAACCTACCCCCCGGACCCAAAATATTCTCTAAGGTCTTTCCTGTTCTTTTATAACCTTTCCTTATGGATAAAATAAAAGTCGGTGGCGACTCTTGCTATCCGCAACATTGTTTAAAGTCAGTTCTCCCACCGTGTTACAGAACTGGCGACTCTGCTGGGGATTTATTTAAGAGGGGTACCCTTAGGAATTAAGATCACTTTAAATTGTTTGCCTTGTTTGCTTTATTATTATATTGTTGGGGTGCTCTTATGTGTGAAAGGTCCTAACCCGGATCTAGTGTACCTTAAGTAAATGGCAATAGACCAAGGAAACTGTACGACGTATATCGATACGGTTGATCTGGTGGCCATAGTTAGTGCGACTTCTTGGTTGGTGCTTATATTCCTTAAGTCAAGTTGAGGATAATATTGAGGCTGCCATATGTTGTCAATGCACTAACTGACTTTTAGAACCCTAGTTAACTCATCTTGGCCTTTAGAAAGTAGTGAGGTAACCGGCTTTGGTGCAGACTGAAGTTGGTTGACACTCGATACTACGCTCATTGAGATCTTAAACTTGGAGGGTTTTGGTTGGCAAGTAAGTTGCCTTCTAAACAACCACCCTTGTGAAGGATCAATGATATTGAGATCCCTTAGAACCTGGTTACTCTTGTAGGACAGGATGAACCATCTAACTTCAGGGGAGGGTATTTGCCTTTGAACCTCATGCAAGCCTTTAAACCTAGGGCTATGGTGTGACTTGTTTGTGTGTGCCACATGTTTGTGGTTGAGCATGACATCATGACATCATCATGCATCATAAGCATATCATTTTCCCTAACCATTTCAAGGACCAAAGGATTTATCTTTGTTCTTTGTTGCAGGTCATGGCTTCTGCTCGTAGAAACACCATCAGGATCAACTTTGTAGGGATACCTGCTAAGCTCAAGGAGTTGGTTTCCCTAGTGCCTGATCATTCCCAGTTCAACAAGAGACATGGTCACCTATTGGATCTAGTCACTTCAGGGTTCAGTGAAGACATGATGAGTGTGCTGTTTCAGTTCTTTGACCCTAAGCACCATTGCTTTACATTTCCTGATTATCAGTTAGTGCCAACCATGGAGGAGTTCTCTAAACTTCTGGGTATCCCTGTTCTTGATCAGAAACCATTCACAGGTTTGGAGAAGGAGCTTAAACC
Source organism: Lathyrus sativus (assembly GCA_963859935.3). Classification (NCBI taxonomy): domain Eukaryota; kingdom Viridiplantae; phylum Streptophyta; class Magnoliopsida; order Fabales; family Fabaceae; genus Lathyrus; species Lathyrus sativus. Next base: position 37,750,536 of record OZ012737.1, on the reverse strand, counting down.
TGAAGTTATTGCTGCAGCTCTACATCTGAAGAAGTCTGACATTGTTCTAGAGACGAGAAGCGGAGTCAAGGGTATTCTTGCCAAGGTATTAATGGATAAAGCTCAAATGTTCTTGAAGGCCATGAGCTATGATGCTTTTGAGGAGATCTTAGCCTTACTGATATATGGCTTAGTGTTGTTCCCCAATCCAGATCAGTTCATAGATGTTCATGCCATCAACATTTTCCTGAGTCACAATCCAGTGCCTACATTGCTTGGAGACATCCTACATTCTCTTCACACCCGTACTACAAGGGCAAGAGGAACTTTGATGTGCTGCATACCTTTGCTCTCTAGGTGGTTTATTTCTCACCTTCCTCGCTCAGTAATGAAGAATGAGCAAGGGTTCAGATGGTCCAAGAGGATCATGTCACTATCTCACTCAGACATTCATTGGTGCTCCAGATCTATGGAGAATGTCACCATCATTGACCGTTGTGGGGAGTTTCCTAATGTGCCACTTCTAGGCATAAGAGGAGGCATCACCTACAACCCTTCTCTAGCTTTACGACAGTTTGGTTACGCCCGGAGCGATGGTCCACATGACATGTTGATTCAGGGCATCGTGTTTGACTACGACAACGATCTTCAGGGTTACCGTCAGAGATTCATACGAGCTTGGGGAAAGGTAAACAGGATTGACAGCAAGACACTGGAGCCTAAGTACACCATTCCTATGGAGGCTTATCTCAGATGGGTACGATTTCGTGCTCAGACACTCATGATGCCATATCCTGCCATCCTACCAGTTACCATGGAACCTGTTGCTGAAGGAGACACAGTTTATACCATCCTTCACCCAGACATGCCTACTGATATGGAAGACTTGCAGAGATCATGGATCCAACTGAAAGAGCAAAGGGATGCTTTCGAGGCTCGTTACAAAGCAAGCCAAGCAAGGATCCTAGAGCTAACAAAGCTACTTCATGAGGAACGAAACCTCAACTCATACCTCAACACAAAGAGGAAGCCTCCCACTGGGAAGAAAGAATCTAATGCTGTGTATGGTCAGCCTGATCGTAACAGAAGGCATCAGTCTGTTAGTGCAGTTCATGTTTCAAATCCAACTCCTGCAACAACAGAGCAGCCTCAAGGCAACCAGCAGAGGGCTAGAAGACAGTTCACGAAGATCAACATGTCAATGGCTCAGGCATTGCAACACTTGTTGAAGGCTGAACTTATTACCCTGAGGGAGGCTCCTCAGAATCCCAATGTTACCTCTCCCAAGTACAATCCCAATGCACGATGTGCATATCATTCAAACTGTCCAGGACATGATACTAATAACTGCTGGGTCTTGAAAAACAAAATTCAGGATATGATTGATGCTGGAGAAATTGAGTTTGATCCACCAGGTACTCCAAATGTGATTACAGCTCCAATGCCAAATCACGAGAAGACTGTCAACGCCATTGATGAAGATATTGATGAAGATCTGCATGTCTATTCAGTTATGGAGTTGAGCACACCATTGTCTGTTATCAAAAAGAGGTTAGTACAAGTCGGGATCTTTCCAGGTTGTCATGAAGATTGTCTATATTGTACCTATAAGTCGGATAGTTGCTTCATTTTGAGAGATGGGATTCAACATCTCATGGATAAATATACTATAGTGTTTGAAAGAAGACCAGCATCTGTAGAAAGTATGGTGGATCATCTGACTCAGGATAAGAAGATTGAAGAGGTTGATATGGTTGACAAAGTACCACTAAGAATCACTTCAAAGGGTCCCATTAAAATCACTCATCAGGGCCCAATCAAGATTACTGCTGAAGGTCCTGTGAAAGTTGTCACTGAAGCCAGAGTAGCTCCTTTGATCATTACCACTCCTGGTCCTATTCCTTATACATCTGACAAAGCTGTGCCTTGGCACTATGGGTCTGATGTTTACATCCATGGTGTCAAACAAGAGCCTTTACCTGATATGCCTGTTGACATTGATAATATTGCCGGATCTAGCAAGATCACTCGTAGTGGAAGAGTCTTCTCTCCTCCAGTTGCTTCTAAGAGTGCAGTTACTCCTGCTGTTACTTCCACCACTGATGCTCGGGGAAAGGGTCCTGTTATTGAGCCTGTATCTACTGATGTGCCAGCTGCTGATGACCTCTCTAAGCATATGGAAGAAGTATTGAAAATCATTCGCAAGAGTGATTATGATATTGTTGATCAGCTGGGGCATACTCCCTCAAAGATTTCTATGCTCTCCCTGTTATTATGTTCTGAGGCTCATGCCAAGTCATTGATCAAGTTTCTAAAGATGGCTCATGTACCCAGTGCAATTTCTGTGGACCAGTTTGAGAATTGTGTTGCTCACCTGACCTATGACAACGGGTTAGGATTTTCTGATGCTGACTTGACCCCTGCCAAGAGGGATCATAACAGGGCCTTGCATATTTCAATTGAATGCAGGGGCACTACCCTGTCTCATGTGCTGATAGACAATGGTTCCTCTCTGAATGTGTTGCCTAAGGAAGTCCTGAACAAGCTGAGTCCTGAAGATACGGTATTGAAGCCCAGTAATATTGTGGTAAAGGCTTTTGATGGTTCTAGAAGAGTAGTGCATGGGGAAATTGATCTTCTAATCAAGGTTGGCTCTCAGGTGTTTACTGCTACATTCTATGTGATGGATATTCGTCCTTCGTACTCATGTCTGCTTGGTCGTCCCTGGATCCATGGGGCAGGTGCTGTGACCTCCACATTACATCAAAAGTTGAGATATCCGGTGAATGGAAAAGTTGTTACTGTCTTTGGAGAGGAAGAATACTTTGTCAGCTATGTAAACACTTTCAAGTATCTGGAAGTAGAAGGTGAATACATTGAAACTCCATGTCAGTCATTTGAAGTGGTTCCCTGGGCTGTTAAGGATTGTGTGACTCCTCCTGCTGTGAAGAAGGTTCCTGTGGTCATCAGAAACCCTCCAACAATGGCAATGGCCTCCCTCAATGACGCAAAAGCTATGGTGGAAGAAGATGGTTGTACTATTTGGGGTCAGCTTCCTGATATTCCATACAAGTCTGACAAGTTTGGTTTGGGTTTCACTGCAGAGTCCCAGAAGGCTGTTCATCGTGCTCGTGCTGTTCGTATCACCAATCAAGGGGTTATCAATGCTGTGGGAGACCAAGATGAAGACTACAACTTGGAGGCATGGATTTTTCCTACTGTGGGTGCTGGACTCAATAATTGGGAAGCTGAAGATGTTGTCCCTATCTCCTTTAGTCAGGAGTAAATACTATTATTGTGTTATGTTTTTAAATTTAAACTTTCAAGCCATGTGCCTTACCCGGGGCACAATGGTGTGCTTGTTACGGGTTGTCATTTCATTTGCATACTTCATTCCATAAAATCAATGGACGTTTCGTTTTCGTAAATATTGTGTTCCTTGTCTTTCTTTTTCTTTTATTTTTGCTTTATCAGCTATGTGTTCTTACACACACCCACGTCACTACAATGCCGATCCTCATCCACTCTGGATCCAGTTGATAACAGTTCTACTATTGCCAATTACAATTTCGAGAATCCGATCTATCAAACTGAAGACGGAGACGAAGACGATCGTGAAATACCTGTAGAGCTTGCTAGGTTGTTACAACAAGAAGAGAAAGCTATACAACCACATGAAGAGCCAGTCGAAGTTGTGAATCTGGGAACTGAAGAAAACAGAAAAAAGGTCAAGATAGGGGCAACATATCAGCATGCTATGGTGGCTTTGTTTCATGATATGATTCATCAGGAGATAGAGGTATATGTGGATGATATGATAGCCAGATCTCAGAATGAAGAGCAACATCTTGATCATCTGCACAAGTTGTTTGAGAGGTTGAAGAAATACAAGTTGAGATTGAACCCGAACAAGTGTGCTTTTGGAGTTAGATCTAGAAAACTCCTGGGTTTCATTGTCAGTGGAAAAGGTATTGAAGTGGATCCTGCAAAAGTGAAAGCTATACGAGAGATGCCAGCTCCCCGTACTGAGAAGGAGGTTAGAGGTTTCTTGGGATGATTGAACTACATTGCAAGATTTATTTCCCAATTAACTACCATCTGTGAGCCAATCTTCAAGTTGTTGAAGAAAGATCAGGTGATGGAATGGAATGATGCGTGCCAGACTGCCTTTAATGAAATCAAGAGATATTTGCTAGAACCCCCAATTTTAATGCCACCAGTTGATGGAAGACCCTTGATTATGTATTTAACAGTATTAGACAACTCAATGGGGTGTGTATTGGGGCAACACGACGAGTCTGGTCGAAAAGAGCAGGCAATATACTACCTTAGCAAAAAGTTTACCGACTGTGAAACAAGATACTCACTGCTCGAGAAAACTTGCTGCGCTTTGGCATGGGCTGCTCGCCGACTAAGACAGTATATGTTGACCCATACTACCTTGTTGATTTCGAAGATGCAGTTCAAGATTAAGCATCACAACTCTTCTCCGTATCGTCCAAAGATGAATGGGGCAGTTGAAGCTGCTAATAAGAACATTAAGAAGATTGTACAGAAGATGACTGTTACTTACAAGGGTTGGCACGAGATGTTACCATTTGCTCTGCATGGTTATCGTACTACAATACGTACTTCAACAGGGGCAACCCCATTCTCCTTAGTCTATGGTATGGAAGCAGTTCTGCCTATTGAAGTTCAGATCCCCTCCTTGAGAATTATGAAGGATGCAGGCTTGGATGAAGATGAGTGGATTCAGACTCGACTTGACCAGATAAATTTGATTGATGAGAAAAGGTTAGCAGCAGTTTGTCATGGCCAGATGTACCAGAAACGGATGATCAAAGCTTTTAATAAGAAGGTTAAGCCAAAGGTATATCAGGCTGGTGACTTGGTAATAAAGCGTATCATATTACCACAGGGTGATCCTAGGGGCAAGTGGACTCCAACATATGAGGGACCATTTGTAGTCAAGACAGTGTTCTCAGGAGGTGCCATGATACTGACTACAATGGATGGTGAAGACTTCCCACAACCTGTAAACGCAGACATAGTTAAAAAATACTACGTATAAAAAGAGACCCGCTAGGTTGACAGGCCTAGGCAAAAATAAGGGCATCCCGGCAAACCAAAAGGGTTTGGGCAAAAATTAGGGATATATATATAAAAAGATGTACACCCGGCAAGTCGAAAACCTGAAAAGGCGGCTTGGGCAAAAAAGGGTATCCCGGTGGATTGAAAACCTGAAAGGGCAATCCAGGCAAAAGTTAGGGATTAAAGCGTATGACTATGTCTCGTTTGGATCACTCATGAAACTGCAACCAGTTGTACTACTTACTCAAGCTCAAACAGATAGAGCTCAATCCAATCGTTTCCGTCTCAACAGCAAGAAGATGAGATACTTGAGTGGCAATAGTAGAATTGAAACTCCATAGGATTATTTCCCACACAGCTGATTCTTTTTGTAAAACTTCATGACAAAATTCTCTTACTAGGGTTTATGTCTCCTTGTACAAACTTACCCGTGTATGGGTCACTTTTGATATAAATAAATTCCATCTTTCGAATCCAGATTTACTTTTACCCTATTTACATAAGCGAAACGTCCATTGGTTGTGTTTGAATGTATGTATACCTTTGAATATGATTGATGTTTACCAGAAATGCATGTATGCTTTTAATATGATTGATGTTTACCAGAAATGCATGAAAATGCAGTAATAGTATTTACTAAGGACGAACGAGGGAAGGATTTCAACGAAGCTTCGCCGGTTCATCTTTACAAGACAGTTACAAACCATCAGTAGGACTAATCCATTTTCACAAAGTCTAATCTCCCCTGGAATTTATATCCATCTCTTTTATCCTCCTACGGATATACGGGAAATTACTTTCCAATAAGGGCACGATGAACGAAGACGGGATGTTATACTTATCCTACTATCAAACGAAAACGAAGGTTATCTATACCCTACTATCCCCAACGACGGGAGGTTATCTATACCTTGTTATCCCCAACAACGGGAGGTTATCTATACCTTGTTATCCCCAGCAGACAGAGGGTTATATATTCTTCAACAACGAATCGGGATTTATTTTCCTTGGCCAGCAGTTGTTATACAAGGATATCCAGACACTTCCAGCAGTGTCATAGCATACATACATCATTTACATCATACCATAACATATATGTCTATAGTACATTACCTAAGTGCATCATGTCATACATGCATACCTAAAACAGAAACTAATGTTGTTATACAGAATGCTACCTTGTTTTCAGGTTAATTATCCAACAAACAATCTTATGATCTTTGGGACTGCTTTATTGTAACCTCAGGGTTACTTTATCCTCCTGATGAGCTTCTTATTACTTTGGGACTGCTTTATTGTAACCTCAGGGTTATTTTATCCTCCTGATAGCCTCTCATGACTTCAAGACTGCTTTAGAGCTACTGATTGCTCTATCCTCCTGAAATCATCCTATTACTTCAAGACTGCTTTAGAGCTATTCATTGCTCTATCCTCATGAGGTCATATTACTACTTCAAGACTGCTTTAGAGCTATTCATTGCTCTATCCTCCTGAAGCCATTATTACTTCAAGACTGCTTTAGAGCTATTGATTGCTCTATCCTCCTGAAGACATATCACATTATTATTTCAAGACTGCTTTAGAGCTATCCATTGCTCTATCCTCCTGAAATCATTACTTCAAGACTGCTTTAGAGCTATTGATTGCTCTATCCTCCTGAAGACATATCACATTATTTCAAGACTGCTTTAGAGCTATCCATTGCTCTATCCTCCTGAAATCATTACTTCAAGACTGCTTTAGAGCTATTGATTGCTCTATCCTCCTGAAGACATATCACATTATTATTTCAAGACTGCTTTAGAGCTATTCATTGCTCTATCCTCCTGAAGCCATCTAATTACTTCAAGACTGCTTTAGAGCTATTGATTGCTCTATCCTCCTGAAGACATATCACATTATTATTTCAAGACTGCTTTAGAGCTATCCATTGCTCTATCCTCCTGAAATCATTACTTCAAGACTGCTTTAGAGCTATTGATTGCTCTATCCTCCTGAAGACATATCACATTATTTCAAGACTGCTTTAGAGCTATCCATTGCTCTATCCTCCTGAAATCATTACTTCAAGACTGCTTTAGAGCTATTGATTGCTCTATCCTCCTGAAGACATATCACATTATTATTTCAAGACTGCTTTAGAGCTATCCATTGCTCTATCCTCCTAAAATCACTACTTCAAGACTGCTTTAGAGCTATTGATTGCTCTATCCTCCTGAAGACATATCACATTATTTCAAGACTGCTTTAGAGCTATCCATTGCTCTATCCTCCTGAAATCATTACTTCAAGACTGCTTTAGAGCTATTGATTGCTCTATCCTCCTGAAGACATATCACATTATTTCAAGACTGCTTTAGAGCTATTGATTGCTCTATCCTCCTGAAGACATATCACATTATTATTTCAAGACTGCTTTAGAGCTATCCATTGCTCTATCCTCCTGAAATCATTACTTCAAGACTGCTTTAGAGCTATTGATTGCTCTATCTCACGTTATTTCAAGACTGCTTTAGAGCCATTGATTGCTCTATCCTCCTGAAGCCATCTAATTATTTCAAGACTGCTTTAGAGTTATCCATTGCTCTATCCTCCTGAAATTACATTATTATTTCAAGACTGCTTTAGAGTTATCCATTGCTCTATCCTCCTGAAATCATCCTACTACTTCAAGACTGCTTTAGAGCTATTCATTGCTCTATCCTCCTGAAGCCATCTAATTATTTCAAGACTGCTTTAGAGTTATCCATTGCTCTATCCTCCTGAAATTACATTATTATTTCAAGACTGCTTTAGAGCTATCCATTGCTCTATCCTCCTGAAATCATTACTTCAAGACTGCTTTAGAGCTATTGGTTGCTCTATCCTCCTGAAGACATATCACATTATTATTTCAAGACTGCTTTAGAGCTATCCATTGCTCTATCCTCCTGAAATCATTACTTCAAGACTGCTTTAGAGCTATTGATTGCTCTATCTCACATTATTTCAAGACTGCTTTAGAGCTATTGATTGCTCTATCCTCCTGAAGACATATCACATTATTTCAAGACTGCTTTAGAGCTATCCATTGCTCTATCCTCCTGAAATCATATCATTGCTTCAAGACTGCTTTAGAGCTACTGATTGCTCTATCCTCCTGAAATCATCCAATTATTTCAAGACTGCTTTAGAGTTATCCATTGCTCTATCCTCCTGAAATTACATTATTATTTCAAGACTGCTTTAGAGCTATTGATTGCTCTATCCTCCTGAAGACATATCACATTATTATTTCAAGACTGCTTTAGAGCCATTCATTGTTCTATCCTCCTGAAATCATATTATTGCTTCAAGACTGCTTTAGGGTTATCATTATTGATTGCTCTATCCTCATGAAGACATGCTGTTACATCAGTGTTACTCCAGACTCCTGACAGTTCTCATTATACTACTGAAGAACTTTCCCCTAGGGGCATCTTCAAGCCCACTCAATCATGTTCAACCAACCATCAATATCACTCCATGCACTGGTGAGTGCAAATTTTTGGGCTTTTGTGTTCAATCCCCTTCAACCTTCCAGGTTACGACTGGCAAATATACCAATCTAACCCCTCAGGTTTCAGAAAATTGAACAGGGGCAGCTGTTGCACCCCAAAATTTGCCCTCACAATACAAGACTTTGTGTTCTAAGAAGGTTCACAAGGTTCACAAGTTTCTCACCTGTTGTTAAATCACCATATTCTTGGAGTATGTGCTGCTGTTATACTTTGGAGATCTCCCATCGATGGTTGTATCCTGTCCCCGTGGAGTCCCACTTCGTTGAGTCTGTTACTCATTTGTTTCTCGCATGCCGTGAATCATGTCTAGTGCATTTTAGTTGCTAAAGGGAAAAATGGTCATTCTCACGTTGTTGCTGATAATTTTTGAAGATGAGCTGTTGCCGTTTTTTTTAGGTCGAGATACGATGGGCCGAGTCTCTGTCACCAGTGGATTTCTGAGACATTCATTCGTCACATGGTTTGATTATATTGAGGTGTCAATTTGGTTTGGTTCATGGTATTGAATTTATTCATCAAAAACACAATTGGATTTTTTGGCACCGAGTATATTTCTGCTTTACTGTCGAGGGATTTTCTCTGTTCTTCCTGTCTATTTTAAGTCGTTCAAGGCCCTTCCCGATTCTATCATCAAGTGCGACTTAATTTAGAATATATTGGGGGAAATTAAGGTTATATCAGTTGTGTGAGCAATATGTATTGGAGTGACAAGGTTCGATTTGAGTGATTGTCGGATTTTTATTTATGCTGAATTTATATGGTGAAATTGAGATTATTGTTCAAGTTGGATCAGATTAATTTCAACCGGTGGATCTTATTAGAGGTTACTTGATCAGTAAGGTTTAATCGGATATTTGATGGAGCAGTCAGGTTGCGACAAAATCAAGATCATGAAAAGAATAATCGGAAAGTAACTAGGATAGAAAATATATTGAACTTTATTCACAATATTTTTTAGTACAAAGAGGAATTAAAATTGGAATATTTTTGAATTTATTCATAAATATTTACAATTTACAAAAGGAGAGTAAAGTACATTTCATCCTAATTTCTAAAGTCCCAATTTCTCTAAAGGTCTTCAATGCTTGATTTCTCGATTAATCTTTCGTACGCGGCTCTTTTCTTCACGCCTGCACAAACAAAGCAAAATAGAACAATGGATTAAAGTTAGACGGTTATTGTGACACCCTCAGAAAAGTCACTCATCACCGGGTGTCGGGAGGGCACGACTAATGCCGAAACCAAACTCCCATGTCCATTTCTCGATCCCGGCTACCAACCGACAGCCTCTGTTCTATAGTTTTAAACGGGACAGCCGAGAAAGAGAAAGAGTAAAAAGAAGCGCGAGCCGAAATGATTTTGCCGAAAAGTGGTGATATGCCGAAATTGGATTCGTGAAGCCTAACTGATTACAATCCGGATTTTCTATCAAGTAAATATCAAATCCAATCCGAATTCAGACCCAGATGCCAATAGATCTGAACCGGTTCCAAAAATATCCAACACCTGAAATACCAGAAGCAGATCAGTATCAAAAAAAACCAAGTTAGATTATCAAATCCAAACGGTATCAGGAAGATCAGTTCATATCAGAACGAGTCCATCATCACTAACACAATAACAGGTAGCAGTAACAGCGGCATGATGGGAAATATTTCAACAAACAAGAGCAACGACTGCATTGGCAAAGGACAACAACCAGCATAGCAGGCAAGCTCGTGCAAACATCAATAACAAGTATTTCAACAATTCATAACAATCATGACAAAGGAATTTCCACACCATCGGAAACCACCGCAACGGTAGTAAGCCAACGCATCGGTGGCAGCAGCAAATACTTCCATATCAACATCAACATTTCAGCTGCAAACAACAAAAGGTTTTTCTTCGCATCAGCAAGCATCAACGTCTCAGCAGCGGCAAGCAAGTATTTTCGCGTCATCTACAAGCATTTGCAAGTATCAACACCAGTTCAACACCTCCAAGTCAATTGCAAGAAAAACATCCACAACAGCAGTACATCAAATACCAACCTCAAGCACCAAGCATGCCAGCTGCGAACAACAATAGCAAATATCAGTTGCAAGCAAGCTACAGTTAACAATAGAAATATCAATAATCTCGGTTCATCATCTGCAGCAACAACAACATATTGACCATCAAAGCAATTCGAGGTCCAAGAGTAAATATAGGAGAAGGATGTATTCTTAGCCCTCAGGTGGTTCATCATTGGGCAAGGCTCGAGTAGCCAGGAGGACTATGGCCGTGGCCATTATCAAACTCCCTACCGAGCATCGAAAATCGAAATAAGGCAACTGTTTCGAACAACTCAATGTAATTCGCAAGGCAACTACATCCGACAACCCAATATGGCTCAGACTATTAAGTCGTCATCACCATTATGTCCTTTCTCGCCAATGGCACAAGACCGGCAGCCTCCGAACTTATTTGCACCTGAAAGAAGAAGAAGAAAAGTGAGTGTACGTTCCATAACCAAAGGAATTGAAATCCGAAACCGTATCAGCCAGAAAGGGCTAAACCAAAGAAAATAAGTTATCCAAATCCAAATGAGCGAAAATCCATATCTGTAGAAGATCAAAACCATATCAGATAAAATCAACAGATCCAAATCTGGACCAAATCGATCCAATATCAGAAACAGAATCCAATCATATCAGCAAATCAAATCGTCATAAAAAAAATAATAACGTACAAACATAGATCCAAAGCCCACAAAATCCATTCAAGAAGAATATAAAAGGGAACCATAGCACCTGATCAAACCCTAGGGAAAGGAGAGAGCGAAGAACAACGCGAACGGTGGCCGCGAGAGAGAAAGGGGGCTAAGGTTCGAAAACCTAGAGAGAGAGAGGACAAAATTGCGAACCCTAACGAATAACCATCGGTGGCCGTTAAACTCGAACGAAGGAAAGTTGTGAAGCAAAGGCCGCCTTCGTCTTCGACGGGCAACCACGCTTCGAGGCTCAGCTTAGCTTCATCGCCACCATCATCGCCTCAACGAGATCATCCGAACTCAAGCTAAAAGGTTGATTACTCATATTTCAAGATCTCATATATTTGTGTGCGTTTGTGTTTTCAGGAATGGGTGAGATGGAAAACCCAACATCGAATGGCCGATGGAGAAGATGAAACAAGAACGAGACGAAGAGCATGCGCCGCGAGACAAAACGGGGGTTTTGGAACCCTAAGTTTCTACTATGACATTCAGTTGAAGTGGCAACGGGCCGAAGAATCACCGGCCCAACTTCTCAAACTTTTTTTTTATTTATTTTTTATTTTATTCTATTATTATAATTATTATTATTATTATTGATTTGTTAAAATAATGTTAAAATCCATTTTTTAAAATAAATAGTATTATTATTATTTTTTTTTCAAATGACATAAAAACCTACCTTAAAAAAAAAATAATAATAATGTGGAGTTTTGTTAGATAATTAGGTTAAAATAGTTTTTGAGGATTTAAGTTAAATTAATTTATCAATATTAAAAATCCTATTTTAATTCAAATTGAAGTTTATATCATAATATAAAACCACAAAAATATGCATAATTTCACTTCCTGGCGTGTCTGATAATTCATCTAATTCTGCCCACTAACGTTGTTTGTTCGTTTTGCAGCTTATTATGTTTACCGTTATTTATTTATAATTGTAACTGTTTCCTGGTTGTAATCTCGCGAACCAATAATCGCATTTACTCTCCGCATTTTACTTCCACTTGTATGATTTAAACTTCTCACACTTTCATCACTATTATTTATGTCACATTGCACACATCCGAAGGTTAGGTCTAGCTTTTGGTCGCCGCGCCAATAGTCCTCAACTTCAAACCCTTTCACCTTACAAACCCTAAATTTTCATACATGTCTCGCCGTGGACAAAATTACAATTTTACCCTTAGCATTAGGTCAAAGAGCCGCCGCGCTCATTTTAGGGTTTCCCGCCGTGGAATCCCTAATTTAACCCTAATTACAACTTAACATTTCAACGTAGAGATTTGGAGTTTCTACACTCCACGTAAGCGTGTCCTTAAGATGCGTTTATTCCCCTTGAGACCTTGACCACAGTCAAGAAGTTTCCAACCTCCCTATTGAGGGGAACTACGATTACTCTGATTCCGCTCCCGTAAGGATACGTAGGCACAAGATGCGATGTCTTGCCGAGTAAACTTAGAATTAACCCCCTTATTATTTATTATTGCTTATTTATATTTTATTTATCTTTGCTATTTAATTATTTTGCTTATTATTTTGTAATTGTTTCTTGGATGTAAAGTTGCTTAATTATTTAATTATTATTATGGTTAGTAATTAGGGAGTGTAACAACCTGTATGTAATATTAAAATAAATTTAGATCACTTTTAAATAAAGATAATTAAAATAAACACGTCACACACGTAAGTCGATTTTAATCGCCGTCTCACTTCCTAAGGATATCCCTCAAGTTGCCTACGAATAATGGTTAAGTGGGGTGTATAAAGCAAGTCCCTCAAATAGAAAAAAATCATCAAAGTCCCTTATGGTTGCCTTTACGAATCGAGTCCCTTTCGAAAAATGATGATGGTCCCTTATATGTGCTTATTACATCCCACAATGGCCTTCAAAGTCAAATTGTCCCTCACATATCCCTTAACATCCAAAGTAAGGACTACCTACTCCATTATAGTAGGGATAGTCTTACTAAAGGAAAGAATAAAGAATAAGAAAGACCTTTAAACATTAGGGTAGGTTACTCCTAGGTGCTTGCTCACTTCAAAACTGTTTCACACTTAAACAAATTTTCAACAAGTTTTCAAACAAGTTCTTAACACATCCTTACATGGATTATTTATTAACTATTCTGAAAATTTTCTATTCACACACTACACTTTCAAAACAATTCAAAAGTGAGCTTAAGTACCTAAGAGCCCATGGATAACCATGGATGAAAAGGGTGCTAACACCTTCCCTTTTCATAACCTACCCCCCGGACCCAAAATATTCTCTAAGGTCTTTCCTGTTCTTTTATAACCTTTCCTTATGGATAAAATAAAAGTCGGTGGCGACTCTTGCTATCCGCAACATTGTTTAAAGTCAGTTCTCCCACCGTGTTACATGTGGACCGGTAAGATCGACACACCTTGCGTGCTTTGTGGTGATGTGTTGTGATGAGTGGATCCGTATGATCGATATGTTGATTGTGCATTGCATTTATATGTTGTTGTGGGATGCATTTGGGTCAATAGGACCGACATGCCTTGTGTGCATTGTATGTGATAAGTTGTGTGGTGAGCGGATCCGTGGGATCGACGCACTTTGTGTGCTTGTTATGTATGTATTTTGTGATGGGAATGGATCTGTGGGATCGGTACGCCTTGTGCGTCGTGTGTGTGTATATATATATATATATATATATATATATATATATATATATATATATATATATATATATATATATATATATATATATATATATATATATATATATATATATATATATATATATATATATATATATATTGTGCGAGGGGTGGATCAATAGGGTCGGTTTGCACTTGGTATGCTAGATGTATGATGTGTATGAATATGGTTGTGTGCTCCTGTAGAGGAGGGTGATGGCCCAGTGACCATCGGTATTGTTGGTGTGCTACCTGTGAGGAGGGTGATGACCAGTTGTCCATTGTTAATGTGTTGTGCACCCGGTGAGGAGAGTGATGGCCATGTGTCCATCGATGTTGATGAGGTGCTCCCGTTGTGGAGGGTAATGGTCAGGTGTCCATCGGAGATGTGCTCCCATTGTGGAGGGTGATGGCCAGGTGTCCATCAGTATTGTTGTGGTGCTCCCATTGTGGATGGTTGATGGCCAGTTGCCCATCAGTGTGGTGTGCTCCCTGTGTGGAGGGTTGATGGCCAGTTGCTCATCGTTGATATGTGCTCCTGTGTGGAGGGTTGATGGCCCGATGCCCATCGTGATTGTGAGTCGGTACCACATGTTAAGAGTTGTGTGAGTGCATTGTTGCGTGATTGTGTGTTGTGGTTGACGGTGGGGACCGTGAGTCCGGATGATATGTATATGAAATAGTATTATCATTGATTTCTGCCTTTTATTTCATGTACTATTATACCATTATTATTTATTCGTAATTCTCACCCCCTTTGTTACTGTTGTGGTCTGTGCTTCTTCGGAAGTACAGACAATCCATGTGTTTAGCTAGTTAGATTGTGGTGTCTCCGTATGACTGCTCTGATACGTAACACCGGGGCGTTTTTGGGAGTATTATTGTGTATGTTTGATATGTGTGTCCCCGTGGCGTATCTGATATTTTGTGAGATGTTTGATGTTGATCGGTGATGATGTTATGTATTTTAGGGCAGACGGCCGTTATTGTATATATGATGATGATGATGATGATGGATATGGATGATGTATGTATATGATATTTTGTGTTATGGCAGACCATATCTTTTTCCGCTGCAATTTTATTGAAAAATTCAGTTAAATTATTTGAAAAAAATATTTGTGGAAATTTTGAGGTGTATTGTGGCATCTCGTTTGGGAGAGAAACTCTGATATGTTTTATTTGATTGTTTTATTTCATTTTGGGAACGGGGTGTTACAAGTTGGTATCAGGGCAGGTCGGTCCGTCCGGCCAGTGTAGTGTGTGGAGTCTGTCTATAGGATATAGTTGCTTATTTTCTGTTAACCTGGATTATTGTTGAGCAGAATGGCTGGGAGAAATGACGCGGCGTTGGCTGCGGCGATGCAGGCTATGGCACAAGTGGTGGCCAACCAGAATCTGGCTGCGGGAGCTCAGTTTAGAGACCTGACGCAGTTCCAGAGCAACAAGCCACCAAAGTTTGAAGGTGGAATTCTGGATCCGGTAGCTGCACAGAAATGGCTGAAGGCAATAGAGAAGATCTTCAGAACCATGGGGTGCAGTGACGAGCAGAAGGTGAGGTTCGGTACTCACATGCTCGAGGGGGAGGCCGAGGCTTGGTAGGATAATTGCCGTTAAAGGATGGAAGCTTCGGGGACTCCGATTACTTGAGAGGTGGTTCGGTCTGGATTTATAGAGAAGTATTTTCCAGAAGATGTCAGAAGTGCTAAAGAGGTGGAATTTTTGGAATTGAAACAGGGCAGTATGTCGGTAGCCGAGTATGCGGCTAAGTTTGAGGAGCTGGCTCAGTATTGTCCTCATTACAATACTGAGGAAGCTATGACTTCGAAGTGTCTGAAATTTGAGAATGGGCTGAGGCCAGAGATCAAGATGGGAATCACATGTCAGAAAATCAGGAGCTATCCTGAGTTGGTGAGTAGGAGTCGTATCTATGATAACGATAACCGTGCGAGGATCACACACTTCAAGGCGGTAAGTGATCGTAAGGGTAAACAAAGGTTCGGTGGTACTCCTTACAGTGTTCCGACTGGTAAGGGGAAGTTCAAGGGTGTTGTTGATAGGAAGCCCAGAGAGGGTAGGGGCGTCGACTGGTACGAAGTGTTTCCGGTGCGGTGGCATGGGTCATCGTGCCAATGATTATCCTCTTGATGCGAAAAAGTGCTTCAAGTGTGGGAATCCGGGCCATGTGATGGCGGATTGTAGGACTAATATGCCTACTTGTTATAACTGTGGCAAGAAGGGCCAAATTAGTACTCATTGTGAGAAGCCAAGGAGGCCTCAGGCGCCTCAGGTGGCGGGTAAAGTATTTGCAGTTGTGAGAACTCAAGCGGAAGACGGAGAGCGTTCGATCAAAGGTACTTGTTTTATCAATAACATTCCTTTGACTGCTATGATTGACACGGGTGTGACCCACTCGTTTATCTCTGTTGATTGTATGAAGAGGTTAGGTTTGGTGCCGACTACTCTTGAGCGGCGGATTGTTGCACCCTAAAATTTGCCCAACCTTATTCCTTGGGTTATGTTTCAATGTCATTAGCATTTGCATATAGAGTCATGTACATAGACTAACCATCTGCATAGCATAAGCATAGCAAGTCATTCAACAGGGGACCAATCATTATTTTCATCTCTAGAGGCCTATCAAGAGGTTATTCTCCCAATTCAATCTCATTCAAGTCATCAGGAAAGAACTTGAAAGCAAAGAGTTCAGCAGATCAAGCCTTGAGTCCATCTCCTAGCTGAGGGTATCTGAGGGTCATCAAGGAAAGTGTGAGCTGTGAGTTGAAGGCATGGAGAGTATCTAGACACTATGAGGGACTTAGAAAGTCATTTGGAGAAGGAGACAAGTCATTGATGAGAGCACAAGAGCTATAGCTGAAGGCAGTCAACTAGGGTTTCATCTAGGTCAACCCTAGGTCAACCCTAGGTCAATTGACTGATTTAAGGGGCATTCAAGTCTATTGGAGAGATGTGGGGTTCATCATTGAACATATAAAAAAGGATATGGAGATATGCCAAGAAGAATTCAAGAGAAATCAAGGAGAAGAGGAGCTTCTAAATTAGGGTTTCTGTGTAAAATTCCCTAGTTTAGGTCAAACTTCCAAGCAAAATAAGTCAAAATGCAAGCTTCAAATGGATCCTTGGCCAATATGAAACTTGTAGAGGATCTCAAGACCTTTAATTTGAGTGGTGGAAGACATCAAGGAGATTTATAGAACTCAAGTTATGGTCCTTGCAAGTTACAGGTCATCTGAGGTATCTGAAATTTTGTCTGTAAAAGTGACTTGACTTCCAAGCAATTTTTACCCCTCAAGGAGATTTCAAATGAACTTATGGTCAACATAAGAATTGTTCCTCATTGTCTTAGCTTTCTAGAATGGTATAGCATGCCCTCATATGATGTGTGGAGCTCAACTTATGGTCTTGGCAAGCAAAGGGTATTTTGGGCATTTGTGAATTATAGGTCAATTTAACCTATGTCCAAAACTCATACAAGGAGGCCTCAAATGGAAAAACTTACAACATCAAACTTGCTCCAAATGGGATTTTAAGTCTAGAAAGAAGGTCACAAATTGTTGGAAAAGCTCATAGCATGAAGTTGCATGATTGGTCCAAATTTGAACTAAAATGGCTTATAATTTGAATAAAGTCAAAATGAAAAATGGTTTGGGAGATTTATAAGTCCAAATGGAGACTTCCAATATATGATTTTGAATGGAAAAGGCATTCTAAGAACAATGGTTCAAACACTTTTTTGAGTTTAGTGGAAGATTTCAAAGTTATCCTTGGTTACTTGCATTTTAAGAAACATAGCCAAAATGAATCAAAGTTGGAAGGCAAGGGAATGTGTAAGAGGGATCTAGAATGTTCATGTGAGCCCTATATATTCATGAAATGAAGATTGATCAAGGGTTGGATTCATTTTTCACCAAAAATCTCACAAATTCTCTCATTCTTTCTCATTGCAATTTCACTTCAATCTCACAAAATCTTCATCAATTTTCATCTACATTGATTCTCCTACATTCAATCATCATCCTAGATCAGAATTGAATCAAAGATTTGGTGGTTAGAGCTCAATTTCGTGCACTTCCATCAAGAGCACACAAATTGCAATTTCCATTGAATAGCAAGATCCAAGCCAAGTTTCATCCAAATATTGCAAACAGAATCAAGTACATCAAGAATGGATCAAGATTGAAGCATACAAGAGCCTGGATCCACGTGATTACTCAGCCTCCATTAAAGCTTGCTCAAGGTGCAAATCTTTCTAACTTATGCAATCTAGGGAGATTTAGGTAGTTTTACTAGTATATTCATGGTCCATGCTGTTAGGAGGTTAGTTTAGATGAATTTGAGGCTGGATAGAGACAATTCATGGCAGGTGCACCAAACTGTTAGGGCTTGGAACTTGTAGTAGAGTGCATCATAATCTTAGTTTGATAGATCAGAATGATAACCATTAGTCATGGAAGAGATTAGTCTAGGTTTGATGGAGAATTGTGCTGATGAATTGCAGAGTATATTCATGGTAACCAGAACTTGTCTCGATCGGGTTTGTTGATTTGTTGATTTTCAGAGCAATCAAAGACCATAGGCGTATAGAGGGAGGAATTTAGAGCGATTTTCATGTTTATAGCGTGGCGTTTCATGGACTGTAGAGTGAGAACCGATTGAGGGAAGTTTGCTCGTGCATGTGCTTTCATGGTGTAAACCCTAAGTTCTTATGATCCATTGGAGAAGACGAAATCGTGGCCGTCTGTTTGGTGTTAGACCTTTGACCTCAGAGCCCATCGTGTGGCTGAGGTTTAATCTGATTTTGGAGGGAATTAGTTAGGTGCCCTAAACGCACCGTTTCATTAATTGAAACGGGCGGGCCTGAATGTGTATTGCTAATCCCACCACCCTGCTGCCAGGCCCAATCATTTGCACGTGAATCCTATGCTTTTCTCACCCCCTGCGTGGTTTTTATTTTCATTAATTCTGAAGTGGTTCTGGGCCTTAACCAACTTGCTTTTCACACCCCCGTCTGCCTGGCCCATCCAATTATTAACTGAGCGCGTTTGCTTATTGAACCCCCCTGGCTATTTCTCTATTCTTTTTTATTATTTTCTTTTCATGTTTTTTTATTCATTTTGAAAATTCATAATAAATACATAAAAAATCATTTTTAATCCATTCTTTTTACATCATTTTCATTAGAATGTGTAGAAAATTGTCATTAAATAAAGTTGCATTTTTATTTGTATTTGCTATTTTTTTCCATATTTTCTAAATAAATGTCATTTTAAATAGCTTCATTTCATGCATGATTTCATTAATTTTTGTTCTACTAAATGCTTTAATATTTTTTGTTCATTCTTTTTAGGTTGTTTAGATGAGATATTGAACTTATAGAAGCAATTTAGTTCCCATTTTTAGGAATTAGTTTTAGGTGCTTAATGTAGGCTTGAACAACATGAACAAATTAGGGTTTTTTAGGTGATGACTTAGGAAGTTTGATTCTTTCCCTTAGGACTTAGGATTTAACTAGATTAGTTATGGGAATATAGGGGCTATGGGTAGTTATTAGATCCCTTAGAGAAAAGTCAGGATTCCCCTACTGCTATTAATACTGTCTGTATATCTGATTGACTGGTGTGGTGTGCCCTCTGGGGATTATTGCTTGCTTGCTTGGGTATTGGGATTGTCTGGGGACCTGGGGAAGCTGAAGACTTGAGGAGATGAAGACCATTGGAGATCCAGATGTTGGAGTTCAACTTCCAGAGTTGAAGAGAAGATCCTTGCTAGCAGATGCTGAGGAACTAGGGTTTAGGAGCTAGGCAGAACCCTAGATTAGAAAGTTTGTTTTTCAAACATGGATTGCCTTGTCTGCATCCATTCTTCTCTGTGATTCAGAGTCTCTCTAAGACACTCACCCCCTTCCTTTGGAAGGCTTGGTGATAGGGTCTATGAGATAGAACTCTTGAGAGAAAATGTCTCTTGTGTTAGAAGCAGTCTGTTCACCACCCTTGGTAGTCAGCTGATTGCTTAACACCCAATTCACTCTTGTGACTGATTCCTCATCCTGGAGGTTTGGACTTGAAGAAAAGCCATTGCAGATAGAAGACTGATGATCAAAGCCCTTGCCTGAAGGCCATGAAGATGGAGATTGATGCTTGTTAAATCCTGTAGATGAATGGAGATTACTTGAAGCTAGATGCTGATTCAGAGCTGCTGAAGCTGTTTATTTTTTTGCTGTATTTCATTTCTTGATGTATTGATTGGTTTTCCTGACTGTATTGTTTGCTGTTTACCCTGTTGGGTTGAAAGTGAATCCTGTTCACTTTCGCCTATTGTTTTCTAGGTTCGAGGTTGAGTGGGACTCCCTTGCCTCGCTTGTACTGTTGCATCCATGCATTTTACTGCTTTACTGTATATATCTGATATTGTTTCTGTTTCTGCCTATCCCTTAGGATCTCTGTTTCTCTCTGCGCAAGAGAGGAGCATGATAGACACTAGGTCTTAACCCATGCATGATAACATTAGGTTAGTTTGTTTCCCTTCGCAACCGTAGGTTAGAGTTCTGTCTCTTTCTTTCTCAAAACAAACAGAAAAACACATAAAGATTTCAAACACAATAAAAGACACTTCTTCCGTAAAAGAATGTGAACTCATCAAAGCGTCATTTTTGTCCGCCGGGACTGTTAATCAAGAAAACCTTTTCAGAAGGACTAAAATCAACCAAGACAAGTTTGCGTCGTACGTGGCCTGAACTACGTTTGCTCTGATCTTTCATGCTGTATGAAAGTACGTAGGCATAGGATGCGATATCCTAGCGAGCAACCTTCCCCTCCTTTCCCGTAGGTAGGCGAACTACGTTGACTCTGATTTCTCGTTCCAGACGGGAATACGTAGGCATAAAGTGCGATACTTTGCCGAGTCATTTTTATTTTCATTTTATTTTCTTTTTAACCCTTGACCTATAGTTTAGATAGAATAACAATCCATACCCGAAAACAAGCGTGGATCCCATCGAGTACGATGGACGTGAGGGGTGCTAATACCTTCCCCTTGCGTAACCGACTCCCGAACCCAGGTTTTGGTTGCGATGACCATACCTTTCCCGTGTTGTGCGAGGTTTACTCTGAGCGTTTCCTTTCCCTCCCGTGGGATAAATAACGCACGGTGGCGACTCTTCTGTTCAGCCGGCGCCGATGTTCGCAGTAGCGACAGCTGGCGACTCTGCTGGGGATTCAACGTCCCCCGGCTGCTAAGGACTGCGATGGTTCTTATGCATTTGGGATCCAACGTCCCTTAAGAGAGTCAATCCTAACGCTTGTTTTCCCGTCGAGGATTTTGTATGGAGTTATTTTATATTTCTAACCTTGTATTTTCAGCTTTATATATTGATTATTGTTGCTGTATCAGGGTGTGACGGGTGTTCTGATATTGAGAGATAAGCCGGACCTGGGCTTGAGTGCACCTAGAATTAGAGTAGAAATTAGTGGGCGCCCGCTTGCTTTGCTTGCTTCGGTGTCCCATGAAATCTACACTCAGACGAGGTTCCTCTGGTTGGCCTCCTGCCCCTTCCTTTGGTTGGCGTGGGTTGCTGGTTAGTTGGATTGTCGACTCTGGGGACCGATCATTTGGAAGTTGGCTAAGTGAGGCCTCTTCAGGAATTGATGATGCCACTCTTTCTGGGAATCGTATCATCAACCCTGAAAGTCTGTGACGCCGACGACCGCATAGGATGCCGTACCTTGTGCCAGTTATAGGGCCACCCACCTGTGAGGGGATTCAGGGTTATGCAGGTAACTAGACCTTCAGACCACCGGTTATTTCTTGATCAGAGATCCTGGTTATTTATGGAGAGTTAGGAGGTCTGTCAGAGACCATTTGGAGATGTGTTCGGAGGTCTGTCGGAGACCATTTGGAGATGTATTCTGAGGTCTGTCAGAGACTATTTGGAGATGTGTTCGGAGGTCTGTCAGAGACCAGTGGGGGATATGATTTGAGGTCTGCCAGAGACCATTCAGGTTATGATTATGGGGTCTATCAGAGACCAATATTGGAGCTTTGTTTGAGGTATATCAGAGACCAGGGCTTGAGGACTTCTGGATGGTCTATCTGAGACCTTTCTTGATTGGGTTCAGGCTATTCAGCTACAGCTTTGGTCCCTGTTGCATGTTACTTGCATTGCATCCCTGCATATCCATTACCATTTGCATTTCACTAACGTGTGTCTGTGCTGCAGGTGCATTTGCATTTCCCTAGTTCTAGTGCCCAGACTTCTGAGTGTTTGATCATGACTAGCTTAAGGAGAACGGTTGCTTACAAATTGCCTACTCCTGATATTGTTCCTTTACTTGGGTTGATCTCTCTTGCTGATGAGGGTGTTCGTAGGAGCTTCCGGATGAGCTATGGTAGATTATTGAGATTGGTGTGCAAACCTACAGAGGTAGAGTTAGATGGGCTGTATGCTCTGATGCAATTCTACGACCCTGCTTTGAGGTGCTTTACGTTCTCTGACTTTATTATGGGACCAACCCTGGAGGAATACGCTGAGTATGTTGAGCTGCCCGTGCAGAATCAGGTTCCATTCATTCATTATGGCGCCAAACCCAAGCCTGAGGAATTGGCAAAAGCCTTGCATGTTGATGCTTCTGAACTTGTGACTACTATTTCCCGTGGAGTTCCAGGCTTCTCATTTCAGTTCTTAGTTGGTAAAGCCCAAGAGTACGCCAAGAGCGGGTGCTGGGTTGCTTTCAATGCTGTGTTGGCCTTGTGCATTTATGGCATAGTACTGTTTCCCAATATACCGGATTTCGTGGACTTTGATGCTTTCTACTTGTTTGCCGCTGGCAATCCTGTACCTACCTTACTCGGAGATCTCTACCACTCACTGCATTATAAGAATGAGAAGGGAAGAGGGAAGAATGTTCATCTGTGTGTGCCCTTGTTGAGTATGTGGTTTGAGAGTCACCTTCCTAAGAGAGGATCTGTTGCAGAGACTACAGTCCCAGTTGGTTGGTCAGAACGCCTGATGAGGCTATCTTCCGAAGACGTTGTATGGTTTGATCGAGATTTGTTGGGATCCGAGCTCATCTTCAGCTGTTTTGGGTACCCTAATGTGCCGCTAATAGGAAGAAAAGGGTGTATCAATTACAACCCTTCTCTATTCATTCGCCAGTTCGGATATGCACTGAAGAATCCACCTCAGGAGGAAGAAGTACAGGAATCTCTGTACTTCACAGGTGATGTGAAGGGGGAGTTATTAGCCAAGTTGCAACATGCCTGGACACGTATTAACCGCAAAGGGAAGCCACTGTTAGGTAAGAACGATTGCCAGGCCTATGCACCTTATAGAGTTTGGATTCAGGAGAGGGCTAGTCAGTTGCGGATGCCATTCCCAGATGCACCAATTCTTGTTCCCGTTCCGGTAGCAGAGCCGACTACTGTTCCTAGAGAAGTCTATGAACAAGTTGTGAAGGAAAAAGAAGCCTTGATGAAGATTAACGAAGGGTTAGAGCAAGAGTTAGCCCAGGCACGCAGTGAGAAAAACAAGGCCGTATATGCTTTCCAACAACAGATCGAGCTGGTAAACAGGTTAGGGGCCGAGTTGACCGAGGAAAAGAAAAAGCGCGAACGTCTGGGGCAAGAGTTCAGAAGTTCCCATGACATGCTGGAAGCCAAAAAGAAGGCGCTCGACGTAGCACACCGAGAGATATCTTCTTGCAACAAGACTTGGAATGCTACACTCACTAACAACAAGAAGAGGGAGGATAAGCTGAAGCAGCAAATTTCCGACCTCGAGGAGAAGCTGAAGTCTAGCATCAAGAAGTGTGAGGAAGAAGTGATGACCCGGTATAGTGTCCAGCATGCACTGAACAAGGCAATCAAATCCAGAGATGAAGCAGTGTCTCAGAAGCGAAAGTTAGAAGATTGCTTCGGAGAAGCAACATGGGAAGAAACTGCTGAAGACGTACGCCGTGTCCTTAAGAGGAGAAACCAGCTCGTTGAAGGGCTGCTTGATCGACCAAGCCATCCGGAGACCAAGAAGTTGATAGAGGAGTACCAGACTTTTGGGAGGATTTGATCATTTCATGTAGTAACTTGTATGCTTTATTTGCATAGTGCTGACCATCACCAGGATTGTTGGTTGAGGTCATGCCTTCTTTGTATTCTCAGCGATATTGTACCCTGGGCTTATTGATTCTCCCTGCAATATATGAGGCTTTCTATGATTCAGCTCCGATATTCCTATTGTCAGCACCGTCACTGCACCGGCACCTTCGCACTAGAACTGGGGGAATGAACTTCCCTAATGCACAGACATATTGCATTGCATTCATATTCATATTGCATTACAGGTAATCTTTGAATGGTGTCTTATTCCCTGCTCTGTACCAGGTACTTAACAGGATTGCAGATCAGCACCAGCACCGCTATTCTACACGCTCCAATTGTCGAAAAATCATGGACCAAATGCAGAACGAGATGCAGGATGTGCGCGAGAAGCTCGCCCTCTTCATGCAGACCATGGAAGCTATAGCAAAAGGGCAGGAGAATTTGCAGGCCATGGTCCAGCCTCTGTTGGCTCGAAACGCTGGTCATGGTAATGAAGATCATCAGTCTGTCCGGGTTGATACTGCTCATGGAGACGGCACTCCCACGCCAGTGGCTCCGCCCGTAGTCAATATACCTGCTGCTAATGTCAACAACGCTACCGCTGCTGTGAATGGTAACGTTGGAGTGGGGAATGAGACCGCTGTCCATAATGCTGGGCTGGGTGATGTCAATTTGGGAGATAATCTAGGAGGCAATGGCTTTGTCAATACTGGGTTCGGATTCAACGATCAGGGATTCGATAACACTGGGAAGTATGGCTTTAATGCTCAAGGCTTTGGGCAAGATGGTTATGGTATGGTCAATCAGGGTTACGGAGGCTTTGGAAACGGAAACGGTACTGGATTTATGGCTTTTGGTCCCGCTGGAGGTGTTCAAGGGTACGGCAACAGAGGCCGAGGTCCGGGGATGAATCAGATCAGAGCTGGACGTAATAATGCATACGATGGGTACGGGGCTGGAAATGGTATGTGGCAGGAAGATCAGCAGGAGGACGCCTTCTCCGGAGGAGGTTTTGAAGGGCCGATGGATGATTCCCAAAAGATTAGAATGCTGGAAGAGCAGATGAAGGGAGTCTTAAATCAAAGTGCTGTGGGTTTGGACATGGCAACAATGGGCTTGGTACCTGGCTTGAGGGTGCCAATTAAATTCAAAGCTCCTGCGTTCGATAAGTACAAAGGAGACACATGTCCGAAAGTGCATGTACGAGCTTATTACAGAAAGATGTCTGCATACTCAACTGATGAAAGAATGCTAATGCATTTCTTTCAGGATAGTCTATCGGGCCCTTCCCTAGAGTGGTACATGGGGTTGGAGCCAACTGATATCAAGACATGGAAGCAATTAGCAGAGGCGTTTGTAGCCCATTACAAGTATAACAGCGACCTGGCACCCAATCGGGTCCAGTTGGCCGGGCTTTCGCAGAAGAAGGGGGAGAGTTTTAAAGAGTACGCGCAAAGGTGGCGCGATATGGCTGCCAGGGTCCGTCCTCCTGTAGAAGATAAGGAAATGAATGATATGTTTGTCGGCACATTCACCGGGCTGTTTCATGACATGCTATTTCATACGTCTCTGGCCAGTTTTTCAGACCTGATTCTGATGGGGGAAAAGATTGAACGTAATATTAAGCAAGGCAAGTTCCAAGTCGAGGAATCAACTGCATCTGGCAGTAATAGGAAAGCTTATGGTGGGCGCCGTCAGGGCGAAGCCAGCGCAGTATTTGGAGGCCGAGGCCGAGGCCGAGGCAGGGGACGAGGTCAATATCGTCAGCCGCAGCAGGTGTCGAGTGTTACTATTCCCTATCAGCAACAACCACTCCAGCAACAACAACCGGTTCAGCAACAGCCAATGCCACAGCAGCAGCAGCCTCAGCAGGGGGCACAGCAGGCTCAGCGAAGATTTCAGGGTAGTAAACCGAGAAGAGTGTTTGAGAAGCCTCCCTCAACCTATGCCGATTTGTTGCAGACATTGTTGGGATTGAACCTGGTAGAGAAAAGAACTCTGGCACCAATAACGGGAGCTCCCCCGTTCGGCTACGATGCAAGCAGGCACTGTGAGTTTCATTCTGGGGCCCCGGGTCACGATATAGAAGGTTGCCATGCTTTTAAGCACGTTGTGCAGGATCTTTTAGACAACAAGACTATTAATTTCGGAACGGCAGGTCCGAATATAGTCCAGAAACCCATGCCTAATCATGGGGCAAACGCTGTTCTGACTGAGGAAGGTCTGAATCTTATTATGAATGTTGAAGATTTAAAGACGCCGCTGAGCGAGATAAAGAGCCGACTGTTACAAGGAGGTGTTTACCCAGGATGTAATGAGTATTGCTTAGATTGTTGGACCCTAGCTGGGGGGTGTGAGGATTTGAAGAAAGGCATTCAGGCTTTAATTGATGAAGGTATATTGCAGTTCGATCGAGCGGCAACTGATGAGCCTGCAGGGGCAGTAGTGGATAATCGGAGTGATGTGGCCACGGTAACGATTCCTCGGAAGACGATCACTATTGCAGCGCCGGCTCAGCGACCACCGATTACCATAACTAAGGCCGGGCCAATCCCGTATGAGAACACGAAAGCAGTCCCCTGGTCATATGGGCTAGAGGTGTATTGTGATGGGATAAAGATTGATGTTAACAAGCAGCCAGTGGAGATTGTGGATAATGTTGTTGGTTCAGGAGGCATGACGAGGAGCGGCAGGATCTTTATATCTCCTGAAGTGGAGGCTGAAAGACTAGCGAAAGGAAAAGGGAAAGTGGTTGAAAATGTTCCGGTACAAGCAAATGAAAAGGAAGCAGCATCGAAGGATGTAGAAGAGTTCATGCGCTTGATTCGGAAAAGTGATTATAAGATTGTGGAGCATCTGCAGCAGACACCGTCCAAAATATCTATCTTGTCATTGCTGCTGTGTTCGGAAGCTCACAGAAATGCTTTGCTGAAAGTCCTGGACACTTCTTTCGTACCCCAAGACGTCTCCGTAAATCAGCTAGAAGGAGTATTGGCACATGTGAATGCAGGCCACAGCTTGGGCTTTACCGATTTTGACTTGACTCCGAAAGGGAGAGATCATAATATGGCATTACACGTGTCTGTGGAGTGTAGAGGATCGGTAATGTCGCACGTATTGGTTGACACCGGATCATCTTTGAATGTGCTGCCCAAGAAGGCGATGATGAAGCTGGATGTTCGAGGGATTTTGTGTACACCCAGTGATTTGGTAGTCAGAGCGTTTGACGGCACGCGGAGAACAGTCTTCGGATCGATTACCTTGCCTCTGCAAGTGGGGCCGGAAGTGTTTGCAACGGAGTTTTATATCATGGATATACAGCCTGCGTACAGCTGCTTGCTGGGAAGACCCTGGATTCATGGGGCAGGGGCCGTCACGTCCACCCTGCATCAGAAGTTAAAGTATATGGTCGGAGACAGTGTAGTCACCGTGTGCGGAGAAGAAGACATCCTGGTCAGCCATCTATCTTCATTTAAATATGTGGAAGTCGACGGAGAGATCCACGAGACGCCATGCCAGGCATTCGAAGGTTTGCGCATCAAGGACAAAGGTCCCGGGCCGAGCAAAGTGCCAGAGATAGCTGTCTCATCGTATAAGGAAGCTCAAGCTCTAGTAGAAGCAGGAGAAGCCAAAGGCTGGGGCAAAGTGCTGGACATTCCTGTGAAGATGGACCGGTTCGGGCTGGGGTACCGACCGTCGTCATCAACTCCTTCCGTGGGGGCCCCCCGTTTTAGAAAGCCAATTACTATCTCTGCCAGTGGAGTATGTCATGAAACTGTCAATGCTGCTTCAGAGTCTGATGAAGGAGACAGCGACTGTGATATGGATGCCTGGATTCAGCCAAGCACGCCAGGACAAGGACTGTGCAACTGGTCTATTCAGGAGCTTGTTCCTGTGACTTTTAAACAGTAATGCTTTGCTTTATTAATTGTTGAATAATCTGATGTCTTGCCCGGGGCATCAGGATTTGCTTAGGGCTGTGTTGTTATAAACATTGCGTGTTAATCATTAAATAAATGGCGTTTTTTCATGTGCAAATACTGTAATCTCTGTCCTTCTTGTTTTACATTTTTCAATAAAATGGCAACGTGGTTATTCGCTTTATACGCATTTTGAAGCACTTAACCATTCCTTTTGCAGGATAACATTTTCAGATGACATCCTTGAACCACCTATGACTCGTCCCGACTTTGAGCACCCGGTGTTTCAGGCTGAAGAAGAGGTTGTCGAAGATAGCGACGTTCCTGAAGAACTGTCTTGGTTAGTGAAGCAAGAGGAAAGAGCCATTCTGCCTCACGACGAGGTCATCGAAATTATCAATTTGGGGTCGGAAGGGGTTGAGAAAAATATTCGTATTGGAGCCGCACTGCAGAGTGATATCAAGCGAAGACTGGTTGAAATGCTCCGAGAGTATAATGATGTATTCGCTTGGTCATATGAAGATATGCCAGGGCTCGATACAGATATGGTCGTGCATCGCCTGCCACTGAAAGAAGGTTGCCCACCGGTCAAACAAAAGCTTCGCAGAACTCGACCAGATATGGCAATGAAGATCAAAGAGGAGGTTCAGAAACAGTGGGACGCTGGTTTCTTGGCTGTGACAAAGTATCCCTCATGGGTTGCCAACATCGTACCAGTGCCAAAGAAAGATGGCAAGGTTCGGATGTGCGTGGATTATAGAGATTTGAATAAAGCAAGCCCGAAAGACGATTTTCCACTTCCTCACATTGACGTGTTAGTTGATAATACTGCTCAATACTCTGTATTTTCCTTCATGGATGGCTTTTCAGGCTATAATCAAATTAAAATGGCGCCAGAGGATATGGAGAAGACTACTTTCATAACGCCGTGGGGAACATTTTGCTATAAAGTGATGCCCTTTGGTTTGAAAAATGTTGGGGCAACATATCAGCGTGCGATGACGACTCTTTTCCATGACATGATGCATAAAGAGATCGAAGTTTATGTTGATGATATGATTGCCAAATCCCAGACAGAGGAAGAGCATCTGGTGAATCTGCTGAAGTTGTTTAAAAGGCTTAGGAAGTTCAGGCTGAGGCTGAACCCTAATAAATGCACCTTCGGGGTGAGATCGGGTAAACTGCTGGGGTTTATCGTAAGTGAAAGAGGAATAGAGGTCGATCCTGCTAAAATAAAAGCGATTCAAGAAATGCCGACGCCTAAAACAGAGAAAGAGGTGCGCGGGTTTTTAGGGAGATTGAACTACATTGCCCGGTTCATATCTCACCTAACGGCCACGTGTGAACCATTATTCAAGCTGTTGAAGAAAGATCAAGCTGTAACGTGGAACGAAAATTGTCAAAAGGCGTTCGATAAAATAAAGAAGTATCTGCAGGAGCCTCCTATTTTGATACCCCCAGTGGCAGGGAGACCCTTGATAATGTATTTGACGGTTCTTGAGGGAAGCATGGGTTGTGTTCTCGGTCAACACGACGAGACAGGGAGAAAAGAGCATGCGATCTATTACTTGAGTAAGAAATTTACAGATTGTGAATCTCGATACTCAATGCTGGAGAAAACTTGTTGCGCGCTAGCCTGGGCCGCCAAGCGTTTGAGGCAGTACATGCTGAATCATACAACCATGCTCATCTCGAAGATGGATCCTGTCAAATATGTGTTCGAAAAGCAGGCGTTGTCAGGTAGAATTGCCCGTTGGCAGATGGTCTTGACTGAATATGACATTCAATACGTCTCGCAAAAGGCTATAAAGGGGAGTGTGCTGTCTGAGTATCTGGCGGAGCAGCCTATTGAAGAGTACCAATCGATGAGGTTTGATTTTCCTGACGAGGATATCATGTACTTAAAGATGAAGGATTGCGAAGAGCCGTTGCCAGACGAAGGACCAGAGTTGGGGTCCCAGTGGAAGATGATTTTTGACGGAGCTGTGAATGCTTACGGTAGCGGAATAGGGGCAATCATCACTACGCCACACGGGTCGCACATCCCGTTTACTGCCCGATTGACCTTTGCCGTTACCAACAATGAGGCCGAATACGAAGCTTGTATAATGGGGCTTGAAGAAGCCATTGATTTGCGAATCAAACATCTAGACGTATACGGAGACTCAGCTCTGGTGGTGAATCAAATCAAAGGGGAATGGGAGACACGGCAGCCTAATTTGATACATTACATGAATTATGCAAGGAGATTGTTGCCTTTCTTCGACAAAGTTGAATTGCATCACGTACCACGGGCAGAAAATCAAATGGCTGACGCCCTTGCCACTTTGTCTTCCATGTACAAGGTCAACTTCTGGAACGAAGCTCCCCAAATCACTATCTCTCGGTTGGACAGGCCAGCTTATGTATTTGCTATTGATGAAGCATCCGACGATAAACCGTGGTATTTTGATATCCTTAATTTCCTGAAGAATAAAGAGTATCCGGCTGGGGCATCCAGTCAAGATCAGAAGACTCTCAGGAAATTAGCGGGTAATTTCTACTTGAATCCGGATGGCGTCTTGTACAGAAGAAACCACGATTTGGTGTTGTTGCGTTGTGTAGACGAGAAAGAGGCAAAGCTTCTCATGGAGGAAATTCACGAAGGTACCTTTGGTACGCATGCTGGTGGGCATGCTATGACGAGAAAGCTGCTGAGGGCAGGTTACTTTTGGCTGACGATGGAAACTGATTGTTTCAAGTTCGCAAGAAAGTGCCACAAGTGCCAAATCTATGCTGACAAAATCCATGTGCCTCCGAGTCCTCTGAATGTGATGTCATCTCCATGGCCATTCTCGATGTGGGGAATCGATATGATTGGAAAGATCGAGCCGACGGCTTCTAACGGGCATCGGTTCATTCTAGTAGCAATCGATTATTTCACCAAGTGGGTGGAAGCGGCGTCTTACGCAAATGTAACGAAGCAAGTGGTGGCCAGATTCATCAAGAGAGATATCATTTGCCGATATGGGATTCCCGAGCGGATAATCACGGATAATGGCTCAAATCTGAACAACAAAATGATGAAGGAGCTCTGTCAGAATTTCAAGATCGAACATCACAACTCCTCCCCTTACCGACCCAAGATGAATGGCGCTGTCGAAGCGGCCAATAAGAATATCAAGAAAATTGTTCAGAAAATGGTGGTGACTTATAAAGATTGGCATGAGATGCTACCTTTCGCTTTGCACGGTTATCGTACGACGATACGCACATCAACCGGGGCAACTCCGTTCTCGTTGGTATACGGAATGGAAGCGGTATTACCATTAGCGGTTGAGATCCCTTCTCTGAGGGTATTGCGAGACGTTCAGCTGGACGAGGCAGAATGGGTAACGAATAGATTGAACCAACTAAGTTTGATGGATGAGAAGAGGCTAGCTTCTCTGGCATACGGTCGTTTGTACCAAAGACGAATGAAGAAAGCGTACGACAAGAAGATACTTCCGCGAAGCTTTCAGACGGGCGACCTTGTGCTGAAAAGGATTCTCCCGCCGCAAGCAGATCACAGGGGCAAGTGGACCCCCAACTACGAAGGGCCATACGTTGTCAGAAAGGTCTTTTCAGGAGGAGCGTTGTTGTTGTCCACCATGGACGGAGAAGACTTTGCGTCACCTGTGAATTCGGACGCAGTTAAAAAATACTTTGCTTAAAATAGACCCGCTGGACAAAAAAAGAGAGTCCAGGCAAAAATGGGGCATCCTGGCGAACCAAAAACAGAATGGAAGGTTCGGGCAAAAATTAGGGATAAAATTAAAAAAATGTACACCCGCGAAGTTGAAAACCTACACTGGGCGGCTTCGGCAAAAAAGGGTATCCCGGTGAACTGAAAACCCGCAAAGGGCGGTTCACGCAAAAGTTAGGGATTTGAAAAGCAAATGACTGCGGTCCGGATTTGATATTGCAATGAGCATCGATGCGGGAGAATACATTTGAGTAGTCAGTTATCGGATACAGTCTCTTCAGAAGAATGGATACCGGGAAAGCATTAGAGTCGGATGAGTCATAGGAGGATCATTTCGTGGTGTTCATCTGCATCTCGTTGCCGACATGTGTACAAAATTTAATTTGTCAAAATATTCATGTTTCTTGCGCATACTTATGTATTTGCTTTGCGTAGCTTCCTCATTTCAGGAGTTACATCCCGTGTACAAAAACTCCGCCCATTCAGGGGCCCGATCAATAAAACACGTTATTCAGTATTTGACACTGTTCTTTACTGTTTTGTGCATGATAAAACGCCTAAGTTTATTGAAGCTAGCATGAGTATAACATCACTGGCCCTTGCCAACAATTGTTAAAGCTTTGAATTAACTGAGTGTAACGTCACTAACCTGAATTGATTTGATTGCATAGGCTTGTCGTGTCTTGTTTGTGTTGCTACAGGTTTCATAACCATACGAGGGAGATGATCAAAAGATTGCGATAACGAAAGACTTAGTCCCCACGCAGGTCATGCATGTTCTTCCTGAAGAAGGATAGAATTCCCCAGCGAGCCGTGGCTTATCCAAAGGACGTGCTCCAGAAAAGTTATTCGTCCTCAGTAGAGTTTGGCGATTCCAAGATCGTAAGGCTGTATTCAGACAGGTTCATCTTTCCCCGCAGGGTCATGCACTCTCCCCCCAAGGGAGTCAGTTAATTTTCCCCAAGAGAATCATCCCATCCCCAGCGGAATTCTCTTTGCAAGTGTTTTCATTCCTTCCAGTGGAACTCGAAGATCAAGACTCTCCAAAGCAGAGTTGATGTTGGGTCCTGTCATTTATTTTGTCAGAGATACTGTGTGATATCAGTTCACGTTCCAGCAGAAAGTCCGATCGTACTATGCACATCTGCTATTCCCCAGCAAAGTTATATTCCCCAGCAGGGGGTTACCTCAATAGGGTGTGTGGTTTGAGTTCCCAATTTCCCAGCAGGGTTGACTTCACCCTTCCAGCATTTATTTTGCTGGAATAATTCTGTAGCATCTGGCTATCCCCGGCGGAGTTGGCATTATCTTCAGCATTTATTTTGCTGAAG
Organism: Lathyrus sativus; assembly: GCA_963859935.3. Lineage (NCBI taxonomy): Eukaryota > Viridiplantae > Streptophyta > Magnoliopsida > Fabales > Fabaceae > Lathyrus > Lathyrus sativus. The sequence goes on along the minus strand of OZ012737.1, from coordinate 37,717,441 downwards.
CAGTTTCTGTACTCTAGCAGTTCAGGTGGAGAGAATTCTTGCTCAAATGAATTACCAAACTTTCAAGATCTCGGCATGAGATATTCAATGATAATGTCAGTTTCGGCTGTATTCCCCACAGATTTACCAGGATAAGTGTCTCTTTGTTCCCAGGCAGAATTAGTTGTCATCGGGGGTTCCATGAATCAGAATTTCAGAGGCCACCGCCGGTTATCAGAGCAGGCATCCGGTAATTGGGTTTCCAGATATCCTCAGTAGAGTCCGTCTCAAAGTCGCTGTCAAGTCAGTGCTAAGAAGTTTGTGGGTGTGGATCATTGGAGAACTAAGTCCTGGCGTGGACAATTTATTCTTATATTGACGGGTTTTCTTCAGAAGTGGGCGTCCTAACGTGGACAGGTTTATTTCCCTGGATTGGTGAGGTGTGTTAGTCCTATCGTGGGCAGGTTAGGTTGTTCGAAATTAGTGGAATGGGAGGTCATGACGTTGACAAAGGTGATTACTCTTTGTGTTGGTGTCCTGACGTGGACCAGTTCCTCTCAGCAGTTATCTTTCTTTGCGTTAGCAAATCATGGGTCCTGACGTGGACAGATCAGACCAGTGTGTGAGTCCTTGCATGGACAAGTCTTATTTCCTCAGCGGGTCGAAGACGCCTGAGTCCTAACGTGGATAAATCAAGACAAGATCAGTGTCCTAACGCGGACAAATCAAAGAAATTATTATTCCTAACGGGGAGAAGTGGGTCCTAACGTGGACGATGTAGTCCTTACGCGGACGTATCAGAAGAGGATTCCTTACGTGGAAAGAGGTGATTCCTAACGTGGAAAGTATGGAGTCCTTACGTGGACAGATTAAGATGGCATTCCTCACGTGGAAAAATGTAGTCCTGACGCGGACAAATCGGAAGGAGTTGGTTGCTTTATGTGGAAAAGTTATGTTCCTTACGTGGAAAGAAGATGGTTTCCTTACGTGGAAAGACGAGTTTATTCCTTACGTGGAAAGATTGAGTCCTCACGCGGACATATCAAGATTGATTCCCGACGTGGAAAGAAAGAGATTATTCCTGACGTGGAAGAGTTTAGTCCTGACGCGGACAGATCAAAGAAGTTATTCCTAATGTGGAAGAAGAAGATTTACTCCTTACGTGGAAAAATTGGGTTCCTTACGTGGACAGATTCAAGAAAAGTTGATTCCTGACGTGGAAGAATGATGTACTCCTTACGTGGAAAGTTGAGTCCTGACGTGGACAGGTTCAGAACCAAAGTTGAATTCCTTACGTGGAAAGATTGGAGTCCTGACGCGGACATGTCAAGTGGTATTGGAGTCCTTACATGGACAGATTGATATAGTTCTCCTTATGTGGAAAGAAGATTGCTTTCTAACGTGGAAAGATGAAAGGGTTAGTCCTGGCGTGGACAGATACAGAAGAAATGATTCCTAACGCGGACGATGTTATTCCTAACGTGGACAGGTGTTACTCCTAACGTGGAAGAGTTTTATTCCTAACGTGGACGATTCAGTTTATGGAAATGCAGACGAATTATCCCCAGCGGAGTTGCCGAGATTTTTCTGGGTTAACAGCAGGTGGAGTCCTAACATGGACAGGTTTTAGTTGAGATTTCTTCGTATTGATGACGGACAGAGTCCTAACGTGGACAAGCAAGCAATCTGTTATGACAGAATCCTCTTCAGAACGATGAAGACAATCCCCAGCACAGTCGCACGAGATCAGTGGGTTGCCGTAACAGTCAGATTCAGCTGATGAATGTCGTTCCCCAAGCAGGAGCGCAATTTAGTTTTGCGGTTGGCAAATTTCTGGTTTCACTAGTATTCAACCGTCTCGTACCGCGAATGTCTGAAGGCTCCGGGCACTTCACCCAATCAGGTCCAAGCCGCTTGAATAGGGGCAGCTGTTGCACCCTAAAATTTGCCCAACCTTATTCCTTGGGTTATGTTTCAATGTCATTAGCATTTGCATATAGAGTCATGTACATAGACTAACCATCTGCATAGCATAAGCATAGCAAGTCATTCAACAGGGGACCAATCATTATTTTCATCTCTAGAGGCCTATCAAGAGGTTATTATCCCAATTCAATCTCATTCAAGTCATCAGGAAAGAACTTGAAAGCAAAGAGTTCAGCAGATCAAGCCTTGAGTCCATCTCCTAGCTGAGGGTATCTGAGGGTCATCAAGGAAAGTGTGAGCTGTGAGTTGAAGGCATGGAGAGTATCTAGACACTATGAGGGACTTAGAAAGTCATTTGGAGAAGGAGACAAGTCATTGATGAGAGCACAAGAGCTATAGCTGAAGGCAGTCAACTAGGGTTTCATCTGGGTCAACCCTAGGTCAACCCTAGGTCAATTGACTGATTTAAGGGGCATTCAAGTCTATTGGAGAGATGTGGGGTTCATCATTGAACATATAAAAAAGGATATGGAGATATGCCAAGAAGAATTCAAGAGAAATCAAGGAGAAGAGGAGCTTCTAAATTAGGGTTTCTGTGTAAAATTCCCTAGTTTAGGTCAAACTTCCAAGCAAAATAAGTCAAAATGCAAGCTTCAAATGGATCCTTGGCCAATATGAAACTTGTAGAGGATCTCAAGACCTTTAATTTGAGTGGTGGAAGACATCAAGGAGATTTATAGAACTCAAGTTATGGTCCTTGCAAGTTACAGGTCATCTGAGGTATCTGAAATTTTGTCTGTAAAAGTGACTTGACTTCCAAGCAATTTTTACCCCTCAAGGAGATTTCAAATGAACTTATGGTCAACATAAGAATTGTTCCTCATTGTCTTAGCTTTCTAGAATGGTATAGCATGCCCTCATATGATGTGTGGAGATCAACTTATGGTCTTGGCAAGCAAAGGGTATTTTGGGCATTTGTGAATTATAGGTCAATTTAACCTATGTCCAAAACTCATACAAGGAGGCCTCAAATGGAAAAACTTACAACATCAAACTTGCTCCAAATGGGATTTTAAGTCTAGAAAGAAGGTCACAAATTGTTGGAAAAGCTCATAGCATGAAGTTGCATGATTGGTCCAAATTTGAACTAAAATGGCTTATAATTTGAATAAAGTCAAAATGAAAAATGGTTTGGGAGATTTATAAGTCCAAATGGAGACTTCCAATATATGATTTTGAATGGAAAAGGCATTCTAAGAACAATGGTTCAAACACTTTTTTGAGTTTAGTGGAAGATTTCAAAGTTATCCTTGGTTACTTGCATTTTAAGAAACATAGCCAAAATGAATCAAAGTTGGAAGGCAAGGGAATGTGTAAGAGGGATCTAGAATGTTCATGTGAGCCCTATATATTCATGAAATGAAGATTGATCAAGGGTTGGATTCATTTTTCACCAAAAATCTCACAAATTCTCTCATTCTTTCTCATTGCAATTTCACTTCAATCTCACAAAATCTTCATCAATTTTCATCTACATTGATTCTCCTACATTCAATCATCATCCTAGATCAGAATTGAATCAAAGATTTGGTGGTTAGAGCTCAATTTCGTGCACTTCCATCAAGAGCACACAAATTGCAATTTCCATTGAATAGCAAGATCCAAGCCAAGTTTCATCCAAATATTGCAAACAGAATCAAGTACATCAAGAATGGATCAAGATTGAAGCATACAAGAGCCTGGATCCACGTGATTACTCAGCCTCCATTAAAGCTTGCTCAAGGTGCAAATCTTTCTAACTTATGCAATCTAGGGAGATTTAGGTAGTTTTACTAGTATATTCATGGTCCATGCTGTTAGGAGGTTAGTTTAGATGAATTTGAGGCTGGATAGAGACAATTCATGGCAGGTGCACCAAACTGTTAGGGCTTGGAACTTGTAGTAGAGTGCATCATAATCTTAGTTTGATAGATCAGAATGATAACCATTAGTCATGGAAGAGATTAGTCTAGGTTTGATGGAGAATTGTGCTGATGAATTGCAGAGTATATTCATGGTAACCAGAACTTGTCTCGATCGGGTTTGTTGATTTGTTGATTTTCAGAGCAATCAAAGACCATAGGCGTATAGAGGGAGGAATTTAGAGCGATTTTCATGTTTATAGCGTGGCGTTTCATGGACTGTAGAGTGAGAACCGATTGAGGGAAGTTTGCTCGTGCATGTGCTTTCATGGTGTAAACCCTAAGTTCTTATGATCCATTGGAGAAGACGAAATCGTGGCCGTCTGTTTGGTGTTAGACCTTTGACCTCAGAGCCCATCGTGTGGCTGAGGTTTAATCTGATTTTGGAGGGAATTAGTTAGGTGCCCTAAACGCACCGTTTCATTAATTGAAACGGGCGGGCCTGAATGTGTATTGCTAATCCCACCACCCTGCTGCCAGGCCCAATCATTTGCACGTGAATCCTATGCTTTTCTCACCCCCTGCGTGGTTTTTATTTTCATTAATTCTGAAGTGGTTCTGGGCCTTAACCAACTTGCTTTTCACACCCCCGTCTGCCTGGCCCATCCAATTATTAACTGAGCGCGTTTGCTTATTGAACCCCCCTGGCTATTTCTCTATTCTTTTTTATTATTTTCTTTTCATGTTTTTTTATTCATTTTGAAAATTCATAATAAATACATAAAAAATCATTTTTAATCCATTCTTTTTACATCATTTTCATTAGAATGTGTAGAAAATTGTCATTAAATAAAGTTGCATTTTTATTTGTATTTGCTATTTTTTCCATATTTTCTAAATAAATGTCATTTTAAATAGCTTCATTTCATGCATGATTTCATTAATTTTTGTTCTACTAAATGCTTTAATATTTTTTGTTCATTCTTTTTAGGTTGTTTAGATGAGATATTGAACTTGTAGAAGCAATTTAGTTCCCATTTTTAGGAATTAGTTTTAGGTGCTTAATGTAGGCTTGAACAACATGAACAAATTAGGGTTTTTTAGGTGATGACTTAGGAAGTTTGATTCTTTCCCTTAGGACTTAGGATTTAACTAGATTAGTTATGGGAATATAGGGGCTATGGGTAGTTATTAGATCCCTTAGAGAAAAGTCAGGATTCCCCTACTGCTATTAATACTGTCTGTATATCTGATTGACTGGTGTGGTGTGCCCTCTGGGGATTATTGCTTGCTTGCTTGGGTATTGGGATTGTCTGGGGACCTGGGGAAGCTGAAGACTTGAGGAGATGAAGACCATTGGAGATCCAGATGTTGGAGTTCAACTTCCAGAGTTGAAGAGAAGATCCTTGCTAGCAGATGCTGAGGAACTAGGGTTTAGGAGCTAGGCAGAACCCTAGATTAGAAAGTTTGTTTTTCAAACATGGATTGCCTTGTCTGCATCCATTCTTCTCTGTGATTCAGAGTCTCTCTAAGACACTCACCCCCTTCCTTTGGAAGGCTTGGTGATAGGGTCTATGAGATAGAACTCTTGAGAGAAAATGTCTCTTGTGTTAGAAGCAGTCTGTTCACCACCCTTGGTAGTCAGCTGATTGCTTAACACCCAATTCACTCTTGTGACTGATTCCTCATCCTGGAGGTTTGGACTTGAAGAAAAGCCATTGCAGATAGAAGACTGATGATCAAAGCCCTTGCCTGAAGGCCATGAAGATGGAGATTGATGCTTGTTAAATCCTGTAGATGAATGGAGATTACTTGAAGCTAGATGCTGATTCAGAGCTGCTGAAGCTGTTTATTTTTTTGCTGTATTTCATTTCTTGATGTATTGATTGGTTTTCCTGACTGTATTGTTTGCTGTTTACCCTGTTGGGTTGAAAGTGAATCCTGTTCACTTTCGCCTATTGTTTTCTAGGTTCGAGGTTGAGTGGGACTCCCTTGCCTCGCTTGTACTGTTGCATCCATGCATTTTACTGCTTTACTGTATATATCTGATATTGTTTCTGTTTCTGCCTATCCCTTAGGATCTCTGTTTCTCTCTGCGCAAGAGAGGAGCATGATAGACACTAGGTCTTAACCCATGCATGATAACATTAGGTTAGTTTGTTTCCCTTCGCAACCGTAGGTTAGAGTTCTGTCTCTTTCTTTCTCAAAACAAACAGAAAAACACATAAAGATTTCAAACACAATAAAAGACACTTCTTCCGTAAAAGAATGTGAACTCATCAAAGCGTCATTTTTGTCCGCCGGGACTGTTAATCAAGAAAACCTTTTCAGAAGGACTAAAATCAACCAAGACAAGTTTGCGTCGTACGTGGCCTGAACTACGTTTGCTCTGATCTTTCATGCTGTATGAAAGTACGTAGGCATAGGATGCGATATCCTAGCGAGCAACCTTCCCCTCCTTTCCCGTAGGTAGGCGAACTACGTTGACTCTGATTTCTCGTTCCAGACGGGAATACGTAGGCATAAAGTGCGATACTTTGCCGAGTCATTTTTATTTTCATTTTATTTTCTTTTTAACCCTTGACCTATAGTTTAGATAGAATAACAATCCATACCCGAAAACAAGCGTGGATCCCATCGAGTACGATGGACGTGAGGGGTGCTAATACCTTCCCCTTGCGTAACCGACTCCCGAACCCAGGTTTTGGTTGCGATGACCATACCTTTCCCGTGTTGTGCGAGGTTTACTCTGAGCGTTTCCTTTCCCTCCCGTGGGATAAATAACGCACGGTGGCGACTCTTCTGTTCAGCCGGCGCCGATGTTCGCAGTAGCGACACGGATGACTATTGAAACTCCCTCGATTGGTTCAGTGACTACTTCACTTGTGTATTTGAAGTGTCCACTGACTATCTTTAGCCGAGACTTCGATGTGGATTTGATCTGTTTGCCACTTGGTGGTTTGGATGTTATACTTGGTATGAACTGGTTGGAGTTTAACCGAGTGTACATCGATTGTTTTCGGAAAGTGTTATTGTTTTTTACTCCTGAAGAGGAAGCGTTGGCAGATTCCTTAGCTGGTATGGAATTGAGAACCTTGTTGGAAGATGAAGCGCAGGTGTTTGCTTTATTTGCATCACTGTCTGTTGACAACAAGGCATTGTTGGATGAGTTATCTGTGGTGAATGAGTTTCCGGAGGTGTTCCCGGATGATATTATAGAGTTGCCTCCGAAGAGAGAGGTTGAGTTTAGCATTGATCTTGTTCCTGGTACGAGCCCTATTTCTATGGCTTCGTACAGGATGTCGGCAGTGGAGTTGGCCGAGTTGAAAACTCAGATTGGAGAGTTGCTAGATAGAAAGTTCATCAGACCAAGTGTGTCGTCGTGGGGAGCTCCAGTATTGTTAGTGAAGAAGAAGGACGGTAGCATGCGTTTGTGCATTGACTACCGACAATTGAACAAAGTGACCATCAAGAACAAATATCCTCTTCCAAGGATCGATGATTTGATGGATCAGTTAGTGGGAGCTTGTGTGTTCAGTAAGATTGACTTGAGGTCGGGTTATCATCAGATAAGAGTGAGAGAAGGTGATATTCAGAAGACGGCGTTTAGAACTCGATATGGACATTACGAGTATGCAGTAATGCCTTTCAGAGTGTCTAATACGCCGGGTGTGTTTATGGAATATATGAATCGTATCTTCCATTCTTATTTGGATCAGTTTATTGTCGTGTTCATTGATGACATTCTGATTTATTCTAAGTCTGAGGAAGAGCATGCAGAACATTTGAGGATTGCTTTACAAGTGTTGAAGGATAACAAGTTGTTTGCTAAGTTATCGAAGTGTGAATTATGGTTGAAGACGGTGAGTTTTCTGGGGCATGTTATTTCGGGTGATGGTGTTTCTGTGGATCCATCTAAGGTGAGTGCAGTGTTACAGTGGGAACCGCCGAAGACGGTAACAGAGGTTAGAAGCTTTTTGGGCTTAGCAGGGTATTACCGAAGATTCATTGAAGGCTTTTCTAGATTGGCTTTGCCGTTGACTCAGTTGACAAGGAAAGATCAAGTGTTTGTGTGGGATACGGCTTGTGAAGAGAGTTTTGAGGAACTGAAAAAGAGATTGACTTCAGCGCCGATGTTGGTATTACCAAATCCATGTGAGGCTTTTGTGGTATATTGTGATGCGTCCAAAATGGGATTGGGCAGAGTTCTTATGCAGAATAGAAAAGTGGTAGCCTATGCTTCACGGCAGTTGAGGGTGCATGAGCGGAACTATCCTACTCATGACCTTGAATTGGCTGTGGTAGTTTTTGTGTTGAAGATTTAGCGACATTATTTATATGGTTCTAGGTTTGAGGTATTCAGTGATCACAAGAGTTTGAAATATTTGTTTGATCAGAAGGAGCTGAATATGCAGCAGAGGAGATGGTTGGAATTCTTGAAGGATTATGATTTTAGTTTGAGTTATCACCCAGGGAAAGCGAATGTGGTTGCGGATGCATTGAGCAGAAAGAGAATTCATATGTCGGCATTGATGGTAAAAGAGATGGAGCTTATTGAGTAGTTTCGGGATTTGAGCATGGTTTGTGAGTTTACATCGGATGGTGTGACGTTGGGTAAATTGCAAGTGAAGAATGATTTCTTGGACATGATTAAGGAACATCAGAAGTTAAATGTGAAACTTGTGGATTTGATGCGAGAGGCCGGAAGTGACTCCGGTAGTGATTTCAGGTTGGATAGTGCGGGTGTGTTGAGGTTTCGGGGCCAAATTTGCATGCCGGATAATGATGAGTTGAAGAAGTCGATTTTGGACAAAGGACATCGTAGTAGTCTGAGTGTTCATCCAGGAGCTACGAAGATGTATCAGGACTTGAAAAAGTTATTTTGGTGGTCGGGCATGAAAAAGGATATTGCTCGATATGTCTATGCTTGTTTGGTTTGTCAGAAGTAGAAGGTGGAGCATCAGAGACCTTCTGGGATGATGCAACCGTTAGAGATTCCGGTTTGGAAGTGGGATTATATTGCTATGGAATTTGTTACAGGTTTTTCGAATACGGCGAGAGGATTTGACGCCATTTGGGTGATTGTGGATCGACTTACGAAGTCTGCACACTTTGTACCGATCAGTATTAGCTTTCCGTTGGAGAAGCTGGCAGATATTTATATTCGGGTATTTTTGAAGTTGCACGGTATACCGTTAAGCAATGTGTCGGATAGAGATCTGAGGTTCACTTATGTGTTTTGGAAGAGTTTACAAGAGGCTTTGGGTACTGAGTTGAAGCTGAGTTCAGCTTATCATCCGCAGACGGATGGGCAGTCGGAGCGGACTATTCAGACTTTGGAGGATTTGTTACGGGCTTGTGTGTTGGAGAAAGGTGGTATGTGGGATACTCATTTGCCTTTGGTAGAGTTCACATACAACAACAGTTGCCATTCCAGTATCGGGATGGCACCGTTTGAGGCTCTTTATGGTAGGAGGTGCAGAACTCCTTTGTGTTGGTATGAGTCGGGTGGGAGTGTGGTTTTGGGACCAGAGTTGGTACAGCAGACTACTGAGACAGAGCAGATGATCCGTGAAAAGATGAAAGCATCTCAGTATCGACAGAAGAGTTATTATGATAACTGCAGGAAAGAGTTGGAATTCAGTATGCGTGACCATGTATTCTTGAGGGTTAACCCAGTGACGGGTGTTGGACGTGCTTTGAAGTTCAAAAAGTTGGATCCGAAGTTTATCGGATCATATAAGATCTTGCAGCAGATTGGTACTGTGGCTTATAGGGTGGCGCTGCCGCCGGAGCTTTCGAACTTGCATGACGTGTTTCACGTGTCGCAACTTCGGAAGTATGTACATGATCTGTCTCACGTGATTCAGAGGGATGAAGTCCAAGTTAGAGAGAATCTAACTGTGGAGACATTGCCGTTGAGGATCGAGGATCGCAAGATGAAGCGACATAGAGGAAAAGAGATACCGTTGGTGAGAGTGGCTTGGGGAGGTGCTGCAGGTGGCAGTGTGACCTGGGAATAGGAAAGCAGGATGCGGGAAGCGTATCCAGAGCTGTTTTCATCAGTTATTTTCGAGGACGAAAATAATTAAAGTGGGGGAGAGTTGTAACGCCCATTTCAATTATTTTTGGTTTTCGGGATTATTTTATTTGAGAATGTGCTTGAGGATTATTTTGAAGGATCAAGAACTCATGATATTGGTATACAGTGATAAAAATATGATATTTAATAGTAATGTGATATTATTATTAATTATTATTATTTTTATTACTAATATTAATTTTATGAGTAAAATTATAATTTAAATGGATTTTTGGAATAAAAGTATTATGAGAAAATATTATTAGGAGTTAATTGGATTAAAAAGGATTTTCGGGGTATTGAGGGTAACTTGGTCTTTTGCAAAATAGAAAGAGAAGGAGAAAGGAGAGAACTCGTACAAACACGAGAGGGAGGAAGAAGCAAGCGAGCAAGCGATCAAGGGAAGCAAGGTAAGAGTACGCGGGATTCGTGAAGATTTTAGGTGCTTCATCAACTTCAAAATCGAATTTGAGGTAGGGGGGGGGGATTTAACGGTTATTTTGGCATGTGCATCAATGTTGGTAGAAAGGGGAATCCCTAACCCCATGTATGAGATTATGGAATATTAATGATGAATTGGTTGATTGCATGTTCTTGTTACTGATATTGTTGTGTTGTTTGATGATTAAATCGTTGCATGTGTTGGGGATGTTAGATTGGATGAGTTTTGGGATTTTCGGTTAAGTTCGAAGTTGAGCCGGAAGTTGGTTTTGAGAGCAGAGTTGATGAATAGTCGGATAGAATCGGGGGTAGACCCGTAGCTCAGTTGTAGTATGTTGTTGGTTGTGGGTTTCAATTTAATCGGGTGAAATCGGTGTGGGAGGTGACTCTGCAGCGCATAATTTTTTTTCTGAGTACACAGGTATTCGCTGGGCGAATGAGGGGTGAGCCTTTGCCGGGCGAACTAGCCAGTGAGTGCTGGCTGAAGCTTCTGTCTGGCTTCGCCAGAGGTTTCGCCAGGCGAATGGCAGCGAGTGTTCGCTACGGGGCTTCGCCGGGCGAATGTGTCAGCGAGCCCGACAGCAGTTTCTGTTTTTGCTGTTGTTTTGTGTTGTTTCCTTTGTGGACTTGGACCCTTGGTGGGCATGTTTGATGATGAGCTTGCTGGAGAGCTGAGGCGAGTGTATGTTGAAGGTTGTAGGGCTGTGTAGCCGGCGTTTACCGCCTTAGACATAATCATGGGATTATGTGTTAAGTCTCGATAATTGTGGATGTGTTTGTGAGATGTGTGCACGATGAGCTAAGTGTGTGAGATATGTGGACCGGTAAGATCGACACGCCTTGCGTGCTTTGTGGTGATGTGTTGTGATGAGTGGATCCGTAGGATCGATACGCTGATTGTGCGTTGCATTTATATGATGTTGTGGGATGTATTTAGGTCAGTAGGACCGACATGCCTTGTGTGCATTGTATGTGATAAGTTGCGTGGTGAGCGGATCCGTGGGATCGACGCACTTTGTGTGCTTGTTATGTATGTATTTTGTGATGGGAATGGATCTGTGGGATCGGTACGCCTTGTGCGTCGTGTGTGTGTGTGTGTGTATATATATATATATATATACATATATATATATATATATATATATATATATATATATATATATATATATATATATATATATATATATATATATATATATATATATATATATATATATATATATATATATATATATATATATATATATATATATATATATATTGTGTGAGGGGTGGATCGATAGGGTCGGTTTGCACTTGGTGTGCTAGATGTATGATGTGTGTGAATATGGTTGTGTGCTCCCGTAGAGGAGGGTGATGGCCCAGTGACCATCGGTATTGTTGGTGTGCTCCCTGTGAGGAGGGTGATGGCCAGTTGTCCATCGTTAATGTGTTGTGCTCCCGGTGAGGAGAGTGATGGCCATGTGTCCATCGATGTTGATGAGGTGCTCCCGTTGTGGAGGGTGATGGCCAGGTGTCCATCGGAGGTGTGCTCCCATTGTGGAGGGTTGGTGCCCAGGTGCCCATCATTGATATGTGCTCCTGTGTGGAGGGTTGATGGCCCGGTGCCCATCGTGATTGTGAGTCGGTACCACATGTTAAGAGTTGTGTGAGTGCATTGTTGCATGATTGTGTGTTGTGGTTGACGGTGGGGACCGTGAGTCCGGATGATATGTATATGAAATAGTATTATCATTGATTTCTGCCTTTTATTTCATGTACTATTATACCGTTATTATTTAATCGTAATTCTCACCCCCTTTGTTACTGTTGTGGTCTGTGCTTCTTCGGAAGTACAGACAATCCAGGTGTTTAGCTAGTTGGATTGTGGTGTCTCCGTATGACTGCTCTGATACGTAACACCGGGGCGTTTTTGGGAGTATTATTGTGTATGTTTGATATGTGTGCCCCCGTGGCGTATCTGATATTTTGTGAGATGTTTGATGTTGATCGGTGATGATGTTATGTATTTTGGGGCAGATGATCGTTATTGTATATATAATGATGATGATGATGATGGATATGGATGACGTATGTATATGACATTTTGTGTTATGGCAGACCATATCTTTTTCCGCTGCAATTTTATTGAAAAATTCAGTTAAATTATTTGAAAAAAATATTTGTGGAAATTTTGAGGTGTATTGTGGCATCCCGTTAGCGAGAGAAACTCTGAGATGTATTTTATTTGATTGTTTTATTTCATTTTGGGAACGGGGTGTTACACCCCCTCCTCCTTGATTCCAGCATCGCAGACGAAGTTTCTGGCCCATTTCAGGTTCTGATCAACCATCAAGATCACAAGGGAAATGGACTACTCTCAGTTGGAGAGGAACCAAGATAAATTTGTGTGTGTTCTGTTATGATTTATTTGCTTCTTATGATTATTCTGTTGCACCTAGTTACTAAGAGTGCGAGAAAAGTTAAGGACTACAATGTGGTACCTCATGCGGTGCAGTTCAAATGTGGGATTTTCCCATTATTTTCCCATTATTTGCAGTAAAAATGAAAGAGGGAATTAGGTGAGCAACAATGATTATTACCATTATTTTTTTATCATTTGTTTTTATAATAAAATGGTAATGTATTGATTTACTATTGTCGTACCTCGAAAAATACAATCCTCGCGATGGACGCGGAAAAACGTTCGAACAGAATCGCCACCGAACTTTATTCATTCCAAGGGAGGAATAGGAAAATATCGAGAAAAAACCTTTAAAGAGATAAGAACATGGTCATCGTAACCAAATTCTAGGTTCGGGAGTCGATTACGCAAAGGGAAGATATTAGCACCCTTTACGTCCATTGTACTCAACGAGAACCTCTTGATTCGATTCGTGAGAGAAAGTTAAATACGTTTGTTTATCTTCTAAAGAATTTGCTTACTAATGGGAAAAATGGGTGGTTTTTTAGATAGGGTGCTCGCCAAGAATTGGGGCCCTTGTGCGTACGTACTTACATTCAGAAGAGAATGAAGAATCAGAGCATTCGTAGTTCGGACAACTATGGGAAAAGGTCTCAATCATACTGGGGAGAGAGAAAAGGTTTTGAATAACAGGTTGGTCTCGATTGCACTGGGGCAAGAGAAAAGGGAAGTTAGTTGTTAGTGTGCTCGTCAAGGATAGAGATTCTCGTGCCTATGTATCCTCATTAGAGAATAAAGAATCAGAGCAGCCGTAGTTCGACCAACTATAGGAAAAGGTCTCGATCGCACTGGGGCGAGAGAAAAGGTTTTGAATAACAGGTTGGTCTCAATTGCACTAGGGCAAGAGAAAGGGGAAGTTATTTGTTAGTGTGCTCGTCAAGGATAGAGATCCTCATGCCTACGTATCCTCATTAGGGAATGAGGAATCAGAGCAGCCATAGTTCGGCCTACTACGGCTAGGTTTATAAACGAATGAGTGTTTAGGTTGCGTTCTAACTGTTAAACATTGGCTTGTCTGCTCGCTAGGGGGAGGCTGAAGCACGAGTTCATATGCGTGAAAGAAGAGACTAAACAATGCCCTTGGTAAAAGGTGTATTTGAGTTGAACGAGAGTTTAGGTCGCATACTAACTGCTAAACATTGGCTTGTATGCTCACTAGGGGAGGCTGAAGCACTAGTTTGTATGCACGAAAGAAATGACTAAACAATGTTCTTTGGTAGAAATTGTTTAAGTTGTGGATCGCACAGGGGCGAGGATTTGGTGTTTGGATAAGTTTCAATCGCACAAGGGCGAGAAAAGAGAGTTTAATTTGTTAAGTATTTTGGTTTGGAAAAAAGGATAGATTTGAATAGGTTTTAGGGTTTTGGTCGCACGGAGGCGAGTAAGAGATTGGTTAGATGTTTAGCTAGAGGTGACGATTACCTGAAGCTTAAGAAAGACTTCTCGGACCCAAGTAATTGGAAGAGTGAGTCAAAGACTTGACTCTCTCTTTTTCAACCTCAATTGCAAAAGGATAGGATGTGGTTCAAGTAGGTTAATCGGATGACGATTACTCGAAGCTTAAGAAAGACTTCTCGGGCCTAAGTAATTGGGAAAGCGAGTCAAAGACTTGACTCTCTCTCTTTTTCAACCTTAAGTATGAAAGGATTTTGGTATGGTTAAGGTAGTTAATGAATGACGACTACTTGAGGCTTAAGAAATACTTTTCGGGCCCAAGTAATCGAGAAAGCAAGTCAAAGACTTGACTCTCTCTCTTTTTTTCATCCCAAAAGGTGGTTGTGTTTGGAAGGTGTTTTGAACGAACGGGAGATTGTTAAAGTATTTTAGCGGATGAGGATTACTCAAAGCTTAAGAAAGCCTTCTCGGACTTTAAGTAATAGGAATGAGCCAAAGGCTTGACTCTTTCTTTTCTCATCTAATATTATGAAAGCTCTTGGATATAGTTAGAGTGTTTTAATCGGATGACGATTACTCAAAGCTTAAGAAAGACTTCTCCGACCCAAGTAATCGAGAGAGTGAACCAAAGACTTGGATCTCTCTCTTTTTCATCCTTAAATGCGAAAGGATATGATGTGGTTAAAATAGGTTAATCGGATGACAATTACTCAAAACTTAAGAAAGACTTATCGGACCCAAGTAATTGGGAGAGTGAACCAAAGACTTGGAACTCTCTCTTTTTCATCTACGTGTTTAGGAAAATAGATTTGAATTCGTTTATCGTTTTAGAAGACAATTGTTCGAGCTTAAGAAAGACTTCTCGGACCCAAACAATTAAGGAGAGAAACCAAAGACTCGATTCCAACTCGCTTTTCATATTTATTGAAATTATGTTTAAGTATGATTAAAGTGTTTTAGTTTGACTTGAAGAAAAATACTCGAGGTGAGTCGAGGTTTCAATTGAGTTTTAAACGTGTGCACTAGTAAAGTGAGATAGTCTTCTAAATTACCAACTAAAAATAATTGATCAAATAAGTCTCACCGTAAGAAAGCCCAAGAGTAAGCTTTGAATGTTGTGTATTGTGATCAAAGGTTGATGGCGAGACTTTGAAAGCACTCGACTTACAAAGTGTAAAATGGCTCGATGAATCGAGAATTATTTTTGAAAATGGTTTTAAAGTATTAAAGCATAAATAAAACAAAAGCGATAAAAATTATTACATTTTGTGTGGACAGGGTACATTTTGTTGAATGGGGATGAAAGAAATTATAAACAAGCAATTTAAACTGTAAACTACACGCGCACTAGCAAATTGGCCCGTCTTCTAAACGACTAACTAAGCATAATTAGTCGGATAGGTTTCATCAAGCAAGGACTAAAAGAGAATTGAAACGAGAAAACCAAAATCAAGTAAAAGTGACAAAGTCATCTTTCTTATATCTCACATGAGTAAAATAAAATGTCAAAATACAAAAAAAGTGAAATAGAAAAAAAAAATAAAGAAAAACTATAGTAACCAAAAGAATGGCAAAATGCAATGAAAGAGGAATTTATTAGCAACGTTGGAAAACTTTTTTAGAAAAAGAAAATCCAATCAAAATTATAAATACTTTTTCATTGATTTAATATTGAAAAATTGAGAAGAATTTGACAAATTTCTAAGAAACTCATATGTCCCCCTTTTCCATAAAATGCAAGGCCAATTTCCAAATAATTATTAATCCAGAATACACTGTCAATCAAAACATTAAATACAATCAGTTACCGCAATGCGTACTATGAAACGGCTTATACGCAGATCTCAAACAGGAACCATAGCTAAAGCAAAAACGTTTTTTTTTTAAATCTTACAACATTATACAAAGTGAAATGAGATAGCCATTTTATTTAATTAATCAACTTGAGAATGATTTCTTAAATAATAGAAAACTAACACCAACATTGTGAAGGTTTCTCCTCATCACCACAACACCAAAAAACAGAAGAATCATTACAACCAATTGGACAAAATCGGAAACAGAACAAAGCTAAAATAAAGCAACACGATAATGCCGCGATTGTAACACTAAGGCGACAAACATGAATACTGCGAATTCACCCTCAAGTAAGAAACACAACATCCTTAACTCAGAGCAAAACACTACTCAGCGCATTGCTGAATTGGTCACTACAGCAACCTATAATTTATCATAGTACCACGACATAGTCACAATTTGAACAGAAAATGTTTATCAATAATGACACTGTAATCAAAGAATATCCAAAACTGTATCAATATACACAGGATGCGTCGAGCTCTAATATTATTGATTCAAAATGAATGGAGTGCTATAACAGTAGACATAGCCAAAACAGAATCATGATTTTAAACGATTCAAATTTGTAAAAGTGTTCTTGGTTCGAGATGTTTACCGAATTCTCATAATCGTTGCGGAAATCCCGGTGAGCTACCGCGAGTTATCGTCGAGTCTGTGCGAAACCTACGTTGTTGCCACCACGGAATGTCGAGTCCTCATCGTTGTCACCAAGGCAGAAGCGATTTGCGGAGACTGTTCATCAAGGCAGAATCTGGTGATGTTGCTACGAGAATGGAATTTGAATCTTGAACCAAAAGTTTACAACGGGAGAGGTTAATGTTATGGTGAAGGTTTAAAATCAATGCGTTGAGGTGTGTTCACAGCAGAAGAACGGATCGGTGGGGGGTTCATTTGAAGATAATGATGGATGAAGATTGGGTTTGTAATGGTGGATGGGTTTATGGATTGAGGAAGAAGAAATGGCGGCAGCGTTTTTGTGACGAAGAAGAAATTAGGGTTTGATTGAGAGAGGAAGAGGATGCATTTGAGATTTTCGGCGGCGGGTGAAGGAAGAGAAAGGGCTTACTTGGAGAAGATGAACAGTAATCTTCTTTTTTAATCTAATGGTCATAATTAGTAGTACATAGGTGAGGGACTTAATTGCACTCTCACCCTAGAAGTCACCTTCTAATCCTATAACTAATTCTAATTTAATTTAAATTATATCTAATTAATTATAATTTTAATTCTATTAAATTCTAATTCTAATTCTAATTTATTTTTTAAATTAAAATTCTAATCTAATTAATTAAATTCTAATTTTAAAGCTAATTTAATTTCTTATTAAAAAATTAAAATTTCTAATTCTATTTTAATTAAATTCTATTTTCTAAATTAAAATTTTAATCTAATTAATTAAATTTTAATTCTAAAACAAATCTAATTTCTTATTAAAAAACTAAAATTTCTAATTCTATTCTAATTAAATTCTATTTTCTGAACTAAAATTTTAACTTGAATTCTAAATTAATTTCTAATTAATAAAATTTAATTCTATTCTAAATCTAATTTAAATTCTATTCTAATTAATTAATTCAAATTTCTAATAAAAATTTTAATTTCTAGTTCAAAATTAATTAATTCTAATTCTTATCCTATTCTAAACTAATTAATTAATTAATATTAAAATTATATTATATTAACAAATTATAAAAAATGAAATTATAAAGCAAAAATAATAAATAAAATGCCACGTGGTACGCTCTTATTGGAGTAAAATGAAAAGAAATTTGAAAATTCATCATTTGTCAAATAAATATGTTATAATAAAGATTAACCATTATCGACGTTTTGACAAAAATATAAAAATAATTTGGATGAAAACGAACAAACAAATCGAGCGATAAATATACTTGAAAATTTAGTTTATTTTCGCTGAAAAATACATTACGCTGTACAATCGAGGTAAATAAAAAATTAAATCGGAGGAATGAAAATTTTAAAACAGATAAAACAAATTTAGGGTATGACAACTATGAATAGTTAATTCCTCTCTGATTAAAATTTTAGGATAAACCTCTTGTAGAATTATTTGATCTATATAATCATAATGTTACTCTTTTATATAATCATAAAATCTATAATTTTTTAGTTCTTATTGTGTATTGTTTTAATATGTTGACTAATATATAAATTGGTTTTAAGAATTAATTGACCATTGACCACGATTGTTTGAATTGAGACTATAATAGTTGTCCAATAGATAATGCTTTTAGGAATATTGAGTTATGTGTTGTGACATAATAAATATTTATGTGTATTTTCAATTATATTAATCCACTTAAGGAATTAGAGAGTTTTATTGGAGAAAAGAGGCTTTTAGGCAAATAATTAGTCTTATTTTTTCAGTTTATTATGAATCTAAAGGAGTATTTATAAGAGTTAGGTCGTCATTACCAAATCGTGATCCACAAAAGGATTCAAAGAATTATAATCAACTTCATCTCTGATCCTATTTATATTTTTTATTTATTTTCATCGCCAATAATTTCCATACGAAACCCTAATTCTATAAGTATAATTGTGATTGCTACATTGTTAAGTTAATCAAAAACCCATGTGGATACAGACTTTTGATTCATTTTTCAACAATAATTTGATACACTTCTCAAAGTTTCATCAGATGTTTAGTATCCTCGAAGATAATGGATGTTTTAAATAAACTTCTTAAATAACAAAGTCATACATCCTTTCTTTAATAAGCATGATCCTTCCAAATGAAAATATTTAAGAAATAATCCAAGGAGAAGAAAAGAATCACTTTTTTTCATTCCAAATCTTAAATAACTATTGAATTCTTTTTGAGCGAAGTTACTATAACAAATCTTACAACATATCTGTAAACATGGAACAATCTAAATCACAAAAATATTTTATAAGTGTTTTAAAAAGTTTTCTAAGAGAGAGTAAAGAGTTGTAAGAATCATTATTTATTCAAATAATGAGAAATGATTCTATTTATACAAATGTCAATGGGACATTGCATTAAGCAGGGTTGTTTGGTTGCGTTGAAGGGAGAGGTTGCTATGGACATTGCGTTAACGAAAAAGACAATACGACCATGATTGAGAAAACTCACATCGCAATATTGTTAAGCATTGGTAATAAGGTTCTTTGACAAGTATCAAAGGAGACTACGTCATTGAGGTTATGGGTGAAACTTGAAAGTTTGTACATGACCAAATCTCTGGTGAATCGACTCTACCTGAAGCAAGCTTTGTATTCATTTAAGATGAGTGAAAACAAAGTGTTGGTTGAGCAGTTGGATATGTTCAACAAGCTGATTCTTGATCTTGAAAATATTGATGTGAAGATCGATGATGAAGATCAAACACTGTTGTTGTTGTTGTTGTGTGCTTTGCCCAGAACACATGCTAACTTCAAAGAAACTCTCTTGTATGGAAGGGAGTCCCTGAGCTTTGAAGAAGTTTAATCAGCCTAGTATTTTAAGGACTTGAACAAAGAAATGAGCATAAACTTTCGACGGTGGGCGAAGGTTTGGCCGTTAAGGGAAAATTCTTGCGAAAGGATGGTAAGTTCGACAAGAAGAAAGGTAAAAGTTAACAGAAGTCTTATAGTGGCGAAATATCTGGTATTCGATGTTATCCCTGTAAGAAGGAGGTTCATACAAGAAAGGTGTGCCCTGAACGCCTAAAAGATCATGGAGGTAAGGATAACAGCAACGCAACCATTGTTCAAGATGACTTCGACTCATCTGATGTTGTTGTGGTTTCAAGTGGCGACTCAAGAAAAGAGTGGATTATGGATTCAGGTTGCAGTTGGCACATGACTCCAAATTGAGAATCGTTCGAGGAGCTGTGTGATCAAGATGGTGGATTGGTGCTGCTGGAAAACAACAAATCTTGCAAAATTACAGGTATTGGATCTGTGAGATTCAAGCTCCATGATGAGTCAATAAGGTTATTGACTGAAGTCAGGTATATACCTAATTTGAAGAGAAATTTGATTTCTCTTGGTGAATTCGAAAAGAAGGGATATGTTTTTTAAGGAGCGAAAAGTATCCTAAGAGTCATGAAGGGGTCGAAGGAAGTCTTTAGAGGCGTGAAGAAACAAGGCTTGTATACCCTTGAGGCTGAGGTTGTAAGTGGTTCGACAAATGTTGCATCCACGAAACTTGTGTCGAAGACAAAATTATGGCATATGAGATTGGGCCATGTCAGCGAAAGAGGTCTGGTTGAATTGGGGAAGCAGAACCTGCTAGGTGTGACAAAGTCGAAAAGTTGGAGTTTTGTGAATCTTGTGTATTTGGTAAATCCTGTAGGGAGAAGTTTAACAAAGGAAAGCAAAGAACACATCGATCCCTGGATTACATTCATAATAATCTTTGGGGGCCTGTAAAGAATCCTTCACACTCAGGTGCAAGGTATTTTCTATCCATCATTGATGATTATTCCATAAATTTATGGGTATTCATTCAGAAGATGAAGGATGAAACTTTTGAGAATTTCAAAAGTTGGAAGGTTCTGGTCGAAACTCAAACTGGCAGAAAGGTTAAGAGGTTGAGAATCGACAATGGCCTTGAGTTCTGCAACGAAGCGTTCGACAATTATTGTGTTGAGTCTGGGATTGCAAGGCATAAGACTGTAGCAGGTACGCCTCAACAAAATGGCTTAGTTGAGAGATTCAATCGAACAATCCTTGAAAGGGTTAGATGTATGTTGGTTAGTGCTGGATTAAAGAAGGTCTTTTGGGCGGAGGCTTTTTCGACAATAGCATATCTGATAAATAGATGTCCCTCGACTGCCTTGGGAATGAAGACACCTGAAGAAGCTTAGTCGGGACATCCACCTAGTCTCGACAGACTGAGAGTATTTGGTTGTGTGGCCTATGCTCATATTAGGCAAGACAAGGTCAAACCTAGAGCTCTAAAATGCATGTTCATGAGATACCCTAAAGAAGTCAAAGCCTATAGGCTATGGTGCCTAGAGCCTGGTTACATGAGGTGTATCATCAGCCGAGATGTCATTTTCAATGAAGTAGAGATGGCTTTTAAGAAAACTGATGATGCTGAGGAAGAGCTGGAACATGGAGAGATTCCTGTTGAGGTGGAGCATGTTGATGTTGAATTACGTATCCCAGATGAATTCGAAGAAGACGCAGAAGATGGTCACTATGGGGTTCACTCAGAAAGAAGGTGTCGACTTTAATGATGTGTTCTCTCATGTTGTGAAGCACATATCCATTCAAATGTTGCTTGCCACAGTGGCCCAGTTCAACCTTGAACTGGAACAGATGGATGTGAAGACTGCGTTCTTGTATGGTGATCTAAATGAAATAATCCTTATGAGGAAACCTGAACGGTATGTCGAAAAAGGGAAGGAGGATTATGTGTGCAAGCAGAATAGATCTTTATATGAACTGAAACAATCTCCTCGACGGTGGAATAGGAAATTCGACAAGTTCATGGCATGCATAAGTTTCATTAGAAGTAAGTTCGACACTGTGTTTACTTCAGATTTCGACCTGGTAATTCATTTGTTATTTTGTTGCTTTATGTGGGTGATATTCTAATAGTAAGCAACAATGTCGAAGATGTAATGATGGTGAAGGCTGAACTTAATAAAGAGTTCGACATGAAAGATCTGGGAGTTGCGCCCAGGATTCTTGGGATTGACATCCGAAGAGATAGAAAACAGTCGAAATCATGCTTATCTCAAGAGGCATACCTATGGAAGATTCTCGAAAAGTATGGTATGTCGAATTCAAAGCCTGTTGTGACTCCGACAAACCCTCAATTCAAGCTGAGTATAGATCAGTGTCCCAGTACTGATGTCGAAAGAGCTTATATGAATAGCATTCCATATGCTAATATAGTGGATTCTTTGATGTATGTTATGGTTTGTACTAGACCCGACATAGCATATGCAGTAAGTCTTGTAAGCAAGTACATGGCAAATCCTGGAAAGGCTCACTGGAAAGCATTGAAGTGGATTCTAAGATACATAAATGGGTCTCTGAATAGAGTCCTAATTTATGGTGGAGCCTTGGGTGAAGATAGTAAAGCAGCAATCGAAGGATATGTCGACTCTGATTATCCAGGTTGTATGGATTCTAGAAAATCTATTTATGAATATGTGTTCACTATGTTTTGGACAGTAATCAATTGGAAAATAGAACTTTAGAAGGTCATTACTTTATCAACCACTGAAGCGAAATATATTTCCTTAACTGAAGTTGTGAAGGAAGCACTGTGGCTTGAAGGTTTTGCAAAGGAGTTGAAACTTCAAGGTCGAGTTATCACTGTTAAATGTGATAGTCAAAGTGCAATACACCTGTCGAAGAATTCAGCCTATCATGAGCGAACCAAGCACATTGATGTGAGACTGCATTTGGTCAGAGGGGTAATTGAGCATGGATAAGTTCAAGTGCTAAAGGTTTCGACAGATCATAATGTTGCTGATATGATTGTCAAGACGTTGCTCAGTTGCAAGTTTTTCCACTATATGCAGTTGATAAAGTTGCATGAAGAAATTTAGTTTCTTGATGTTATAAAGTTAGATCCAAGGTGGAGATTTGTGAGATATTGGATCGAACTCTAGTATTGTCGGAGTAATGCGTGTTGTAGTCGAAGTTTGTTCTTGAAGGTGAGAAAATACTAAGAAGGGGGGGTTGAATAAGTATGAAGATAAAACTTAGAAATAAAAACTCAAGGATTTTTAGCCTGGTTCGTTGAACTCAACTACTCCAGTCCACCCGATCTAGAGTGATTTGCCTTTCTCAAACAAGGACTTAATCCACTATTTAATCAACCGATTACAATAGTAAGCACTAAGAACAAATGTTCAAAGTCTTCTCAAGAACTACTGATCCTAACTGGATCTTCTTAAGGTTCTTTTACAATCAAATGTAATAATAATACAAGTGTTAAAAATGTTTCTAATAAAGCTTTATCACAACTGTGATTTTTTACTTAAGATGAAGAACAATGAAATAAATTCAGCAAGTATGTATAAGTTGTATGAGAGCTTGTAATGAATTCTTTTTTTGTATATTTCGTCAACTGAAGAAGATGAATGGAGTCTTGCTTTTATAGGCACAGAGATCCAAAAGCTTTTCACGTTGAGAACAGTGTACCAAAAAGGTCTGAGCCTTTTTGTCTTCACATCATATGACCTTTCCTAGAAGAAGAATGCATAGAGAAATCCTTTTTGTCTGTGTTCTTGTGCCTAGCATAAATAAAGAAAGATTCGTTTGGTTATTCCAACGGACATAATCTTTGAATTCTTCTTTAATAAATTTCAGCAAGAATCACCCGAGTCTAGAGTGGTCAGAGCCTTCTGATGTTCATCAGAGTTTGCTGAGTTAGAGTCTTTGCAGCAAGTGTGCTATCAGCGTGTAAATGTTCAGAGTAGAGTTTTGGATCAGATCCTCAGTACTGGCAGCGTTAGTACTATCAGAGTCTTCTAAAGTAACTGTGCTTGAAACTCTTCATACATAATTCCTCATTTCTTCAGATGCTTCTGACTTCTGCTTCAGATTCTTCTGTAGCTTCTGCTTCATATTCTTCTGTAGATTCTGCTTCAAATTCTTCTGTAGCTTCTACTTCATATTCTTCTTTAGCTCAGAAACTTCTGGAGGCAGCGTTCAGAATCTTCTAAGAGATGCTTCTGACGCTTCAGAGCCTTGCATATTCCTTATGTTCAGATCTAATTTGCTTCTGGAGTAATATTCACATTAACATCTGCAGCAAACATTCTCAAGCAAATTTTAGAGTATATAATTCTTTAATACAAAATTTCACAAGTGGTATCATCAAAACATAGAGATATTATTAGGAACCAATCTGTGTTCTAACAATCTCCCCCTTTTTGATGATGACAAAAACATCAGAAATTTTGTTCAATAGAAAGTAAAATAATTATAACTCCCCCTGAGATGATGAATCTCCCCCTGAATTGAACACTAAGAAGGAATAGAAACTTCCCTTTTTGCATGAGTATTCTTTTCAGAATTAGAGCCTGAAGTTCCAATCATTAGATCTTGCATGTTTCAGAGTCAGTGTTTGATAGGTAAAGTATGATCTGGAAGTCTTAGAATTTCTTTTAACGAAAACGTCAGATTTATCAAACATTCTGAAACACTAAGAGTTTACGTTAGTTATAATTGATATGTCTGAAGTTTCATTTAGGTAGAGTTTATTGAATAGTCAGATCCATTTTCTCCCCCTTTTTTGTCATAATCAAAAAGTAAAAACTTTGAAAGGACAAAATAAAAGGAAATACAGAAAAGATAAATCATGTAGAGAAAACACTGGTTCATTCATTCAGAGCAAGAGATACAAAACATCAGATAAAAAAATGTGCACAACCATCATATGCAAAAACATAAACTAGGTTTGCTTGGGCAGAATCATCTTCAGCAGGTTAGTGATCTCAGATGAAGACTGTTCTTGCTTTGTCATCCACTTAGCCATGTTTTCATTCTTCTGATCTTGTTTGGACATCCATTGAGCCATGTCTTCAGACTTTTGATCTTGCTTGGCCATCCATGACTTAATCTCAGATTGACCAGCTTCCAGAACTGCAATCTTATCTTCAAGATCTGGATACTCTTTCTTGACCTCAGATGAAGAAGGTGGGACAGAGCCTGAAGCAGGAACAGAGTCAATTTCCATAGGAGATGCAGAGTCAGGAGCAGCAGATCCAGAGGGATGTTCTACAAGAGTCATAGCCAGAGGGTGTTCTTCAAAAACAGATTCAGCAGTCACTTCTGTATCACATACTTCAGAGGATGAAGGAACATCTTCAAGAAGCAATGGTTCAGATCTTTTAACAGTCCAGATCAAACTTCTAGCAGTTTCAGCAAATATGAGCTTCGCATCATCAGAAGATACATTCTTCAGATTTGAGGCTACAATATTGAATCTGTTGATAAAGCTATTCCAAATAGCATCAGATTCATTTGCATCCATTGTTGATAAGCACTTCTTCTGAATAGAGCCTAAGTGAATCTTTATTTCTTTCATAAAACTTGTAAATAAATTATCAACATTCAGCCTAGATTTTGGTTTCAGAAGGGTTTCCAAAGTGAAAGGCTTAGGTTGAGATGGTGGTGGAATGGTGAATTCTGGTATGATAATTAGAGGGCTAAGATATGCTGGTTTCTTATGAGCTGGCATGATACGAAAGAATGGTTTGATTCTGCGAATGGAAGGTACCACAGCCTTTGGATTGTCAAATAGGGAACAAATGCAGATTGTTGTTCCTTAATAAGAAAAGGAATAAAAGCAGATTGAGGTGGTTGATCAAAAAAATTCTCAATATCAAGTCCAGATGGAAGGGGATCATATGGAAAAGGTTTAGCATAAACAACTGAAACAAATTCAGATGTTTTTGGTTCAGGAATGGGTTCAGGATTAGTAGTGTCAGAAGAAATGGGTGGTTCTGGTTGGTTATCTTCAAATACTCTGAGAGAGGGAGGTGAAATGAAATCTGGATGGATATCAGATTCAGATGAGTTTGAGGATGTGGTTGGGGTACAAGACGTGGAAGACACTTGAAATACAGTCTTGAGGGGTGTCACATCAAGAACCTCTGTCTCAGGTATGTTTGTTTCAGGAGGGTTGGTTGGTTCTGATTAATTCTCAAAAGGTTTTGATGGAGGTTCAGATACAAGTGGTTTAGAGATAGGTGGTTCAGAAACAACTTGTTTAGGTGCAACAGGATCCGATGCAACTGGATCAGATTGAATGGGTTCAGATGCAACAGGATCTGATTGTTGTTTTTCTGGTTGTTGTGATGTAGGTTATTCTGTTGGTTTTGTTATAGGTGTTGGAATTTGGTTTGCTGGTGTTGTTGTTGTTGGTTCAGATGGTGGAGTAACATAAGTTTTTAGTGGAGTAGTGGAAATAGGATCAGATGATTTTTGTGGGGAAGGAATTTTTTATGGTTCAGATTTATGAGATGGAGCAGGAATAGACTGTTTTTGAATGGAAGGGGGTTTTGGAATAGAACTAAATGTTGATTCATTTATAACAATTTTAGAGAAATAAGATACAGATGTTTTAGTACCTTTAATCTTGATACGCTTTGTGGGAACATATGGAACTTCTCCAGAAGCTTTTCTTTTGATCTGCTTCTGTGGCTTGTCAGCAACTTTTGGCTTCTTCTGAGCAGCAACTTCTTCTGCCTCTGATTGACTTCTTTTCCTCGTGTTCTCATTGTATACATCTGGCATTGGTTCTCTTGCTCTTTTCAAAATATCTGCAGGAATGGGTGTTCCATCTGCTTTACATGCATCCATATATCTCACAATGATATCCCTTGGTTCTTCAGCACCAAAGAGTGGAAAATTTTCAACTAGAATCCTCTTCTGACTGATTTCAGAAATATTCAGCTTCTTGGGTGCAGCTGTGAGTTCATCTACAATCTTTAGCCTCTGAAGACTCTTTGCATTCAGAGGTTTTCCAACAATGGATTTAAGTTCATCCTTAACTCCAGCTTCATACAGAGCAGTCACCAGACCATTCTCTGTCAGAATGTCTGAAATCAACCTTCCAAAGGGAATCCATGTCCTGATCTTCTGACCCTTATCCTTTACAGATTCTCTTGAAGCATTGATATGGTTCCACAGATGCATAAAGAGAATGTAAGGAATATCTACCTTTGTACTCTGACTCAAACAGTACATGAAGTAGAGTTGTTCATTGTTCACATAATCTGAAGAATTTGTAGATTTTCTGTGATGGATGCATCCCAGAAAAATCTTTGCCCAGATTTTGTAGTCAGGCTTCAGATCCTTAAATTTGTTAGAGGCGTGTCCAGATGTAATGACTTCCTCATAAACTTCTTCCATGTCTACACGCCCAGCTGGCAGATGACATACTCCATCAGTCTCCTCATACCCTATAAGTTTCCTGATGAGATCTTTAGTTATAATGATCTCCTTTCCCAAAACAGAAGATAAAATGAATTTTGGATAAACAGAAGCATGTATCCAGAATTCCTTCACCAGATGAGGGTAAACTGGTCCAAATAATCTGTCAAAATACTTAACCCATCCTTGTGCATCAATTATAGAACGAAATTCAAATCCATTTTCAGCTAAGGAATCAAATTCCATCATTGATTCATAGAGAACTTCAAGTTTATCCACAAGGGTTAACAATGTCCTCTTAGGTATTGTGAATGGAGTCACACCCATATTTGCAGAAGTAACTGCAGCCATAGTTGATTGAAATTGAGCTGCTGTTGAAGATGAAGTTGCCATTGGAGAGTATGAAGATGATTTGGACAAAGGTTTAGGGTTTTTATGAAGAGAGAAAAGAAGACAGAAATGCATAAACTTGTTTGTGATGTGAAAAGTGTGAAATTGGTGTGAAATGTGGTATTTATAGAGAAAGCAATTAGGGCAATCAACAGACACACATAGTACGTTCTCACATAGCATTAAATGACAATTAATGAAAGAGAATAAAAATCATTTCAAACATTAATTGATTCTGACAAATTGGGGGGAAAATCAAGATTTCCACTATTCAAACCATACCTCAAATGTCTTTTCAGTAGTGTACACGCTATCTTTTCAGATTCAGTGTGACACGTGTTTGCTTGCATGTGCTTCTGAATTCTCTTGAGAAATGAAACGTTAGCCAACGTTCAGATCCTCTAAGATTGGTTAGTTCAGATACGCACAAATAAAAATAACTAATCAAATAAATAACAGATGAAATACTTCAGAACTTTAAGCATTTTGCATCTGAGAAATTTGCTTCTGGTAAATATCATTCTGGACAAAAATCCATACCAATATTTTTCAGAATAAATTTGAACCTATCTTCAGCAAGGGGTTTTGTGAAAATATCTTCCCATTGATGATCTGTATCAACAAAGGCTAAGTTTATAATTCCCTTCTGAACATAGTCTCTGATGAAATGATGTTTAATTTCTATATGTTTTACCTTAGAGTGTAAAATAGGGTTTTTAGACAAACATATAGCAGAAGTATTATCACAGAATATAGAAATATTACTTTCAAAAATCTGATAGTCTTCTAGCTGACTTTTCATCCAGAGCATCTGTGTGCTACATCCAGCAGCAGCAATATATTCTGCCTCTGTAATTAACAGTGCAATTGTGGGTTGCTTCTTGCTGTACCACGAGATTATATTTCTTCCTAGAAATTGGCAACTTCCAGAAGTACTTTTTCTTTCCACTCTGTCTCCAGCGTAGTCAGCATCACAGAATCCAACTAATTTGAAATCATCAGATTTTCTGTAACACAAACCCATATTAGAAGTACCTTTCAGATACCTTAGAATCCTCTTAACAACTGTTAAGTGAGATTCTCTAGGATCTGATTGGAATCTAGCACACAAGCATACACTGGACAAGATGTCAGGTCTAGAAGCAGTTAAGTAGAGAAGAGATCCTATCATACCTCTGTAGAGTTTCTGATCTACTTTCTTACTTACCTCCTCCTTACCAAGTGTATTAGTTGGATGCATGGGAGTCTTTGCCATCTTACTATCAGTCATGTTAAACTTCTTCAGAAGCTCTTTAACATATTTGGTCTGATGAATGTAAGTGCACTCTGGAGTTTGGTTGACTTGAATTCCTAGAAAGAATCTCAATTCTCCCATCATGCTCATTTCAAATTCTGCCTGCATACATTGAGCAAACTCCTTTCCTAGCATAACATTGGTAGATCCAAATATAATATCATCCACATATATTTGACAAATTATAAGATCTTTCTTAAATGTTTTACAAACGAGTGTTGTGTCCACTTTGCCTCTGATGAAATTTTTCTCCAGAAGAAAATTGCTTAACCTCTCATACCAAGCTCTGGGAGCTTGTTTTAAACCATAAAGAGATTTCTTTAGTTTGAAAATATGTTCTGGAAATTTTTCACTTTCAAAACCAGGAGGTTGGTGAACATAAACTTCTTCTTCTATAATACCATTTAAAAAGGCACTTTTAACATCCATCTGATATAGAGTGATGTTATACTGTGCAGCAAAAGAAATGAGTAAACGAATAGACTCTAACCTTACTACAGGAGCATAAGTCTCTGTATAATCAATTCTTTCTTGCTGACTATAACCTTGAGCAACAAGCCTTGCCTTATTTCTTTCAACTTCTCCTTTCTCATTAAGCTTGTTTCTAAAGACCCATTTAGTTCCAATTATGTTGAATCCTTTTGGTCTTGGAACTAAATCCCATACATCATTTCTTGTGAATTGATTGAGCTCCTCTTGCATGGCAATAATCCAGTCATTGTCTTGCAGAGCTTCATCCACAGAAGTTGGTTCAATTACTAACACCAACCCAAATAACGATGCTTCAGATGATCTGAGGAATGATCTTGTTCTGATAGGGTCATCCTTCTTTCCAATGACCACGTCCTCTGGATGAGAGGCTTTGATTCTGGAAGATGATCCTCTAACAGTTGATTCTTCAGAAATGTTCAAGTTGTTCATCTGAGAAGCTAAAGGAATTGCATCTGGCGTTGCTTCAGGTTCCTTCACTTGAGCTTTGTCTGCCTCTGAGCCTTTAGAGTATGTGAGAATTACTTCTTTATCTGCAGAACTTTCAAACTGCTTTGGCTTTTCAATGCCAAGCTTATCATCAAATCTAACATGAATAGATTCTTCCACAATCTGTGTTTCAGTATTGTATACTCTATAGCCTTTAGAGCGTTCAGAATACCCAAGCACGAAACACTTCTGTGCTTTAGAATCAAACTTGTTAAGATTCTCTTTAGTATTCAACATATAACAAATACATCCAAAAGGATGAAAATATGAAATTTTGGGCTTTCTGTTCCTCCACAACTCATAGGGAGTCTTTTCCAGAAGAGGTTTTACAGACACTCTGTTCTGAATGTAACAAGTTGTGTTAATTGCTTCGGCCTAAAAGTGCTTTGCCATATTAGTCTCATTGATCATGGTTCTGGCCATTTCTTGCAGATTTCTATTTTTCCTCTCTACAACCCCATTCTGTTGTGGAGTTCTAGGACAGGAAAAATCATGAGCAATGCCATTTTCATTAAAATATTTTTCAAAATATTTGTTTTCAAGTTCACCACCATGATCACTTCTGACTTTAATAATTTTGAAATCTTTTTCATTCTGGACTTGTTTGCAGAACTCAAAGAACACAAAATGTGACTCATCCTTGTGTTTTAAGAACTTTACCCATGTCCATCTGCTGTAGTCATCAATAATGACTAATCCATACTTCTTGCCTCTGATGGATGTAGTTTTCACTGGTCCAAACAGATCAATGTGAAGTAATTCCAATGGTCTTGAGGTTGAAACAACATTTTTAGATTTAAAGGAAGATTTTGAAAATTTTCCTTTTTGACATGCTTCACAAAAAGCATCTGAGTTGAACTTCAGCTTAGGAAGTCCTCTAACCAGATTGAGTTTATTAATCTAAGATATACGTCTCATATTAATATGCCCCAATCTTCTGTGCCAGACCCATTGCTCATCATTAACAGACAAGAGGCATTTAACATTTTGAACTTTAAGTTCTGAAAGATTTATTTTGTAAATGTTGTTCTTCCTCTTTCCATTGAATAGGATTGAGCCATCCTTCTGACTAACATCTTTACAACATTGTTGATTGAAGATTATATCATAACGATTGTCACTTAATTGACTTATGGACAATAGATTATGCTTTAATCCTTCTACAAGAAGAACATTAGATATAGAGGGAAGGTTACCATTACCAATAGTACCAGAGCCAATGATCTTGCCCTTCTGATTCCCTCCAAACTTCACTTCTCCTCCAGATTTAAGTTCCAGGCTTTGGAACATAAACCTTTCTCCCGTCATGTGACGTGAGCAGCCAGAGTCCAAGTACTATGACTGGCGTCTTGACTTTTCTGCTAAAAACATCTGCAACAGGGATAATCTTATCCTTAGGTGCCCAGATCTTTTTGGGTCCTTTTTGGTTAGCTGCCTTAAAAGTTGGTCTGAACTTCTGTCATTTTACAACAGAATTGTTCTGACTTGCTTTTGGCTTAAACACAGAAATGTTCTGATCAGAACGTGTGTGTTTAATGTCATTCAGATGACCAAACTTGAAATTAGAGTACAAGGGAGTTTTCTTAATAACAAGTTTATCAACAGGAATTGGATTTAAATCCTTTCTAGAGGAAGGTTCATATCCAATTCCTTTCCTGTTATTTCTGCTAACCCCATAGATCATAGAAGCCATCTTGCTTCTGTCTATGCTTTTAGCAAGAAATTTCTGAAAGCTAAAGTCATATTCTTCTAAAATGTTTTTGCATTTAGACTTACTTTCAGATTCAGAGTTTTGTTGAGCTATTTCAAAATTGGCTTTCATTTTTAAATTATTTTCTTTTAGCTCAGTAATTTCTGATCTTAACAGATTATTCTCAGAGTCAAGATTGCACTTAAGCTTCTTGCATTTGAGCTTAATCTGATTATAATTTTTTAGGACTTCAGATAGAACTTTAATAAGCTCTTCCCTAGTGAGATCAGAAAGTACCTCTTCTGAGTCAGATTCAGAATCAGACTCAGATCCAGATGATTCTTCATTCTGATCTTCAATGCCTGCCATCAGAGCCATGTTGGCGCATTCATCTTCAGATTCTGATGAGGATCCAGATTCATCAAAGTCATCCCAAGTTGTCATTAGAACCTTCTTCTTTTTGTCAAACTTTCTCTTTGGCTTTTCTTTAAGAAGCTTTGGACATTCACTCTTGTAATGGCCAAGTTCATTGCATTCAAAGCAGACAACTTCCTTCTTTCCAGATCTTTTTGGTTCAGAGGATTCCTTGCGCTGATCTGGTCTTTTGAAGTTCTTGAACTTCCTTTGCTTGTGCTTCCAAAGTCTGTTGATTCTTCTGGACAACAAGGATAATTCATCTTCTTCTTCAAAAGAAGATTCTTCAGAGCTTTCCTCTAATACATGCAAAGCTTTCACATCTTCCTTAAGGCAATAGATTTACCTTTCTTTTAAGGCTCATCTTCCTCAAGTTCAATTTCATGACTCCTTAGTGAGTTGATTAGCTCCTCCAGAGTGATCTTGTTCAGATCCTTGGCAAGCTTCAGAGTAGTGACCATAAATCTCCATATGATAGGCAAGCTTCTGATGATCTTCTTCACATGATCAGCAGTTGAGTAGCCTTTGTCCAGAACTTTTAAACCAGCTGTAAGAATCTGGTATCTAGAAAACATAGTTTCTATGGACTCAGATTCTTCCATCTTGAACGCTTCATACTTCTGTATTAACGCCAGAGCCTTGGTCGCTTTTACTTGAAGGTTTCCTTCATGAGTCATTTTCAAGAACTCAAACATGTCAAATGCAGTTTCTCTATTTGTGATCTTTTCATACTCAGTGTGAGATATTGCATTTAACAATATTGTTCTAGCCTTGTGGTGATTTCTAAACTCCTTCTTTTGGGCTTCTGTCATAGATTTCCTGTCTACTTTCTTGTCATTCCCATCAGTGGGATGAACATACCCATCTATGACTAAGTCCCACAAATCAGCATCATAACCAAGGAAAAAACTTTCAATCCTGTCTTTTCAATAATCAAATTTCTCCCCATCAAACATAGGGGGTTTTGTACTGATTCTGTCTCTTTCTTCATATTTGTTGGATGTTGAAACATCAGCCATAATAACAACCAAATGTATATATCAAAGTTTTTCTCACTGGATCTTTTTTGTCACTGTGAAGTGGTAGCACATACAGAACCGGAGCTCTGATGCCAACTGAAGGTGAGAAAATACTTAGAGGGGGGTTGAATAAGTATGAAGATAAAACTTAGAAATAAAAACTCAAGGATTTTTATCCTGGTTCGTTGAACTCAACTACTCCAGTCCACCCTATCTAGAGTGATTTGCCTTTCTCAAACAAGGACTTAATCCACTATTTAATCAACTGATTACAATAGTAAGTACTAAGAACAACTGTTCAAAGTCTTCTCAAGAACTACTGATCCTAACTGGATCTTCTTAAGGTTCTTTTACAATCAAATGTAATAATAATACAAGTGTTAAAAAATGCTTCTAATAAAGCTTTATCACAACTGTGATTTTTCACTTAAGATGAAGAACAATGAAATAAATTCAGCAAGTATATATAAGTTGTATGAGAGCTTGTAATGAATTCTTTTTTTGTATATTTCGTCAACTGAAGAAGATGAATGGAGTCTTGCTTTTATAGGCACAGAGATCCAAGAGCTTTTCACGTTGAGAACAGTGTACCAAAAAGGTCTGAGTCTTTTTGTCTTCACATCATATGACATTTCCTAGAAGAAGAGTGCACAGAGAAATCCTTTTTGTCTGTGTTCTTGTGTCTAGCATAAATAAGGAAAGAGTCGTTTGGTTATTCCAACGGACATAATCTTTGAATTCTTCTTCAATAAATTTCAGCGAGAATCATCAGAGTCTAGAGTGGTCAGAGCCTTCTGATGTTCATCAGAGTTTGCTGAGTCAGAGTCTTTGCAGCAAGTGTGTTATCAGCGTGTAAATGTTCAGAGCAGAGTTTTGGATCAGATCCTCAGTACTAGCAGCGTTAGTACTATCAGAGTCTTCTGAAGTAACTGTGCTTGAAACTCTTCATACATAATTCCTCATTTCTTCAGATGCTTCTAACTCCTGCTTCAGATTCTTCTGTAGCTTCTGCTTCAGATTCTTCTGTAGCTCAGAAACTTCTGGAGGAAGCGTTCAGAATCTTCTAAGAGATGCTTCTGACACTTCAAAGCCTTGCATATTCCTTATGTTCAGATCTAATTTGCTTCTGGAGTAATATTCACTTTAACATCTGCAGCAAACATTCTCAAGCAAATTTTAGAGTATATAATTCTTTAATACAAAATTTCACAAGTGTTATCATCAAAACACAGAGATATTATTAGGAATCAATCTGTGTTCTAACAGTTCTAACATGCGTTCGTCAATATTGCTAGGTTTGTTAGCATGTTGAATTTGGTCTTGCTTGTAAGCCCAATTGTTTAAGTTAACCTGTACCCTAAGTTAGCTTATAATGAGTAATTGTTAAAAATCCCATTAGGTTAGTGTGTTATTTTTTCTTATAAATAGTATGTTAATCTCTCATCTTGTATAAGGAAAAATAGTAAGATAAAATCTTAATTTAAGAGAGAGCGGTTATTTTGTTATTCTTGTAATCTTGTTTGATAGAGAAAGGAAAGAATAACAGTTTATAACCAATCCTTGTTGTTTCTTCTTGTTTTCTTTGTTTACCCTAACCCTTATGTGTTTTTTAAATATAAAGAAACCGTTTATATTTTGTTTCAAGGCATTCTATTCACAATAAGATCAAATTAAATTAAACCGTAATTTGAATCTTTATCACTAAACAAAATATGAATTTTAGACAATTTAAGTCAATTCACAATAATGAAGAAACAAATCACATTAAAAACTATTTGATTATGATGATGAATGATTTTATTCAAATGAAGATGATCATAATTATATGATGATGATGCGTAATGATTGGATTAAAAAAAGACTATAAATCGATTCAAGTTAAGAATAAGTGTTGTTAGCCTATTTGATTCGACTTAAATGAAATGAATAACCATGATCACATAAATTAATTCTTGTTTCGACTCAAGCAAACCTGAATTGATTGTTTATTAGAATCAAGTAAGTAGAGAGTCTTTCAATACCCTGAATCAATTAAAGAAATCAGAACCTAAAATTATAATTTGATTCACATACATTTTTACTTATTGTAGCCTTGAGATACTATCTTAGTTTTTCCACATACCATTTCATATTGATCATTGAGTTTGTTTTAGAAATCCATTTTTATTCCAATTAAATTTTTTTGTTTAGCTTGTAGCACAAGATGCAATACATAATTCCTTTATCAATGATTGAGCTCTTGTAGCAATTCTAAACATCACAAACAATCCTCTAAATATAGGGCTACATTATTGAACATTTTTAGCAAATACACGCTAATATTTAACATTTCCATATTAATGAACTAAATTCAATAATAAAAAATTATTCGTTTTGAGGGTAGACTTTAGATTTAATCGACCAAATCCATTAAGATTCTTCAAAAGCACGTAAATAGATCTTGGTGGCAATGAATTACTTTTATTCCTTTGAAAGTTGTTGATCAAAAGTAAGTGATAAATTTCATAAGATCATGTTGTATGAAGTTTTGAAATTCCTTAAACTCTAAACACTAATATAGGTTTTGTTATCATCGGAAGGAAAATGATCATGTATGCTTAACCTAAGAATATACATTTCTAGCTTCAATATCTTATTATGCTAAGGAAAATGAGAAAGCCAAATTCATCAACAAGATTTTAATTAGCTTAATCAAAAAGCATGAAAATAAAAAACCTAAAAGATGGTACAAAAGGGTAAAACATAGACCACACATTTTAAATTTGCTATTGTCTATTAGAGATATATAGATAGGTTAGTCTGTGTGCATGCATAGGTTAGTTGTATGCGTGTATTGGTTCGTTAGAATAAGTATGTTGAAATATTTAACTTGATTTGTGTCTAACCTTATTATTTGTGTTTTGTATTTTTGTATTTGGTTATTTTGGGTTTAGGTAATTTTGAGTAATGTTTCTAGAAAAGTCTTGTGGTGTTTGGAGTATCTAGATATTTCTTGGGATTATAATATTTTTTAGAATGATCTTGGAATTTCTAGAGTTGAGAACTCTATAGAATTAGCATGTCTAGACTTTTGTATAGTGTAAAAATACAAAGTTCTCTCTTCCATAAAGAATTCTCCTACCTGCCATGTTTCTCTTTAAGCCTCTAATATTTTCACACACTTTCTCTAAACAAAAGGCTTTATCTCCAATAAAGTGGCATCAGAGCTTCAAGGTCCTTAAAAGATGGAGAATAGAGGTTTCTCTTTCAAAATGTCGATACTCACAAAGAACAACTATGATAATTGGAGTATCAATATGAAGGCGCTACTAGGAGCTCAAGATGTGTGAGATATCGTTGAGAAAGGTTTCAAGGAGTAAGATGAAGTCTCGCTAAGCCAAGGTGTAAAGGAGACGTTGAAGGAGTCAAGAAAGAGAGACAAGAAAACTCTCTTCCTCATTTATCAATCGATGGATGAAGATACATCTGAGAAGATCTCCAATACAACGACGACTAAAGAAGCATGGGACAAGCTTCAAACTTGCAACAAAGGAATAGAGCATGTGAAAAAGATTTGTCTTCAAACTCTTAGAGGTGACTTTAAACGTTTATTTATGGAAGAGTTTGAGTCAATTTCTGATTATTTTTCTCGAGTATTGTCCGTAGTCAATCAGCTTAAAAGAAATGGTGAAGATGTTGATGAGGTGAAAGTCATGGAGAAAATACTTCACACTTTAAATTCAAGTTTTGACTTCATTGTTACCAACATTAAAGAAAATAAGGATTTAAAGACCATGACTATTGAGAAACTCATGGGTTCCTTACAAGCATACAAAGAAGAAAAAAGAGAGAAAAATTAAACAAAAGGAGGCTATGGAGAAACTACTACAACTCAACGCAAAGGAAGGAAACTATGTGAATTACAAGAGCCAAAAAGGACGGGGTCGTGGCCAAGATCATGGGCGTGGGTGAGGACATAGAGGAGAAGGAAGAGGAAGTTACAACAACTACAACAACTTCAACAATGGAGAAAGAAGTTGGAATCCACAAGAAACAAGAAGTCATAGAAGAGGAAATTCATGGTCAAGCTGCGACAAGTCATAAATCAAGTACTTCAACTGCAACAAGATTGGTCACTATGCATCTGAGTGTAGATTCTCAAAGAAGGTTGTGGAGAAATCTAACTTTGTAGAAGAAAAAGGTTGAGAAGAAGACACTTTGTTGCTCGCGTACCAAAACCAATTTGAAGAGAAAAGAAACAAGTGGTACCTCGACACCAGCGTAAGAAACCACATGTGTGGCGATCGAAGCATGTTCGTAGAGATCAATGAAGCGACAACTGGAAATGTCCCATTTGGAGATGAATCAAAGATATTGGTCAAAGGTAAAGGTAAAGTTCTCATACGCTTGAAGAATGAGAGTCATCAATTCATATCCAATGTCTACTATGTTCCTAACATGAAGAATAATATTTTGAGCTTGGGGAAATTATTAGAGAAAGGTTATGACATCCACTTGAAAGAACATAGTCTTTTCTTAAGAGATTATGGACATAACTTGATTGCTAAGGTGCTTATGTCAAAGAATAGAATGTTCCACTTGAACATTCAAAATGATATGGCAAAGTGTCTCAAGGATTTCTATACTAACTCTTTGGGGCTATGGAATCTACGACTTGGACACCTCAACTTCGGCAGTCTAGAATGTTTGTCAAAGAAGGAGATGGTGAGAGGTTTGCCTAGTATAAACCACCAGACCAACTATATGAAGGATGTATAATTGAGAAACAATTTCGAAAAAACTTTCCAAAGGAATCAACGTCAAAAGTGACAAAATCGCTAGAGCTCATACACACTGATGTCTGTGGACCAATAAATCCAATCTCTTTTTGGTAAAAGTAAATACTTTCTCGTCTTTATTGATGATTATTCTAGAAAAACATGGGTTTATTTCTTGAAGGAGAAGTCGAAAGTGTTTTAAAACTTTAAGAAGTTCAAAGCCCTTGTGGAGAAAGAAAGCGGTATTTCCATTAAGGCCATGAGATCTGACCGAGGAAGAGAGTTTACTTCAAATGAGTTCAACAAATATTATGAAGACCATGGAATTTGATGCCCACTAACAGTGCCAAGATCGGCACAACAAAATAGAGTAGCATAGAGAAAAAACTGGGCCATACTTAATATGGTATGAAGCATGCTTAAGAGTAAGAACGTGCCAAAAGAGTTTTGGGTTGAAGTTGTGGCATGTGTGGTTTATCTGAAAAACGGTTTCCCAACAAGAAGTGTGCATGAGAAGACACCAAAAGAAGCATGGAATGGAAGGAAGTCAGGGATCTCTCACCTCAAAGTGTTTGCAAGTATTTTCTATACCCACGTTCCAGATGAAAGGAGAACAAAGCTCGATGATAAAAGTGAGAAGTATGTATTTGTGGGTTACGACTCAACCTCCAAAGGGTACAAACTCTATAATCCAAATAGTGGACAGATAGTCATAAGTCGTGATGTGGAGTTCGAAGAAAAAGATCGTTGGAATTGGATTGTTCATGAAGACATGTACAATTGTTTCCTTACTTTGAAAAAGAAGAAAATGAAATGGAACAACCAATGATAGAGGAACATATTATACCACCTGCCTCACTGACACCAAGTTTGGATGAAACAAGCTCAAGAGAGAGGACACCACGACTAAGGAGCATTGAAGAGCTTTATGAGGTAACTGAAAACCAAAATGACATTAACCTCTTTTGTCTTTTTGGTGATTGTGAGCCTCTAAGCTATCAAGAAGCTGTTAAAAACGTAAAATGGAGAGACGCCATGGACGAAGAAATCAAGTCAATCGTGAAGAATGATATGTGGGAACTTACTACACTTCCGCGAGGACACAAAGAAATCAGAATAAGATGGGTGTACAAGGTGAAGTTGAAGTATGTGATGTCTCAAAATCAAGTTGCCAACATTTTCACCAAGTCACTCAAGTTGGAAACTTTCGTGAAGCTAAGGAGTATGCTTGGAGTCATAAATCAAGTTTAAGGGGAGATGTTGAAATATTAAACTTGATTTGGGCCTAACCTTATTATTTGTGTTTTGTATTTTTGGGCTTGGTTATTTTGGGCTTATGTAATTTTGAGTGATGTTTCTAGAAAAGTCTTGTAGTGTCTAAATATTTTTTAGGATTGTAATATTTTCTAAGATTCTCTTGAAATTTATAGAGTTGAGAATTCTCTAGAATTAGTGTGTCTAGAGTTCTCCTTAGAGTACTATAAATACAGATGTATTCCTACACTTTTATATCAAGCAAAAATACAAAATTCTCTCTTCCATAAAGAATTCTCCTACCTATCAAGTTTCTCTTTAATCCTCTAATATTCTCACACACTTTCTCTAAACACAAAAGACTTTTATTTCAACAGTATAAAGTTAGTTAAGAATGTAACTAACTTCATCACCTAACTACATTGTATAAATACTCATAAGCTAAGGCTTATTCAATAACACGAATTGATCACAAAAGTATCAAGCTAAACTTGAATTACTCTATGCATGTTCATCATCTTCCTCATACATAATCATGTTCATCAATGGAGTATGAATTCTCTCATCTAACATTGTCAATATATTGTTTGCCATGCTGAACTAAATTTACAGGCTCTTAAACTGTAAAGGCAGAATGACCTACCTAATCAAGATTATTGGAATATGATACACGTCAATTAAATAATATGAATCAAGAAATTTAATTAGTTTTATACAATATTATTCCACATGAGGAAATGGTCGGTAGGTTTTATGATAAGAAGGTCAAGAAGAAAGAGTTTCAATAAGAAATTTAGTATGGAAATCAACTTTACTAGTAGATATTAAATCTTGAGGCCTTAGAAGATGAACTCCAAATTAGGAAGCACCTTTTACTGTCATGAAAGTATCTTAGAATAACACTTATTTAGTTTGAGATATATGGTCGAAGAATCAAACTCTATTCATAAATGGGAAATACTTTAAATCTATTATACATGAAGTAAAAAAAAAAGTCATAAGCTATTACAAGTGTAATGGACAAATGGTAAGCAGGAAATTACTACAACCTCTCAGTTGTAGCAAGTCATCAGTAGGCAACTTGTCATATACAAGTCTCTAAACAACAAAGAACTTGGATGGTTGAATATCCTCACCCCAAATGAACCACACCTAGTTTCTTCTGACAAATGCATGGGATTTAAGAGTCTAGGCGTCCTTTAGAGTCAATACACCTAAAGAAGAATCATGCCAAATAATCTTGTCTATAGTCTTAGTGGAAAATTCAGTTTGAATCAACTTTTTAATAATAGAAGAAAAGAGATAGTGCCATTCATCAGGGAAAAGCCACAAGCCATCATGCAGGAAATCACTTACAGTGGCATTAGTTTTAATTGAATAAGCCTCAAATATGGAGGGAGTAATGGAAAGAATTAAGGGCGGTCCAGTCCAAGCATCCTTCCAAAATTTAATAGACTAACAATTTTCAAGGAGCCAATAGGTCTAGGCCTGCAGAAGATTAAACTCAGGCTTGATTCCATTTCAAATGGATGAATATACATGATGTTTAATGGGGCTTGAACTTCTCAAAACCCTAGCTTTCAGTATTGAGGCTCGTGATTCCTCAGAACTCTGAAGATTCCATCTAAGATTTAAATTAGTAGCATTGTTGAGGAAATTAGGGACATAAGGCCAAAACCTCCATGAAGCTTGGGTTGACAATTTTTTTCCAAGCTAGTGTTATAAGTTTTCTGCCAGCAACATCACCACTCTAAATAAAGTTCCTTGCAGCTTTTTAAATTCTTCTTAGAAGAGAAATGGGCCAAGGATACACAGTTATTAAGTGACTTATCATGTTTTGGATAAATGATTGAACAAGCATCAGTCTTACTGCAAAGGAGAGCAGAGAGCCTTTCCATGATTCCATTTTAAAAACCACAACATCTGCTTAAGCTTGAAGGAATCAGGCTTTAACTTTTCCCTTGAAAATGGGCATTCCCAGATAAATGAAGGGAAGGCTAAGTTACCCTTGGAAGACTTTGTATGCAGTAAGTTAACTGCCTCAGATGCCAAACAAACATAGTCTTTTATGATCCTACCCTGAATAAAACCTTTTTTCTTCTTTGAAATAAGATGGGGCATAATCTAAGCAAGCCTATCAGCAATAATTTTCTGATGACCTTGAACTTGAAGTTAAAAAATGCAATGTGTATGAATTTATCCCTTGAATCAATTATCTTAGTCTTAGAAATAAGAGTGATGATGTTAGCATTGAGACTAAATGCCTTGTTGGGACTATTTCATTTAAATCGATATCAGAATAATACTGGCGCAATGATATCCTAAGTGAAGGTGAACGTGCGATATTTAAATTGAAATCAGAACAATATTGACGCAATGATACCCTAAGTGAAGGTGAACGTGCGATAATAGGTGTTAATTGACATTAGTATTTCCGCTGCTATATTTTATTGATTGTTAAATGTTTGTTTTGTTAAAGATTTTGTCATTAGTGACACCTTAAATTGTCATGTAAATCTTAATAACGTGCATTTTCGCCAAAAGGTTCACCAAAATAATCACCATGGACATCTCACCATTTATGCACAACTTCTTTTATCAGACGCAACAATTAATCAATGTTACGTAATCAAGAAATGAAACAATCACAAAATAGCAGTAGTTCAACAAATGCAAATTCATATGCATTTATTCATGTTAATTCACCACAACAACAATACATAATTGGATAAACACAACACTTTGCTAACCGGTCATACAACTCATCATAAACATTGCTGCAGTAGGCACAGAATCATAACTCAAATAATTCACCAAGCCCGACCATGAGGTAACTCTGCGCGTTAGTTTTCCAACACTTAGAATGACGTCTCATTTGGACTTATGGAACATAAGTTACGGCCAAAATCGACAAGTGGGTCAACCATCCAAAACAGGGACCAATCAATTGTCCCAACTCACTTACTTCAATTTTTTTCCGAATTTTCACTGAACCAATTGTTAAGTGCAAATTTTGACTTAAATTGAACCATCTTTCTTGGCACTTTTCAACTAAATTCTCATGTTTTAATAGATGTATTTCTTGTTCTTGTGTGATTTTTCAATTATATTGCAAATACCTTTAGATTCTTTGATGTGTGTGTTATTGTGCAGAAAATAGGCTAAAAATATCAATGATTAAGACACAAAGGATTGGACAAGAAAGCCAAAGAAATGAATAGGAATAAGCATGTTCGTTGGGCGAATAACACCGAGCAGCCAACTAATATTCGTTGGGCGAAGTCCTGTCAAAGACCCAGCGAACAATCTCAGATTAGAGGTAGTAGGAAAAGGACCCAAAGTTCGTTAGGCGAAGTTGAGGCGAAGTAGTTCGCTCTGCGAAGAAACGTTCGCACGGAGAACTCAGATATTTTACAAGGGAATTTTAACTGTTCCTGAGGCACTTGAAGTGCCCAAATTTAGATTTCTCTGGATGAATAGGTTGTTCGTTAGGCGAACATGATAGATTTTGTAAATACTATTTAAGTACTTTTCTTGTTTTTTTAGAAAATAAACTTGTACTTTTTGGGATCAGAACTTTATCTCTTTTCATTTCAAGTATATTTTAGAGAGAGAAACACAAACCCTAAGGGGGAGAAGGTAAGATCTTCTATCTCTTGTTGGGTTTGAATGTAATCTTTTAATACCTTATGCATTTCATCTAACATATGTATTGTGAACTAGTTTTGATTCAATATTGATGTTGTCTTTGATTTCTTATTTGTTGGTCTTGACAAAACCTTTTCAAATCTTAGATCTTAGATATTCATCTATCAATGAGTAAACTTTTGACATAGTCTTGTAAGTTGATATTCACTAGTATCTTTGCTTGTATTGTGTTGATTAGTAGCATGAGTAGCATGAGTAGGATCAATACGGTATTGTGAGGATGCATGATATTAGAGATGAAGAACTATGTTCACATACATTTGGAAAATTAGTAGAATACATGTAAAAAGGGTTAATCATGTGTAAGTATTATTATCATGGCGTTATATATGAATGTTTCCCTTGAAAATCGGAAAACAACTGCTGATCTTCCAAATCTAACTTTGGTGACTCACAGGATCGATCAGATTGATCGTAGGACATGTGTTAAAAGGTTTTCTTTGAACATTTATCTAAGTTTTACACTTTTGACAATATTTGGGAGAAGGTTCTTAAAGGTTACCTATTCGACTATAGGAGAAAAAATACATAAAGTTCCAGCAAAGAAAAGATACAAGTTTTTAAAAGAAAGAAGTTGAGAATGAGGACGAAGTAAAGAGGGCATAGAAAGGGAAGAAGATTGCAAAAAAGATAAAGAAAGCTTTGTAAAATTTAAACAAGTAAAATAAACTTCATTGGAAAATAAAAGGTGGTGTGTTTACATCACGTACATTCTCTTTGATACTCTCTTTTTCTACACTCGGATACTTGGAGTAAGTTTAAGAGTGACTTGTACAACAGTAAAATTCCCACATCATTATATGTCTAAGACTTCCTATTTATAATAGCAAGAAATAACTACCAATAACTTCCTACATCACCATCCTTTGCCATTTGTCGTGATGCATGGATTCGTCGTTCATAGGGCGCCATGTGTCCTCTTAGTCATCTGGCAAACGGAACTATTCCCTCCAAATTATTTGAATTCCAAATCTTCGGGATAACTACCAAACAACATCGCGGTCGAAGCCCTCGTGATTTTTCTTTAAGTCTGCGTGTTTAGACTACTCCCCTTAGCTGTCTCACATTCTTCGACTAGCTCTCGCCTCCAGCAGGCTTTTAATACTTCCCCTTACATCTCTTACTTTGCAAGAGGTGTCGAATTTAGGAGCTAACAAATTGCTCCCCAAAAAATCTCTTTTCGACCCCCTATGCAGAAAAGCACATTTTTTTTACAGCATCTGATTTCGACGCCGTTCACTTCACCTTACACGTGTCAACCAATATCCTTTTAGCCAAAGAATGTCTGGGAAGATGAAAGGGGAAGAAAGAGAAAAAGGAAACAGAAAAGAGCACGCAAGAAACTGCTCCACCATCTTGGGATATGTTCCTGACGTCATGGGCATCATGGCGATTTTCTCGCGTATCACCAAAATCGCAAATCATCATCACTTTTTTAGAGCCTAGGGGATGTAGGTTACAACTGCTACCCCTGTCACTCCATTTTAGACACAAATGTGGCCCAC
Organism: Lathyrus sativus; assembly: GCA_963859935.3. Classification (NCBI taxonomy): domain Eukaryota; kingdom Viridiplantae; phylum Streptophyta; class Magnoliopsida; order Fabales; family Fabaceae; genus Lathyrus; species Lathyrus sativus. Next base: position 37,673,509 of record OZ012737.1, on the reverse strand, counting down.
TAACTCCAGCCACTCAATGATGAAACTCTTGGTCTTCAATATTTTATATAAATGACTTCCTCAGGTATTATCATTTTTCCCAACATTTTCAACTCTCAGCAAAAAAACTCTTGTGTTCTTCTTTCCAAAATTTTCCATTCTTCTTAAAAGCTCCTTTTCTAACTTCAACAATGGCCGATCACCAGAAGAAGAAGAAGATACAGCTCAAAGGGCAATCTTCTGCATCAGTTCTCCCGCCTTTTGCCAACTTGAGCGGTCCTAAAGTAGTGAAGAATCAGCAGTTTATTCGCGAACCCTTGTTAGAAGAAAAGCGCCACATCTATGAATCACAGGTAATTATCCTTGGTACTGTTGCAAGTAAACCCTTAGAAATGTCTGGCCCGTTACCTCCTTTAGGTCTTGATTACTCTAGTATTAGCGACTTCTTTCCTTCCTACAGACTCACCAAACCTTTAGGGCAAAAGGATTCTGGCAGAGTTTTCGCTGATGGTCCTGATAACCTAGCTCTCTTAGACATAGACCTTAGGTATCTCCATGATGGATCTAGATTATTTAGAGCAACCCCTTATTTCAAGGATTCTGAACTTTACCTAAACTGGTTAGAGAAAGTAGAAAAAGTGAAAGCCCATGACTGGAAAGAAACTGGCATCTATGACCTTATAATGATGTCGAAGGTCGGTCCCAATTATTGTCCTCTTATGTTGGCTTCTTTGTTTTTCTAGGACAGCAACCATAACACTTTCCACCTTCCTTGTGGGATGATGACACCCACACTGTTTGATGTAGCTGCTATTGTGGGCCTAAAACCCCACAGACTAGTTTACGAACCTGAAGTCGATAGTCAAGATACTATAGGATTTGCAAACACAAAACATACCTACACGACCTTCGTCCAACATTATCACAACAAAAACACTACTTCTATCAAAAATGAGGAACATATAGCCTTCTTGGCCATGTGGCTGTCTCGCTGCGTGTTTTGTACTAAATCTCTGCAGGTGGCACGCAAATATCTTGTTTTGGCGAACCAGCTACACTTGAAAAGAGGTATCTGCCTGAGCAAGATGATTTTGGCCAGCCTCTATGAAGCCTTGGGCGAAGGCGCTGCCAAACTGAAGGACCCTGGAAGTCATGGAAACTTGCTGTTGTCAGGCCCTTTTTGGCTACTCCAGTTGTGGATCAATGCTACTTTTGAAAATAGCCTACCCAACAAAGGAGAAGTCGACGAGGGTTCGTCTTCGGTTTCTAAGAGACGGGTCGAATGGCCCCGCTTGGCCCAACTCACTCTAAGCGAAGAAGGATATACTCTTCGAGCCAACCTATCCAACTTCATCCATATGTTCGCCAAACGACACGAGTTTACTTCGAAAATGGCTCCCTTTGCAGAAAGAAAATGCGGCCCTAAGTGGTTCACCAGGTCCTTCCCTGCTTCACTAAAGAAACAAGAAGATGAATCAAAGCTGATTTGGGATCGATTCCTCACACCTCGAATGTTGGTTCATAAACTAAACTTTGTCAGGGGTCAAGCCACCTTGGTAGCCTACCAGCCAAACTTGGTATCAAGGCAATTTGGGTTAATACAAACTTTACCCAAATGTTTGTATGATAAGAAGACGAAAACCACCTACTCCACAAAAGAGGCTCAAAAGGGCTTCTGCTCAGATTTTCATTGATTCAGACGATGAAGACGGATCTCCTCGCGAGAATGCCCAAATAAAGAGAAGGCAAAAAGTCACCCATGGCCTAGATACCCCTGATGCTCTATCTGCTCCCTCTACAGCCAACATTCCCAAACTGAACACTCCCCCTCAGGATCCTGCTAAAGCTCCCGCAGAGGATGCCTCGATCCCACCTATTGTTCCTATTGAGAGTGACAACTTCAGTCTTGCTGATGAAAGTGCTAAGGTATATTGCGCATCTAATTGTTTTCTCCTGGAACTTGCAGTATTTTTGTCTTGCTCTCTCTGATGTCTGTCTGTTTTTTTCTCTAGGCTGATGATGGGGGTCTGAAAACTGCTCCAACCAAGTTTCCTTTGTCAATCTATCCCTTGAACAGCCAAGGTGAGCCCACTTACCATCCCACCTCTGATTTGGATTCTGGTATGAGTTCTCTTGGCGAGATTAATAAACCTGATTTTTTCACAGTTCCTCCTTCACCTGCGAAGACAATGACCCAACAGTCTCAAACTGATGGATCTGACCACGAAGAGGATAATGCTTCGGCTAATCCTGTTGTAGCAGATGATGAAGAAATTCCTATAGAGGGGAACACAAACTTGGTTGACACGAATAGTTTTCCTTTGGATCAAATGATGGCTGTAGATGAAAAGGACGCATGGGAAGATAATGTCGTCGAAGACCAAACCATGCGTCAGTCAGAGTTGAACGAGTCTAGTGACGGGGATACTGGAGATGAAATGGAAGAGGATACTGCAGAGGAGGACAAAAACAAAGAAACAAAACCTGAGGAAACTTCTGTCGAGGAAACTACCCCTGTTGAGGTGAGTAAAACCCCCACTGCTTCTGCTCCTAAGGAAAATGAAGTAGTGCCCCTCAAAGGTGATGCCCAACTTACCACAATAGAACTTGATGCATTGAAGGTCTCTAACCCTCGACAGTACATCAGACTCCTCTTGAGTAGGCGAAGTAATTCTTCTGGCAAGACCCCTAGCACTTCGAACTCTAAAGGCCAAATCTCGAGTCAGCCAACTGACAGCATTCTTGAAAAGATCAAGAGAAAGATCTTCAAAGGGGATATTTTCTCTCTTTTGCAAATGGGCCCAGTCAACCACCTTTCCTTGAAAGCTCTTCTACAACAAGTGGATCTCAAATTGATTTCTCCTGAGGCCGCGAGCGTCATCCAAGAAGTTGGTGTCTTGATTGATCTGGTAGTGAAGCTGCTGCTTGGACCACTGTTGTCGAATCTGAAGAAAAGATTGCAGAATTGGAGGAGAGGAAAGAGAAGAATAAACAGGAGATCACTACTAATGAGGCGGACATTGCTTGTTGGGAGTGCAAGATCAAAAAGTTTCGCAACAAAATAGCGAAATCCAAGAAGAAGAATGTTGAATTATCTTCTTTTGATGATTCCTCCCTATCAACTGAGCTTGAACACGCCGTTAATTTCGCCGAGGAAGCTCGTCGCTTGGAAGCTGAGGTTACTCAATTAAGAACAGACAAGGCCCTATGCCAGAATCGCCTCGAGCTTCAAAAGTCGAACTACCTCAAGATGAAGGCAAATCTCCCTTTTTAGTTTATTAGAACTTTTGTAATAGCGCATCTTTTGTTGGCCTTTGTAAGCCATGCTTTTAATTTTATGTTGTAAGACACTGAGCCATTTTGGCGTATTTTGTTAATCACCATTTATGGCTTCACTTTACATTCAGTTGTTACTCCGTTGATATTTTTACCTCTTGAAGCGCAGGCTTATACTTTTTCAAATATTTGCCATTCACTTTTAATATTCTCTTATCTTTGCTCATTTCTGCCACTTCGTATGCCCCATTAAAGAAGACCTTCGAAACCTGGAATGGTCCTTCCCATTTTGGGGACCATTTGCCTAAAGACCTAGCCTTTCGATCCATAGGCAGGATTACTCTCCATACCAAATCTCCAACCAAGAAGGCCTTCGCTTTAACCTTCTTGTTATATGACTTCTCCACTTTTTTCTTCTGTCTTCTCAAGAGTTCCAAAGCTTTAAGTCTTTCCTCATCCAGATTTACTAACTCATCGAGCATCATATCCCAATATATTTCTCGAGGGATTTCGTGATGTCTCTGAATTCTAACCGACTGTATATAGATCTCGACCGACAATACTGCATCATGGCCAAAGGTCAGACGATATGGCAAAGTGTTGGTTGCTTCCTTAGGGGACGTTCGACATGCCCATAGGACTTGGTCCAACGCTTTATGCCAGTTTTTGGGCTTACTCCCAATTTGCTTTTTTATCATACCAATTATCACCTTATTTGCTGCTTCGACTTGGCCATTGGCCTGGGCGTAATAAGGCGTCGAGGCAAGAAGTTTAAATCCCATTTCTCTGGCGAACTCTTGCATTTTCCTACCTGTAAACACTGACCCTTGATCTATCGTTATTGTTTCTGGCAGCCCAAATCTATAGATGATGTATTTCTGAATGAACTCGATGGCATCCTCTTGGTCTACTTTTGGCAGAGGTATTGCTTCGATCCACTTTGTGAAGTAGTCTATCCCCACCAGAATATACTTTTGGTTTTTGGAAGACGCAGGTCGAATCTCTCCTATCAAGTCTAAAGCACATCCTCTAAATGGCCATGGCTTGACTATGGAGTGTAACTCGCTTGTTGGAACATGTTGTATGCCAGCATGAACTTGGCACTCCTGGAAACCTTTGGCGAACTCAATGCAATCTTTCAGCATCGTAGGCCAGTACATCCCTTGGCGAAACAATATCCATTTCATCTTGTGGCCTACCTGGTGTGCCCCACATGTCCCACCGTAGACTGATGACAATGCCAAGTACGCCTCAGATTCGCTAAGGCATTTGAGCAAAACTCCCTCAGAGGTTTTCTTCAATAACTCGTTCCCTAAAAGAACGTAGCTTAGTGCTCTATACTTTACTTTTCGTTATGTGGCTGCTGAAGGGTTCTGAAGGTACTCGACCAAAGGTTTCCTCCAATCTTTTTCTGTTAACCCTTCGACTGTAAAAATTTCGAAAGTTTCTTCGTCAGCGTAGCCAAACTTTGTCACTTCAAGGTCCGACGATCGCAGGCCTACGGACACAACCTTACCCCTGGCCTCGATTACTTCTTGCAAGTTTTCCTTCGAAACCCTATATCCTGATGCGATTTGTGCTAAATCGTTGGCCACCTGATTGTGTAGTCGTGGTATATGTCGAATAGTGCAGACTTCAAATTTTTTGAGTAGCCTATTGGCTATCACGAAGTACATAATGAGATTTTCTTTAACACACTTATACTTCTTTGTTAACTTCTTTACAACCAAATCTGAATCTCCCATTATTTCGACTTGGGTTGCCCCCAATTCTAACAAAATTTCAAGTCCGGCTATCAAAGCTTCATACTCAGCCTCATTATTGGAACATAGACCCTCGACTCTATACTTGAATTTTGTTGGAATTTTGTCAGGCGAAATAATTAACAGGCATATGCCTGTCCCATTCTTGTGGCTAGAACCGTCGAAGTATAACTTCCAGGGTTCTAGTTCGACAATGTTCAGGGTATTTTTCATTTATGGAGTGATTGACCATGAAGGCTGCCATTATTTGCCCTTTGACCGCCTTTAGCGGTCTATAAGCCAGAGAATGCTCAGTTAATGCCAATGCCCATTTACCGATTCGACTATGCAAAATAGGCTTGGATAACATATGTTTAATAATATCGAAATGCGACGAGACATACACATCAACTGGTTTTATATATTGGTTCAACTTTATACATGAGAAATACAAACATAGGCATAGTTTTTCTATCTCGCTATATCTAGTTTCTGCATCATTCAAAACCCTGCTAAGGTAGTAAATGGCTCTTTCGACGCCATTCTCGTCCTCTTGAGCAAGCATGCTCCCAAGAGTTTTGTCTGATGCTGCTATGTACAATCTCATGCTCTTGCTTCGACATGGAGGCGAAAGGACTGGATGATGAGTCAAGTAGTCTTTGATCTTGTCGAAAGCTTCTTGCTGATCTTTCCCCCATTCGAACCTTTCTTTAGTGACTCGAAGCAATAGTGAGAAGACCTGTGTTTTGCCACTTAGGTTTGATATGAATCTTCTTAGGAAGTTTATTTTACCCAGCAAGGATTGCAGTTCCTTCTTGTTCGATGGCGCTTTCGCTTCCATAATGGCCTTTGTCTTGTTCTGGTTGATTTCGATACCCTTCTTGTGGACCACGAAACCTAAGAAATCTCCCGCTTGTACACAAAATGCGCACTTCAGGGGGTTCATCTTGAGGCCAAACTTCCTCATCCTTATCAAGGACTTGCGCAGATGCTCTACATGATCTTTTCCTGACACGGATTTCACCATAATGTCATCAATATATATCTGCATAAAAGACTCAATGTAATCATGAAAAATTGAATTCATCGCTCGCTGGTATGTTGCCCCAGCGTTCTTCAAGCTAAAAGGCATCACTACCCATTTGTAAGTGCCTAAGGCCCCTGGACAATGAAACGTTGCTTTGGGAACGTCATCCTCAGCGATGAAAATATGATTGTAACCAGAGTATCCATCCAACATGCTAAGGTACTCATGGCCAGCGGCTGAATCGACTAGCATTTCTGCCACTGACATTGAATACTCATCTTTAGGGGTTGCTGAATTTAAATCCCTAAAGTCTATGCATACTCTTAAAGACCCATTTTTCTTAATGACTGGTACAATATTGGCTAGCCATTCAACATACCTGGTCGTACGGATGAATTTACATCGAAGGAGTCTTTCGATTTCTTCCTTTATTTTTGAGAGGATTTCAGGAGCGAAACGTCTTGGGCTCTGTTTGATTGGCTTTTTGCCAGGTTTGACTGGAAATCTATGTTCGACCAAATCTCTCTTTAAACCGGGCATCTCATCATAATCCCAGGCAAAACAGTCCTTGTATTCTCGCAGCAACTGGATAGTCTTGACCTTGAGTTAGGGGTCGAGGTTAGCACTGATATATGTTGGTCTCTTGACTATTCCATCTCCCAGGTCTACTTCCTCTAATGGGTCTTGCGCCAGCATCTTAGCATCATTTGCCAATGGATCTTTCTCGAAACCCAGAGGCTCATCATCATAAATAACGTCGAGCCTTTGATCTTCATACTAAATCTTGTCAGGTGGTTCAGGGTCGAAACGTCCACCAGAGCCCATTCTCTCAGGTTCTTCATTGGCTTTCTCAGCCATTTTGTTGTTGGCAGCCTCCAGGGCCGCTTGTAGTTTAGTTTCGACCATGTAGGCCGAAATCCTTTGAAGTGATATGGCTTCAGTCATCATTGCTAAATTCACTTCCCCATCTAGTGGGGTCTACTGGAAGTGTGCCAAGGTATGGGAGTCTCTCATCTGGTACTTCCTTATCCCAGCGGAAACCATCGACGGGATGTAGATAAAATGAGCAATACACTTCATCGTTTGGTACAAATTCGAAATCTGCAGGTACGCAGGGGCCTATGCTGGCCAAATGTTTGTCAAATTGCCTTCAATCAACGTGGTTTATGGGTGCCTTAAAATATCCTTGGTCTGCTTATATTTTTTCCACGATGCCATCTGGTCTCCATATGACAATCCTTTGATGCATTGAAGATGGCACCGCCCCAATTCCATGGATCCATTCCCTTCCAAGCAACAGATTATAGTTCGTTGTTGTTTCTACCACCATGAAGACAGTTGGGTGAGTAATGGTTCCGACTGTAACGTTCACTTGTATGACTCCCATGGTCGAACCTACTTTGCCTTCGTAGTTTGAAAAAACCATGTTGTATGGTTTTGTATCAATATCATATTTGCCAATCTTATTCAACAGGAAATGTGGCACCAGGTTCACTGTTGCGCCACAATCCACCAAAATTTTATTAATTGGGACATTTCCACTTTTGTCGTGATATAGAGAGGTTTCAAATGGTTCTTCATCACCTCTGTGGGCCATTAAAAGAATGCATTTTGTTCTTCGACACAATCATTATTCATCACATAGTAGCACACAGGCTTGTGTGCCGCCATCTTCCAATTCGTGTAAGTATCCAGATTTTCGACCACGGATGTTCTGTTGAATTCCCTTGGCATTACTGATACTACATTAACCAACAACTTCAGGGAATCGTCAGAGTCTGAATCAAAATTATCAGTCACTTCATCGTCGACCCCAACTGGTTTTCTCTGTTCTTCGACCTGGATAGGAAACAATCTACGTCCTACAGGTGCTTTCCCAAATGCTTTTGTCCGTCCTTCTTGATTTTCGACAGGGGCGTTGGTACTGGATTATGCCTGGTTCCTTAGTGAGCTTTCCCTGAGTGCTTTCCTCTTACGCTGTTCCCGTCTCCACTGTGATCGAGACATAGGATTCTTTCCTTTGTAGTTCTCAGATATATGGGCAGTTTTTGAAGACTGGAACTCCTTTCGATAACTCATTGAAGATCCTCGTTTCACCTCAAAGTTCTTCCACCTCTGTTATCCTTGCTGTCTATTTTCATTAGGTTTTATCCACTTACCATCAGCCGCTTCAGCAATGGGTTTGAAACTGGTGGGTTTGGTTGTCGGGGGCCTAGTGCGAGGTTCAGATCTCCTTTGGAGATTACCTTGAGTGCCGAATATGGGCCTTTCCTTATTTTGTTTCAACCTCCATGTTCCTTCTAGTTTCTGTGCAACCTTTTTGTCTAAAATGGGGCTACATCGAGGGCATAGCATCACACTAGATCCTTTCTCCTGGAAACGGTGGAGGAAAGCAACAATCGATTCTTCCTGTTCTGGGTAAGCTTCCCTAGTGAGTTCCTTCTGGTAGTTTGATTATCTATACCCTACAACTTCATGTTGAGTGATCTCTACCATATTGATTTCGACCCCTTCGACCAGATTAAGCTTCCTCAAGCCTAGCTTCAAACCTTCAGCGACCTGGTCCATTTTGATGAAGTGATCAGCAGTTTCCTTAGTCACTATTGCCCAACCTGGATTGCCCTTGTCATTTGAACTTACATCCTCATCAACCTGGTCGAGGTCATCAACGACCATCTTCACACAATCCTCTTGTCCGAAACCCATGGTGACTTTTTCCATTACGGCCTCATCTATGAGATTATCAGTAACCTCTACCATGTCGATCGAAAAATTGTAGCCATCAGTAGCTTCAATCATGTTGGCTTCCACTGGTTCTGTATAATGTGCATCTGCCATCTGCAATGGGTCTGTGTCGACCTTCATCTGGCTACTGGCCTTATCTCCAAATTTCAAACGTTCCTCCTGAATTGCATTTTGAACGAGTTCCCTGAAAAGAAAACATTGAGACGTTTTATGACCCCAAAAATTATAGTATTTACAAAACCCTCTTTTCTTCCTTTGTTCTACATACAGAATTTTAGCACCAGGTGGCACTATCATTTGTCCGTCTTTCACTAACAAATCATAGATTTCATCACATTTTGTGATGTCAAAAGTATATGTTTTCTTTGGGAACCTGTCATTCTTTTCAGATTCGACACAACTCTTCCCCTGTGGGGGAGCTAGTACTTTACAAGAGTAAGGTGAACCTTGTTTAAGTTCAGCAAGATCCACTTCGCTTTCGTCGAAGTATAAGGGATCATCTCTCATCCCTTCGACATTCTCATTGAATTCGACAAAAGCTACCTTCTTATTTTTACTAAACTTAGCCTTTTCGTCTTTAAGTCGTTCCAGTTGTCGAACTTGATCGGCCAGTTAGGCCATGTCCCTTAGATACTGGTGTCCAACTTCTTCCTAATAGAATAGTCGAGACCTCCAGCGGCCATCTCGACCAACTCGTGTTCAGAGACCTGTGTGAAACACCTGGCCTTAAGCAATCAGAACCTATTAAGGTATTCTTCGATTGGCTCAGAAAACTTACGCTTCACACTAGCAAGTTCTTTTAAGCTAATCTTGGTCTGGCTCATATAGAACTGATCATGGAATTGTCGCACCTCGAAAATTCATTTCGAAAACACGACCCTCGCGCGAAAGGCGCGGAAATACGGTTCGACAGAGTCACCACCGAACTTTATTTTTCCCGAATGAACGGGAGAGGAAAATATCGAGAAAACCTCATAGACGCGGAAAGGAACACGGCCATCGCAACCATATTCCTGGGTTCGGGAGTCGGTTACGCGAGGGGAAGGTATTAGCACCCCTCATGTCCGTCGTACTCGACGGGAACCTCTTAGTTCGAGTTTTGATGGATGTTAGCTAAACTTATTTCTTCTCTTCTCACTACTAAATGCTAAACGATACTATAAGGGATAAAGACACTAGGGGAAAGGGGATGGTTAGAGGATAAGGTGCTCGCCAAGGATTGGGGCCCTTGTGCCTACGTATGCTCATTCTGACGAGAATGAGAAATCAGAGCGTCGTAGTTCGACTACGGGAAATGATGGGGGAAAATGGAAGATGGAGGGGATTGTGCTCGCCAAGATCATCGCAATCTTGTGCCTACGTATCTTATATTCAAAAGTGAATGAAGAATCAGAGCGTTCGTAGTTCGTGGTAACGACCACGAAAGAAACGAGTTTGAATTGGATTTGATGTGGGTACGGATGACGATTACTCGAAGTTTAAGAAAGACTTCTCGGACCCAAGTAATCGGGAAAGCGAACCAAAGACTTGGAACACTCTCTTTTTCATCGTAAAAGAAGGTTGTTTAAATTTGAAATGGTGTATAAAAGGATGAGATTGGTCGGATGACGACTACTTGAAGCTTGAGAAAGGCTCCTCGGATCCAAGTAGTCGGGAGAGCGAACCAAAGACTTGGGACACTCTCTTTTTCATCGTGAAAGGAAAGTCGTTTGAAATGGTGTTTGGGAAGATGAGTAGTTGGAGATAGTTGAATGTTGCTGAGTTGTTAATGTTATTTAAAGGCGTCAATTGCTCACACACGAATAAGATAACTCGCATCTAAACAATCGAAAGCAAGCTCAAAGACTTGAACCCACTCTTTACACCTTGAAAAAGTGTTAAATAATTGTTAATTGATTGGTAATTTGTTTCGAAAATCCGCTTGATGTTGGATCAAGGGTTTGACTCATTATCGCGTGCAAAACGTGCTGAAAATGAAATTGTTTGAAAAAAAGAGACCGACTTGACTTACGCATCAAGGGTCGAGTTGTAATAGGTTGATGGCGAATGCGTACGAGCACTCGACTTACGAGGTTGTTTGAAAGTGGCTCGATGATGAATCGAGAATTAGTTTGAAAATAGTTTGAATTCGCTCTAGTCCTTATGGGTGCTCCTAGGAGATAAACTAATAATCAAAGAAATACGAAACATACATCGGAATGGGAGAGGGGTACATGTAATTTACACGGGATTGCACGAAATAAACGGGTCTCATTGTAAGGTAGCCCAAGAGAAAGCCGTGTGTGTGCATTTGTGTCCTAAACTACGCCTTGAGCAAAGTCGGACACGACTCAAAATTAGGATACCTGCAAATGACCAAAGATCCAACAGTCCACCAAATCGGCTTTTAGCGGTTTCGATATTTTATTAGGTATTTTCGAATATGGGTGAATAAATATGAATAAATATGATATGATAATAATAGTATGAATAAATAATATGACAATAATATAGTAAGATAATATAACAATAATGTCCACAATAATATTTAACGGAAATTAAACTCAATGGTCAATGAATCGAATCGGGACTCGAAAGAATAGGATCTCGCCTTAATCGCAAACATAATGCCGATTAATCAAAGGTAGCCTATCACGATCCCAAAGTATGGAAAATGACCCCAATGGTCATTCCCCATAGATTTGAAATCGAGAAGGTTATCAACTTCGATACGCGACGCTTACGAATAAAAGACTTCATTGATCCAAAAATCGAAATAAAATCGGATAAAGAAGATGGTCTTGGATCCTTTGTTTCACGCCAATAATTTGACGGTTAAACGGTGGAAGTTTCGTCATCGACCGAAAAAAATGATAAAATGAAATAAAAAAGATCCAAAGATCATTAATAAAAAAATTTATAAACTAAATGTTTTGTTAAAACTCTAAACAAATTAAAAAAACAGAGGGGGGTATGAATTAAAAACAAGGGTAAAAATATAATGAAATGGAGAGGATCACTTGGGCTAAGCCCATCACCTCCCATTAAACCCGGAAGGGGGGTGGATGGAAATCAAAGGGCATAGAACCTTATGGGCTTTATGAAGTCCACTCATGACTTTCCCAAAAAAACAAAGCATCGGTCACTCCCAAAAAGAAAACGTAAAGCCATGTCATGATTTAATATTTCCTGAACAACAAAATATTTTCACCAAAAAGACGGTTATTCATTACCCAAAATCAAAACCCAGAGCATCGTAAACGGAATAACAACTATGTGAGTCCATAAAATCAAACGCGGCCATTCGCCGGTCACAACGACATCACCAGACCGATGTTTTTAACCTTCTTCTGGTTCGAAAATCTGGAGAGTTATGTGAGTTATGCTTTGTGGTTTTTTCTGATTTGAAGCTTGCTCAGAGAGGTTAAGACAGATTTGATTTGAAAGAAAGGTAAGCAATTGAAGATGGGTTTAGAGGAAGAAAAAGGGGGTATGATAATGGGTTGCAGTATTACTCTTCCCCTTCTCACTCTCTGTTTCAGTTGAGTTTTGTGGGTTTTGATTGAAAGGTTTTGAAGAATGAATATGGGTTTAAACGGGTTTTCGGGTTGCAGTTTGAAGGGTTTGGGTTTGTGTTCGTTTAATGGTGGAGATGGGTTTTCACGGATGTTGAGTGTGGGTAGTGAAAATGAAGAGAGATGGTGGTATTACGAGTTTTTGCGGATGTTTTCGTCGGAAATTTGGAGGAGATAAAGTTGGAGAAGGTTTTGATGGAGTTTTGATGTTGAAGAAGATGAAGGTGAGGGATTACGGTTGAAGAAGAGATAAAGTTTTGTGTGTGGAGGTCAAGAATGAAGGTGTTCTGTCCGGTGGAAGTTTGTATGAGGATGCGGTTTAGTTGTTGTTCTGTTTTTGAGGAGAATCGTGAAGATGGATAAGGGAGCTGAAGGGAAATGGAGTTGATGAATAATGCGGCTAGGGTTTCGATTGGAGGCTGTTGGCTTTTTTTTGCTGTCACTTCTCACACGGTTTTATATGGAGAGAGTATGTAGAGGATTGAGGTGAGGTAGTACAATTACTTTTGTCTGTAGTGAGGTAAAGACTTCACTAAGTTTTCACTGTGGTAACTGCCTTTTTTACTTTTAAATATCTGTTAACCTTGTCATGCTCATTATATTTTTGCAGGGAATTACCAATCAATGAAGTTGTCATGGAATAAGTTCACAAAAATATCTTCTTTTTGGTGCAGGGTGATGTGAAGCTCTGGTATGATTCTTCCTATTACTCGTATACGGTTACTCCATTAAGGTTTCGTGACATATTCTGATGTTGTAGTGATTAATAGGAAACCTCTTCAGTCAATTCATGCTAATGTCATCCATGCTTCACGGAAACGTGGCGCAGCAAAAGATCAAGACCCGCAAAAATTAAGGGAATTTTGATGGAGATGGTGCTGCTTGAGAATGGCTCAAAGCTCATGTTTCATTGGAAGCCTGCTCCGAGGTGTGAGTTTCAACACTTAATGACATGATGTCTCTGTAGATTTTGACTCGTTCTCTTCATTTCTTTTTAGGTGAATTTGATCCCTGCATCGCGGTCTGGCTTGGAAGGACAACATGGTGGGGCTTGTATTGGACATCATTGCTACGCAGGTACCGATCTACTAGTTTAGTGCTTTTACATTTGATGATAGGTGATGGTTCGAGTACGATCTCTATAAGCTTTTAGAATGAATCCTTGATCTTGAAGTAGAAATTATGAATCTTAACAGGTGAAATTCCATGCTGCTTATGCAACACCATCAATTGCCTATGCAGATCTTTTCAAAACAGTGACCAAGTTCAGTCTTGCCCAAAATGTCAGCAAGGTGTTCTATCTCTAAGATAATGTAAGTCTTCTCTTCCTTCAGATAAATATCCTTATGGTTAAGTGCAATGAATGCACAACCATACTCTGATGTTAGTGTATAGCAATGATGCAGGAAGTCTAATACATCATTTGAAAAGCCGTTGGCAGCTACTTCAAGAAAAGAAATATCCTATATCATAAAAGTGACAAATTTCGTGTTGTCTTGAGGTAATGCCTTGATCACTCTTTCAATTTTCTCAAGAACCATTTTGATTGGATCTTCCTTCATCTGGAAACTGCAACATAAGCGATTGGATTTTCCTTCATCTGGAAACTTTTCTACTTGTGATAATGCTGTCCCAGTTAGCAGGTTTATAAATCAAACTTTATCTCATCATCCTCTGTTTGTAGCTTTGCAGGTCCTTTTGTTACTCATGGTTTGTAGTGCTGCAGATACGTGAGTCGGTAGGCTCCGTACGACATTGCGAATCATTGCGACTTTGTAGGTGTATGGACGGTTTGTTCTTTCCATTTCGTGCCGGTTGGAGCAGTTTATGCAAAATGAATTGTGGTATTACGCAGGCTGGTGAGTATATGTTCCTTTTTGTGATCCATGAAAGTTACGGCTTTTGTCAGAATAATTTGTGTGAGAGTGTTGCTCATGGTAACCTGGGTTTCTGATTGTCACTGCAGGTGACATCTGATCTCGCTTAAAAGCTTGTTGGAGTTGGATGACCTGTTGATGTTGCTCCGGTGGCAGGGAACTCAATTACTCCGGTGTTACATTCAATACTTGTTGCAGCAAAACAGACTCCACATCAATGGAAAGCTGTGAAGATTGTTGGTTCAATTTTTTAGGAGTACATTTTGAAGGGTCTCTTTCATATGCAGGTTTGCGCAAGTCAGTACAGTCTTTGCGGTAACAATTTTGTTTTTTTCTGATGGAGTGTTGCAGCAAAACTCATTTAGTGGCAGGATGCAATACAGTTGGAGGGTTCTGCAAAATTGGAACAGGTCTTGTTTACTGGCTGTGTCGATGATGGACCAACAAAATTTTGCAGTTAGTACAGCTTTAACGCAAGTTGTGAGGAGAGTGCTTTGTGGAAATGGCATGGCAGGTTGTGTGCATTGCTGCTACTGGTATTGCTTTGCCATTGTCTTATGGGCTAGCTCACTCATTAAATTTTTTTGTTTAAATTTCCTGTCATGAACTAGTATAACAGGCCTGTGGCCTTTTGGATTATGGGCCTTTTGGATTATGGCCGACATTCATTGTAAGTTTATGTTATCTTTTGTGTATGTGCAGGTCTGTTGGCTATTAAATTGCAGCAATATCCAAGTGACTTAGCTCTTTCTGGTTTGCCCTCTTGGAAATGTTGTAGAATCAAACATCATTATAGTCTTCAACCTTTAAATATACTCTTTTTAAGATTTCAAACAAACCTCATTGATATTGACTTTTTATGTGCAGAGATGGTGTGGAGGATAAAAACTTCGGTAACAGCCACGGATGGGATCATCAACATCAATCCTTGACTTTCATGTGCTTGCTATTGAGGAAACATGAGAGGCAGAAGAGTCTTTTTGTGGCATATGCTTCCAGTTGTAGGTCATAAAGCTTGTATACCTCTGTGTCGGTCCGGGAGGAAGATTGTGTTGTCAAAGAAAGTGCCTTTAAGTGAACATTCAGCCTGTATTCGACTTGAGAACGATGTTATTTTCCTCAACAACATATGCATATCTGCAAACCATCATGCCACGGCATCCGGTAACTACAATTTTCCTATGATGTTCCAAGATTTTTCATTTGAGATACCAATACAAATCCCAAAACCTCACTATATGGCATCTGTTATTACACTGAGTTTGGTCTATTGCAGGTTTATGGCTTGAGTCGGGTTTACTGCATTCGATCATAAGGTAATGTTCATCCTGTATAATAACTCAAGGCAATACATGAGAATTCCAAGCTTTGTCCATCAGTTTCGGTGTGAAGACTCGGCGCCAGTGAGCTACTGCTTCTTCTTTTTTTTTTGTTGAAATTCACTAATGCCCAAGTTATGGAATTAACTGGTATCCATGGTTTACCTTTGCATATAACCCACTTTGTGCATTTGCAGGTTCTATCCAGGAATTGCAGCTGTCACCGAGAGATAGTTTTGTACTGCTGTTGTTTTTCAAGGTTACTTGGTGTGGCTATGATGTTGCGTGGGGATTGACGGTGCATTGAGGTCGGACTGAGCTCGCGTAATGCCGTTCGCTTTGCCGTTTAGGAGATGGCTGAAGGAACCAAAATAGATACTCGTGGAATTGTAATGTGGGGAATGACAAAAACTTGTTTCTTTTTACAAATGAATTTTCATGGATCAATGATGTAAATAGCTAATATGTGAAAAGTGATACTGAGCCTAGCAAACAATAACCTTTTCTAGAAGTTAAGGTATCAATATATCAGTTTGTACATGTGGATGTTAGAAACTAAAATGTGCTTGCTTCATCCAATTTCCTTCATGAATTCTGGTTTTCAATTTGTCATCCATATCATCACTTTTTTTATGATACGTAAAATATGTGGTTAGGGTATTTATGGAGGAATATCCTAAGTCATACCCAGAACAAACCTTAGAAACACTTCCCTGCTTAACCATAACCATGAGATGACTAAGTATGTCTTTAATTAGATAGTCGCGAAAATATCACAATTGCACACCTGATTTGAATCACCTCAATAGTCTTAAAAGATATATTGCAAGCAAGCGCGGCACAAGCAGAATTAGAACATATCTCAAATATCCTTCTTAAAGCTTATTGTGCACCACATGTCAAATTGCTAGCTTCATCAAGTATAATAACTTTGTGTTGAATTAGAAGAAGTGTCACTTTCTTTTGAGCGAACATCTTGATCTCGTTCCATACAACAACCATCCCCCTATAAAATAACTCCAACTGAGCTACTGACAAAAATGAATCTGGACCTTAAACTGAAATGAATCCACCACCCGATATTAAATAGGGAGGGGAATTGTCCTGAATTATTGCCATGGACCAAAAAACCTCATTGCCTTGAAATCAAGGAACAATGCCTTGAAATATGCACTATACTAAAAACTCTTTTTGGACTTTTTTAATAAAGAAAGTGGGTAAATACATAATGGAGGCTATACAAAGGTAGGACAAATTTGGGGTATGACAGATGCCCCTATCTAATTGGCTTAAACCTAGAGAGATGAACGACTATGGCGCTCAATCTTTCAATGTAGAAGGCAATTAGATATAAAGAAAACCCTGAATTTGTCCGAAAAGAAAAGGAAAGCTTGGGAATTAGAAATGCTGGATGAGGTGTACCTCTGAGTAAACTGTAAATAAATGGCAAAAGGTCACCATCACCAAAAGGATGATGGGACGAAACACACATGTCTATTATCACCAAAAAGGATGATAGAGTAAACACATACAAACGATATCGCACAATCTGACATTAATGACTATGATAGACCCCCCCCCCCCCACCAAAAGGATGACGGAGCGAAACACAAACAATATCGCACAATCTATCATTAATGACTATGATAGACCCTCACCAAAAGGATGACGGAGCGAAACACACGCCAAACAATATCGCACAATCTATCATTAATGACCATGATAGACCCCCCACTAAAAGGATGACGGAGCAAAACACAAAACACATCGCACAATCTATCATTAATGACCAAGATAGACCCCCCACCAAAAGGATGACGGAGCGAAACACAAAACACATCGCACAATCTATCATTAATGACCATGATAGACCCCCCACCAAAAGGATGACGGAGCGAACTCACACATCGCACAATCTATCATTAATGACCATGATAGACCCCCCACCAAAAGGATGACGGAGCGAAACACAAAACACATCGCACAACCTATCATTAATGACCATGATAGACCCCCCCACCAAAAGGATGACGGAGCGAACTCACACACACAAGTTGCTATCACCAAAAGGATGATAGAACAACATAAATTGAAGGCTAACAACACCAAAAGGATGCAGGCTAGGTTGAACCGACGAAGTTCGGCTATCACCAAAAGGATGATAGTAAGGCAATTGACAACATTCACGCTTGCTGGATACAACTTATTAGGGAACACCCAAGAGGAAGATTGGGTTGAAATGAATCAGCGGGGACGACCACTGACTTGCTTAGAGATCATAATTTTGTTGAAATGATTTCATGGTTATGCCCATGAGCTCTGAAGAGGATGCCTCTGACTAGGCCGAGTTTATCCTGATGTTTTGGTTTGCTCAACAAAAGTTAAACAAATTCATGAGGAACGCTCACGGTTTTGCTAAAGATGCCCCTGCTCGGGTTGGATCTTGCACTGAACTTCTTGGATTTGCCCAATAAAAGGTTGAACAACTTCGTGGGGAACGCCCATGGTCTTGAATGGTATGCCCCTGACTGGGCTGAACGTTGATTTGCATATCTGATCAACCACGAGGCTGAAATACGTCATGGGAGACGCCCATGGTCTTTGAAAAATGCCCCTGACTGGGCTGAATCTTGCTTTGAATATCTTCGAATTTTGTGGGAGAAACCCACAATTGCAGAAGATTTCCCCTGACTGGGCTGATGATTGCTTTGAAGCTCTTGATATTCGTGGGAGAAATCCACGACCTTTGTGGAAGGTGCCCCTGACCGGGCTGATGATGGTATTGGAAATATTCAAGATTGATCCTGGACCTTGACTTGCATATATGAATGTTGGATGATGAATGATATTCCATACGAGTGGAAGTGCAGATGCAAATGCCGACGCGCGGAGATGCAAGAGCTGGGGAAGTATGATACGATTGGGTATGCAAAATGATGCAAAAGGCTTATGACGATGAATGCAATGCGTATGATGCATATGATGCAGACGGGTGATTGGAAATGTAGGTGTAGACGCCAGCGTGGTGGACTTTGGGTAGTTGGAGGGATTGACTTCCTCGACACGCAGTTCGTTGAAGACGTCATGATTGAAGCAGAAGATGATACTCTAGATGCCCCGAGTCTGGGTACTTTGTGGTTTGTTGTGAATTTCCTTCAGAGAAGGTTGCCACTCTGCTTGATGGTCAGGACAACCTGGTTTTGCCCCAGTCGAAACATGTTAATGGCTTGCCCTTGCTCGAGCTCTTGAATAATTTGCCCCAGCCTGTGGATTTTGAGGTATTCTTGCTTCGTGACAGCCATTGGAAGTCGAGTTCCTTCTTGATTGCCCTTTGTCGGAATGTCTTTGAATACCTAGCACTGATTTGCAAAAATTGTACATTCATAGATGGTAATATTAATGCAAAGTTTGATGCCAGATTTGAAAACGTGTCTTTTATTGAAGTGTCGTGATAGTGAGATGAATGGACCATTAGCCCAAACATTGTGCTAATTTTGATTGGTGTAGAAGATATAACAAGGATAATGACACTGATGTTAATGATTAGAAATCATGTGAGAAGTCAGGTTACGCAACCTTGCGATAGTATGCTTTCAGAATAAACCTCGCCTCAATTAGGTCTTTCGAGGGCTATAACGTGGTCTGGTTCACGGTTATGAAACAAAGGATATTAGGCTCAAAGTATGATTTGTACCCACCCCTTCTTCTTAATGATCTCCAGTCCTACGCTCAGTTAATTCTACACTTGTCTGGACGGTGTAAGCTTGAAGGTTCAAGGTTTGCTCGACGTGGCAGTCACCTTATTTTGATGGATGCCAGTGCCCCTTTGATCTGGGTGGCCACTGAATCTTTTTTTTGTTTTTTGTTGAGGGTTTCGGGGTCTTCTTTTACTTTTGTTTTTGATCCCTAACTTTTGCATGGATTGACTTTGCTTGTCAGATCCATCGGGATTGCCTTGATTTTTCCTAAGTCCCCTCTAAGGTGTCTGACTTAGCAGGCTTTCGATGTTTTTTTTTTTGGATTTTGTTGGAAGGTTGTGACTGCCATGTTGTGGGTCATTAATAAACAACCGTCTTTTGGATTTTACTTGGTTGGTTTGAATGTGAGATTGGATTAACTGAACATTACCCTACCCCAGGTTAAATGTAAAAGGTTTGAGAATCCGAAGAAGACTGCTGTCGCTACTGCGAAAATCGGCGCCGGCTGAACAGAAGAGTCGCCACCGTGCGTTATTTATCCCACGGGAGGGAAAGGAAACGCTCAGAGTAAACCTCGCACAACACGGGAAAGGTATGGTCATCGCAACCAAAACCTGGGTTCGGGAGTCGGTTACGCAAGGGGAAGGTATTAGCACCCCTCACGTCCATCGTACTCGATGGGATCCACGCTTGTTTTCGGGTATGGATTGCTATTCTATCTAAACTATAGGTCAAGGGTGAAAAAGAAAATAAAATGAAAATAAAAAATGACTCGGCAAAGTATCGCACTTTATGCCTACGTATTCCCGTCTGGAACGAGAAATCAGAGTCAATGTAGTTCGCCTACCTACGGGAAAGGAGGGGAAGGTTGCTCGCTAGGATATCGCATCCTATGCCTACGTACTTTCATACAGCATGAAAGATCAGAGCAAACGTAGTTCGGGCCACGTACGACACAAGTTTGTCCTTGATTGATTTTATCCCTTCTGAAAAAGGTTTTTTCTGATTAGCAGTCCCGACGGACAAAAATGACGCTTTGATGAGTTCACCTTCTTTTACGGAAGAAGTGTCTTTTATTGTGTTTGAAATCTTTATGTGTTTTTCTGTTTGTTTTGAGAGAGAAGAGACAGAACTCTAACCTACGGTTGCGAAGGGAATCAAACTAACCTAATGTTATCATGCATGGGTTAAGACCTAGTGTCTATCATGCTCCTCTCTTGCACAGAGAGAAACAGAGATCCTACGGGATAGGCAGAAACAGAAACAATACCAGATATATACAGTAAAGCAGTAAAATGCATGGATGCAACAGTACAAGCGAGGCAAGGGAGTCCCACTCGACCTCGAACCTAGAAAACAATAGGCGAAAGTGAACAGGCTTCACTTTCAACCCAACAGGGTAAACAGCAAACAATACAACCCAGAAAACCAATCAATACATCAGAAATGAAATACATCAGCAAAAGAACCAACATCAGCAGCTCTGAATCAACATCTGGCTTCAAGTAATTTCCAATCAGGTACAGGCTTCAACAAGCACCAATCTCCATCTTCCTGGCCTTCAGGCAAGGGCTTTGATCATCTATCTTCCATCTGCAATGGCTTTTCTTCAAGTTCAAACCTCCAGGATGAGGGATCAGTCACAAGAGTGAATTGGGTGTTAAGCAATCAGTTGACTACCAAGGGTGGTGAACAGACTGCTTCTAACACAAGAGACATTTTCTCTCAAGAGTTCTATCTCATAGACACTATCACCAAGCCTTCCAAAGGAAGGGGGTGAGTGTCTTAGAGAGACTCTGAATCACAGAGAAGAATGGATGCAGACAAGGCAATCCATGTTTGAGAAACAAGCTTTCTAACCTAGAGCTCTGCCTAGCTCCTAAACCCTAGTCTCCTCAGCAGCTGCTAGCAAGAACCTCCTCTCCAACTCTGGCAGTTGATCTTCAATCTTTGGATCTCCAATGGCTTCCATCTCTTCAAGTCTTCAGCTCTCCTAAGTCCCCAGACAACCCCAATACCCAAGCAAGCAAGCAATAATCCCTAGAGGGCACACCACACCAAACAATCAGATATACAGTATATTAATAGCAGTAGGGGAATCCTGACTTTTTCTAAGAGATCTAATAACTACCCATAGCACCTATAGTCCCATAACTAAACTAGTTAAATCCTAAGTCCTAAGGGAAAGAATCCAACTTCCTAAGTCATCACCAAAAAACCCTAATTTGTTCATGTTGTTCAAGCCTACATTAAGCACCTAAAATTAATTCCTAAAAATGGGAACTAAATTGTTTCTACAAGTTCAATATCTCATCTAAGCAACCTAAAAAGAATGAACAAAAAATATGAAAGCATCTAATAGAACAAAAATTAACAAAATCATGCATGAAATGAAACTATCTAAAATGACATTTATTTGGAAAATATGGAAAAAATAGCAAATAAAAATAAAAATGCAATTTTATTTAATGACAATTTTCTACACATTCTAATGAAAATGATGTAAAAAGAATGGATTAAAAATGATTTTTTATCTATTTATTATGAATTTTTAAAATTGGTAAAAATTAAAGTGGAATTAAAAACAATTAAATCAATTAAAATGATGGGGGGGGGGGGTACTAATAGAAAACACGCTTAGTTGAAATCAGGATGGGCCAAGCAGTGGTGGGGTGCGCATAGCAAGTTGGTTAAGGCCCAGAACCAGTCAGAATCAATGAAAATAAAAAAAAACGCAGGGGGTGAGAATAGTAGGAGTTATCACGTGCAAATGGAGTTGGGCTCACTAATGGGGGGTGGGAATATCACTAAGCACTCAGGCCCGCCCGTTTCAATTAATGAAACGGTGCGTTTAGGGCACCACTCTTCCCTCCAAATTCAGAATCAAACAAGAGCCACACGATTGCTCTCTGAGGTCAAAAGTCCACACGAATTGGACGCTCAAGATTTCGTCTTCCTCATTGGATCATAAACACTTAGGGTTTCTGCCATGAAAGCACATGCACGAGCCAACTTCCACCAATCTGTTCTCCTTCCACAATCCATGAAACACCACGATCCCAACATGAAAAACACTCAGAATCTTTCCCTCTACACGTCTATGGTATTAGTTTGCTTTGAAACTCAATAAATCACTCAACCCGATAGCAACAAGTTCTGACTCCATGAAAATACTCTGCAACTCACCAGCATAATTCTCCATCAAACCTAGACTAATCTCTTCCATGACTAATGGTTATCATTCTGATCTATCAAACTAAGATTATGATGCACTCTACTACAAGTTCCAAGCCCTAACAGTTCTAGCAACCTGTCAACAATCATCACTAAACTACTCCAAACTCATCCTAATTGCTCTACTAACAACCTAGATCACATTTATACTAACAAAACTATGCTAAACTAACTGAACTAATCAATTTGAATGAAAACGCACCTGATGCAAAAGCTTGAAAACAGCTATGGAAACTCGTGAATCCACCAACACCAATGCTCGGATCTTGATCAGTGAGTGAAGCTCTTGCTTCTGTATGCAACACCTCTTGTTTCTTGGCCTTGGATCTTGCTAACCGATTGATTCCTCACTTTTGAAGAGGATGATAACAGCACATGAGAATGGATCAAAACCAGCCAGATATTGAGTGATCTTTGATCTTTGATGATTATGGAGTGGAGTAGAATCAAGGATTATGAGAATTGATGGAGAATTGATGAAGTTTGAAAAGAATTTGCAAGAGGAAGAATGAGAAACTTTGGGAGATTTTTGGTGAAAAATGAATCCAACCCTTGATCAATCTTCATTTCATGTTTATATAGGGCTCAAATGAACTTTCTAGATCCATCTTACAATTTCCCTTGCCTTCCAACTTTGATCCATTTTTGAAATGTTTCTTCAAATGCAAGTAACCATGAATAACTTTTCTTTTTCCTTCTAAACTCAAAAAAGTGCTTGAACCATTGTCTCTAGAATGTCTTTTCCATTCAAAATCATATATTGGAAGTCTCCATTTGGACTTATAAATCTCTCAAACCATTTTTCATTTTGACTTTATTCAAATTATAAGCCATTTTAGTTCAAATTTGGACCAATCATGCAACTTCATGTTATGAGCTTTTCCAACAATTTGTGACCTTCTTTCTAGACTTAAAATCACATTTGGAGCAAGTTTGATGTTGTAAGTTTTTCCATTTGAGGCCTCCTTGTATGAGTTTTGGACATAGGTTAAAATGACCTGTAATTCACAAATGCCCAAAATGCCCTTTGCTTGCCAAGACCATAAGTTGAGTTCCACACATCATATGAGGGCATGCTATACCATTCTAGAAAGCTAAGACAATGAGGAACAATTCTTATGTTGACCAAGAATTCATTTGAAATCTCCTTGAGGAGTAAAACTAGCTTGGAAGTCAAGTCAATTTCACAGACAAAATTTCAGATACCTCAGATGACCTGTAACTTGCAAGGACCATAACTTGAGTTCTATAAATCTACTTGATGTCTTCCACCACTCAAATTAAAGGTCTTGAGATCCTCTACAAGTTTCATGTTGGCCAAGAAGCCATTTGAAGCTTGCATTTTGGCTTGTCTTGCTTGGAAATTTGACCTAAACTAGGGGATTTTACACAGAAACCCTAATTTAGAAACTCCTCTTCTCCTTGATTTCTCTTGAATTCTTCTTGGCATATCTCCATATCCTTCTTTATATATCCAATGATGAACCCCACATATCTCCACTAGACTTGAATGCCCCTTAAATCAGTCAATTGACCTAGGGTTGACCTAGGGTTGACCCAGATGAAACCCTAGTTGACTGTCTTCAGTTATAGCTCTTGTGCTCTCATCAATGACTTGTCTCCTTCTTTAAATGACTTTCTAAGCCTCTCATAATGTCTAGATACTCTCCATGCCTTCAACTTACAGCTCACAACTCTCTTGTTGACCCTCAGATACCCTCAGCTAGGAGATGGACTCAAGGCTTGATCTGCTGAACTCTTTGCTTTCAAATTCTTTCCTGATGACTTGAATGAGATTGGATGGGGATAATAACCTCTTGATAGGCTTCTAGAGATGAGAATAATGATTGGTCCCCTGTTGTATGACTTGCTATGCTTATGCTATGCAGATGATTAGACTATGTACATGACTCTATATGCAAATGCTAATGACATTGAAACATAAACCAAGTGAATAAAGTTGGGCAAATTTTAGGGTGCAACAGCTGCCCCTATTCAAGCGACTTGGACCCGATTGGGTGAAGAGCCCGGAGCCTTCAGACATTCGCGGTACGAGTCGGTTGAATACTAGTGAAACCAGAAATTTGCCAACCGCAAAACTAAATTGCGCTCATGCTTGAGGAACGACATTCATCAGCTGAATCTGACTGTTACAGTAACCCACTGATCTCGTGCGAGCGTGCTGGGGATTGTCTTCATCGTTCTGAAGAGGATTCTGTCATAACATATTGCTTGCTTGTCCACGTTAGGACTCTGTCCGTCATCAATACGAAGAAATCTCAACTAAAACCTGTCCACGTTAGGACTCCACCTGCCGTTAACCCAGAAAAATCTCGGCAACTCTGCTGGGGATAATTCGTCTGCATTTCCATAAACTGAATCGTCCACGTTAGGAATAAAACTCTTTCACGTTAGGAGTAACACCTGTCCACGTTAGGAATAACATCGTCCACGTTAGGAGTAACACCTGTCCGCGTCAGGAATCATTTATTCTGTATCTGTCCACGTCAGGACTAACCCTTTCATCTTTCCACGTCAGGAAGCAATCTTCTTTCCGCGTAAGGAGAACTATACCATTCTGTCCACGTAAGGACTCCAATACCACTTGACATGTCCGCGTCAGTACTCCAATCTTTCCACGTAAGGAATACATCATTCTTCCACGTCAGGAATCGACTTTTCTTGAATCTGTCCACTTAAGGACCCCAATTTTTCACGTAAGGAGTACATCATTCTTCCACGTCAGGAATCAACTTTTCTTGAATCTGTCCACGTAAGGAACCCAATTTTTCCACGTAAGGAGTAAATCTTCTTCTTCCACATTAGGAATAACTTCTTTGATCTGTCCGCGTCAGGACTAAACTCTTCCACGTCAGGAATACAAGCTTCTTTCCACGCAAGGAAACATAACTTTTCCACCTAAGGCAACCAATTCCTTCCGGTTTGTCCGCGTCAGGACTAAATTTTTCCACGTAAGGAATGCCATCTTAATCTATCCACGTGAGGACTCCACTCTTTCCACGTTAGGAATCACCTATTAATCTGTCCACGTAAGGACTCCAATCTTTCCACGTCAGGAATGCTGTCATTTCCACGTAAGGAAACTATCCTTTTCCACGTAAGGAATCATCTCTTTCCACGTACGGAATCCAACTTGATATGTCCGCGTAAGGACTACATCGTCCACGTTAGGACCCATTTCTCCACGTTAGGAACAATAATAATTTCTTTGATTTGTCCATGTCAGGACTAAACTCTTCCACGTAAGGAATCTATCTCATTCTTGATTTGTCCACGTTAGGACTCAGGCGTCTTCGACCCGCTGAGGAAATAAGACTTGTCCACGTAAGGACTCACACGCTTGTCTGATCTGGCGACGTCATGACCTCCCATTCCACTAATTTCGAGAACGTGAATCTGCCCATGTTGGGACTAACACACCTCACCAATCCGGGGAAATAAACCTGTCCACGTTAGGACGCCCACTTCTGAAGAAATCCCGTCAATCTGGGAGTAAATTGTCCGCGTCAGGACTTAATTCTCCAATGATCCACACCCACAAACTTCTTAGCACTGACGTGACAGCGACTTTGAGATGAACTCCACTGGGGATGTCTGGAAACCAAACTATTGGACGCCTGCTCTGATAACCGGCGGTGGCCTCTGAAATTCTGATTCATGGAACCCCTGATGAAAACTAATTCTGCCTGGGAATAAAGAGAAACTTATCCTGGTAACTCTGTGGGGAATACAGCCAAAACTGACATTGGATGTCCCATACCGAGATCTTGACTGTTTGGTAGTTCATTTGAGCAAGAGCTCTCTCTACATGAACGGCTAAAATACAGGAACTGCTTCAGCAAAATAAATGCTGGAAGGTGATGCCGACTCCGCCGGGGATAGCCAGATGCTATAGAATTATTCCAACAAAATAAATGCTGGAAGGGTGAAGTCAACCCTGCTGGGAAATTGGGAACTCAAACCAAACACCTTGTTGAAGTAACCCCCTGCTGGGGAATATAACCTTGCTGGGGAATAGCAGATGTGCATAGCATGATCGGACTTTCTGCTGGAACGTGAACTGATATCACCAGTATCTCTGACAAAATAAATGACAGGACCCACCATCAACTCTGCTTTGGCGAGTCTTGATCTTCGAGTTCCACTGGAAGGAATGAAAACACTTGCAAAGAGAATTCCGCTGGGGATGGGATGATTCTCTTGGGGAAAATTAACTGACTCCCTTGGGGGGAGAGTGCATGACCCTGCGGGGAACGATGAACCTGTCCGAATACAGCCTTATGATCTTGGAATCGCCAAACTCTGTTGAGGGTGAATAACTTTTCTGGAGCACGTCCTTTGGATAAGCTACGGCTAGTTGGGGAATTCCATCCTTCTTCAGGACGAACATGCATGACCTACGTGGGGATCAAGTCTTTCGTTATCGCGATCTTTTGATCATCTTCCTCGTATGGTTATGAAACCTGCAACAACACAAACAAGACACGACAAGCCTATGCAATCAAATCAATTCAGGTTAGTGACGTTATACTCAGTTAATTCAAAGCTTTAACAATTGTTGGCAAGGGCCAGTGATGTTATACTCATGCTAGCTTCACTAAACTTAGGCGTTTTATCATGCACAAAACAGTAAAGAACAGTGTTAAATACTGAGTAACATATTTTCATTGATTGGGCCCCTGAATGGGCGGAGTTTTTGTACACGGGATGTAACTCCTGAAAAGAGGAAGCTACGCAAAGCAAATACATAAGTATGCAAGTATGCACAAGAAGCATGAATATTGACAACTTAAATTTGTACACATGTCGGCAACGGGGCGCAGATGAACACCACGAGCTGATCCTCCTATGACTCATCCGACTCTAATGCTTTCCCGGTATCCGTTTTTCTGAAGAGACTGTATCCGATAACTGGCTCCTCAAACATATTCTCCCGCATTGATGCTCATTGTAATATCAAATTCGGACCGCAGTCATTTGCTTTTCAAATCCCTAACTTTTGCGTGAACCGCCCTTTACGGGTTTTCAGTTCACCGGGATACCCTTTTTTGCCGAAGCCGCCCAGTGTAGGTTTTCAACTTCGCGGGTGTACATTTTTCCAATTTTATCCCTAACTTTTGCCCGAACCTTTCATTCTGTTTTTGGTTCGCCAGGATGCCCCATTTTTGCCTGGACTCTCTTTTTCTGTCCAGCGGGTCTATTTTAAGCAAAGTATTTTTTAACTGCGTCCGAATTCACAGGTGACGCAAAGTCTTCTCCGTCCATGGTGGACAACAACAACGCTCCTCCTGAAAAGACCTTACTGACAACGTATGGCCCTTCGTAGTTGGGGGTCCACTTGCCCCTGTGATCTGCTTGCGGCGGGAGAATCCTTTTCAGCACAAGGTCGCCCGTCTGAAAGCTTCGCGGAAGTATCTTCTTGTCGTACGCTTTCTTCATTCGTCTTTGGTACAAACGACCGTATGCCAGAGAAGCTAGCCTCTTCTCATCCATCAAACTCAATTGATTCAATCTATTCGTTACCCATTCTGCCTCGTCCAGCTGAACGTCTCGCAATACCCTCAGAGAAGGGATCTCAACTTCCAATGGTAATACCGCTTCCATTCCGTATACCAACGAGAACGGAGTTGCCCCGGTTGATGTGCGTACCGTCGTACGATAACCGTGCAAAGCAAAAGGTAGCATTTCATGCCAATCTTTATAAGTCACCACCATTTTCTGGACGATTTTCTTGATATTCTTATTGGCCGCTTCGACAGCGCCATTCATCTTGGGTCGGTAAGGGGAGGAGTTGTGATGTTCGATCTTGAAATTCTGACAGAGCTCCTTCATCATTTTGTTGTTCAGGTTAGAACCGTTGTCCGTGATTATCCGCTCGGGAATCCCATATCGGCAAATGATATCTCTCTTGATGAATCTGGCCACCACTTGCTTCGTTACATTCGTGTAAGACGCCGCTTCCACCCACTTGGTGAAATAATCGATTGCTACTAGGATGAACCGGTGCCCGTTAGAAGCCGTCGGCTCGATCTTTCCGATCATATCGATTCCCCACATCGAGAATGGCCATGGAGATGACATCACATTTAGAGGACTCGGAGGCACGTGTATCTTGTCAGCATAGATTTGGCACTTGTGGCACTTCCTTGCGAACTTGAAACAATCAGTTTCCATCGTCAGCCAAAAGTAACCTGCCCTCAGCAGCTTTCTCGTCATAGCATGCCCCCCAGCATGTGTACCAAAGGTACCCTCGTGAATTTCCTCCATGAGAAGCTTGGCCTCTTTCTCGTCTACACAACGCAACAACACCAAATCGTGGTTCCTTTTGTATAAGACGCCATCCGGGTTCAAATAGAAATTGCCCGCTAATCTCCTGAGAGTCTTCTGATCTTGACTGGATGCCCCAGCCGGATACTCTTTATTCTTCAGGAAATTAAGGATATCGAAATACCACGGTTTGTCGTCAGATGCTTCATCAATAGCAAATACATAAGCTGGCCTGTCCAACCGAGAGATAGTGATTTGGGGAGCTTCGTTCCAGAAGTTGACCTTGTACATGGAAGACAAAGTGGCAAGGGCGTCAGCCATTTGATTTTCTGCCCGCGGTACGTGATGCAATTCAACTTTGTCGAAGAAAGGCAACAATCTCCTTGCATAATTCATGTAATGTATCAAATTGGGCTGACGTGTCTCCCATTCCCCTTTTATCTGATTCACTACCAGAGCTGAGTCTCCGTATACGTCTAGATGTTTGATTCGCAAATCAATGGCTTCTTCAAGCCCCATTATACAAGCTTCGTATTCGGCCTCATTGTTGGTGACGGCAAAGGTCAATCGTGCAGTAAACGGGATGTGCGACCCGTGTGGCGTAGTGATAATTGCCCCTATTCCGCTACCGTAAGCATTCACAGCTCCGTCAAAAATCATCTTCCACTGGGACCCCAACTCTGGCCCCTCGTCTGGCAACGGTTCTTCACAATCTTTCATCTTTAGGTACATGATATCCTCGTCAGGAAAATCAAACCTCATCGATTGGTACTCTTCAATAGGCTGCTCCGCCAAATACTCAGACAGCACACTCCCCTTTATAGCCTTTTGCGAGACGTATTGGATATCATATTCAGTCAAGACCATCTGCCAGCGGGCAATTCTACCTGACAACGCCTGCTTTTCGAATATATATTTGATAGGATCCATCTTCGAGATGAGCATGGTTGTATGATTCAGCATGTACTGCCTCAAACGCTTGGCGGCCCAGGCTAGCGCGCAACAAGTTTTCTCAAGCATTGAGTATCGAGATTCACAGTCTGTAAATTTCTTACTCAAATAGTAGATCGCATGCTCTTTTCTCCCCGTCTCGTCGTGTTGACCGAGAACACAACCCATGCTTCCCTCAAGAACCGTCAAATACATTATCAAGGGTCTACCTGCCACTGGGGGTATCAGAATAGGAGGCTCCTGCAGATACTTCTTTATTTTATCGAACGCCTTTTGACAATTTTCGTTCCACGTTACAGCTTGATCTTTCTTCAACAGCTTGAATAATGGTTCACACGTGGCCGTTAGGTGAGATATGAACCGGGCAATGTAGTTCAATCTCCCTAAAAACCCGCGCACTTCTTTCTCTGTTTTAGGCGTCGGCATTTCTTGAATCACTTTTATTTTAGCAGGATCGACCTCTATTCCTCTTTCGCTTACGATAAACCCCAGCAATTTACCCGATCTCACCCCGAAGGTGCATTTATTAGGGTTCAACCTCAGCCTGAACTTCCTAAGTCTTTTAAACAACTTCAGCAGATTCACCAGATGCTCTTCCTCCGTCTGGGACTTGGCAATCATATCGTCAACATAAACTTCGATCTCTTTATGCATCATGTCATGGAAAAGAGTCGTCATCGCACGCTGATATGTTGCCCCAGCATTTTTCAAACCAAAGGGCATCACTTTGTAGCAAAATGTTCCCCAAGGCGTTATAAAAGTAGTCTTCTCCATATCCTCTGGCGCCATTTTAATCTGATTATAGCCTGAAAAGCCATCCATGAAGGAGAATACGGAGTATTGAGCGGTATTATCAACTAACACGTCAATGTGAGGAAGTGGAAAATCGTCTTTTGGGCTTGCTTTATTCAAATCTATATAATCCACGCACATTCGAACCTTGCCATCTTTCTTTGGCACTGGTACGATGTTGGCAACCCATGAAGGATACTTCGTCACAGCCAGGAAACCAGCGTCCCACTGTTTCTGAACCTCCTCTTTGATCTTCATTGCCATATCTGGTCGTGTTCTGCGAAGTTTTTGTTTGACTGGCGGGCAATCTTCTTTCAGTGGCAGGCGATGCACAACCATATCTGTATCGAGCCCTGGCATATCCTCATACGACCAAGCGAATACATCATTATACTCTCGGAGCATTTCAACCAGTTTTCGCTTGATATCACCCTGCAGTGCGGCTCCAATACGAATATTCTTCTCAACCCCTTCCGACCCCAAATTGATAATTTCGATGACCTCGTCGTGAGGCAAAATGGCTCTTTCCTCTTGCTTCACCAACCAAGACAGTTCCTCAGGAACGTCGCTATCTTCGACAACCTCTTCTTCAGCCTGAAGCACGGGGTGCTCAAAGTCGGGACGAGTCATAGGTGGTTCAAGGATGTCATCTGAAAATGTTATCCTGCAAAAGGAATGGTTAAGTGCTTCAAAATGCGTATAAAGCGAATAACCCCGTTGCCATTTTATTGAAAAATACAAAACAAGAAAGACAGGGATTACAGTATTTGCACATGAAAAAAAACGCCATTTATTTAATGATTAACACGCAATGTTTATAACAACACATCCCTAAGCAAATCCTGATGCCCCGGGCAAGACATCAGATTATTCAACAATTAATAAAGCAAAGCATTACTGTTTAAAAGTCACAGGAACAAGCTCCTGAATAGACCAGTTGCACAGTCCTTGTCCTGGCGTGCTTGGTTGAATCCAGGCATCCATATCACAGTCGCTGTCTCCTTCATCAGACTCTGAAGCAGCATTGACAGTTTCATGACATACTCCACTGGCAGAGATGATAACTGGCTTTCTGAAATGGGGGGCCTCCACGGAAGGAGTTGATGACGACGGTCGGTACCCCAGCCCGAACCGGTCCATCTTCACAGGAATGTCCAGCACCTTGCCCCAGCCCTTGGCTTCTCCTGCTTCCACTAGAGCTTGAGCTTCTTTATACGATGAGACAGCTATTTCTGGCACTTTGCTCGGCCCGGGACCTTTGTCCTTGATGCGCAAACCTTCGAATGCCTGGCACGGTGTCTCATGGATCTCCCCGTCGACTTCCACATATTTGAATGAAGATAGATGGCTGACCAGGATGTCTTCTTCTCCGCACACGGTGACTACACTGTCTCCGACCATATATTTTAACTTCTGATGCAGGGTAGACGTGACTGCCCCTGCCCCATGAATCCAGGGTCTTCCCAGCAAGCAGCTGTACGCAGGCTGTATATCCATGATATAAAACTCCGTTGCAAACACTTCCGGCCCCACTTGCAGAGGCAAGGTAATCGATCCGAAGACTGTTCTCCGCGTGCCGTCAAACGCTCTGACTACGAAATCACTGTGTGTACACAAAATCCCTCGAACATCCAGCTTCATCATCTCCTTCTTAGGCAGCACATTCAAAGATGATCTGGTGTCAACCAATACGTGCGACATTACCGATCCTCTACACTCAACCGATACGTGTAATGCCATATTATGATCTCTCCCTTTCGGAGTCAAGTCAAAATCGGTAAAACCCAAGCTGTGGCCCGCATTCACATGTGCCAGCACTCCTTCCAGATGATTCACGGAGACGTCTTGGGGTACAAAAGAAGTGTCCAGGACTTTCAGCAAAGCATTTCTGTGAGCTTCCGAACACAACAGCAATGACAGGATAGATATTTTGGACGGTGTCTGCTGCAGATGCTCCACAATCTTATAATCACTTTTTCGAATTA
Source organism: Lathyrus sativus (assembly GCA_963859935.3). NCBI lineage: Eukaryota > Viridiplantae > Streptophyta > Magnoliopsida > Fabales > Fabaceae > Lathyrus > Lathyrus sativus. The sequence continues at coordinate 37,641,042 of OZ012737.1, read as the reverse complement.
AGCGCATGAACTCTTCTACATCCTTCGATGCCGCTTCTTTTTCACTTGCTGGTACCGGAACATTTTCAACCGCTTTCCCTTTTCCTTTCGCTAGTCTTTCAGCCTCCACTTCAGGAGATATAAAGATCCTACCACTCCTCGTCATACCTCCCGAACCAACAACGTTATCCACGGTCTCGGCTGGCTGCTTGTTAACATCAATTTTTATCCCGTCACAATATACTTCCAACCCATACGACCATGGGACTGCTTTCGTGTTCTCGTACGGGATTGGCCCGGCCTTAGTTATGGTAATCGGTGGTCGCTGAGCTGGTGCTGCAATAGTGATCGTCTTCCGAGGAATCGTTACCGTGGCCACATCACTCCGATTATCCACTACTGCCCCTGCAGGCTCATCAGTTGCCGCTCGATCAAACTGCAATATACCTTCATCAATTAAAGCCTGAATGCCTTTCTTCAAATCCTCACACCCCCCAGCTAGGGTCCAACAGTCTAAGCAATACTCGTTACATCCTGGGTAAACACCTCCTTGTAACAGTCGGCTCTTTATCTCGCCCAGCGGCGTCTTTAAATCTTCAATATTCATAATCAGATTCAGACCTTCCTCAGTCAGAACGGCGTTTGCCCCATGATTGGGCATGGGTTTCTGGACTATATTCGGACCTGCCGTTCCGAAATTGATAGTCTTGTTGTCTAAGAGATCCTGCACAACGTGCTTAAAAGCATGGCAACCTTCTATATCGTGGCCCGGGGCCCCAGAATGAAACTCACAGTGCCTGCTTGCATCGTAGCCGAACGGGGGAGCTCCCGTTATTGGTGCCAGAGTTCTTTTCTCTACCAGATTCAATCCCAACAATGTCTGCAACAAATCAGCATAGGTTGAGGGAGGCTTCTCAAACACTCTTCTCGGTTTACTACCCTGAAATCTTCGTTGAGCCTGCTGTGCCCCCTGCTGAGGCTGCTGCTGCTGTGGCATTGGTTGCTGCTGAACCGGTTGTTGTTGCTGGAGTGGTTGTTGTTGATAGGGAATAGTAACACTCGACACCTGCTGCGGCTGACGATATTGACCTCGTCCCCTGCCTCGGCCTCGGCCTCGGCCTCCAAATACCGCGCTTGCCTCGCCCTGACGGCGCCCACCATAAGCTTTCCTATTACTGCCAGATGCAGTTGATTCCTCAACTTGGAACTTTCCTTGCTTAATGTTACGTTCAATCTTTTCCCCCATCAGAATCAGGTCTGAAAAACTGGCCAGAGACGTATGAAACAGCATATCATGAAACAGCCCTGTGAATGTGCCGACAAACATATCATTCATTTCCTTATCTTCTACAGGAGGACGGACCCTGGCAGCCATATCGCGCCACCTTTGCGCGTACTCTTTAAAACTCTCCCCCTTCTTCTGCGAAAGCCCGACCAATTGGACCCGATTGGGTGCCAAGTCGCTGTTATACTTGTAATGGGCTACGAATGCCTCTGCCAATTGCTTCCACGTCTTGATATCAGTTGGCTCCAACCCCATGTACCACTCTAGGGAAGGGCCCGATAGACTATCCTGAAAGAAATGCATTAGCATTCTTTCATCAGTGGAGTATGCAGACATCTTTCTGTAATAAGCTCGCACATGCACTTTCGGACATGTGTCTCCTTTGTACTTGTCGAACGCAGGAGCTTTGAATTTAATTGGCACCCTCAAGCCAGGTACCAAGCCCATTGTTGCCATGTCCAATCCCACAGCACTTTGATTTAAGACTCCCTTCATCTGCTCTTCCAGCATTCTAATCTTTTGGGAATCATCCATCGGCCCTTCAAAACCTCCTCCGGAGAAGGCGTCCTCCTGCTGATCTTCTTGCCACATACCGTTTCCAGCCCCGTACCCATCGTATGCATTATTACGTCCAGCTCTGATCTGATTCATCCCCGGACCTCGGCCTCTGTTGCCGTACCCTTGAACACCTCCAGCGGGACCAAAAGCCATAAATCCAGCACCGTTTCCGTTTCCAAAGCCTCCGTAACCCTGATTGACCATACCATAACCATCTTGCCCAAAGCCTTGAGCATTAAAGCCATACTTGCCAGTGTTATCGAATCCCTGATCGTTGAATCCGAACCCAGTATTGACAAAGCCATTGCCTCCTAGATTATCTCCCAAATTGACATCACCCAGCCCAGCATTATGGACAGCGGTCTCATTCCCCACTCCAACGTTACCATTCACAGCAGCGGTAGCGTTGTTGACATTAGCAGCAGGTATATTGACTACGGGTGGAGCCACTGGCGTGGGAGTGCCGTCTCCATGAGCAGTATCAACCCGGACAGACTGATGATCTTCATTACCATGACCAGCGTTTCGGGCCAACAGAGGTTGGACCATGGCCTGCAAATTCTCCTGCCCTTTTGCTATAGCTTCCATGGTCTGCATGAAGAGGGCGAGCTTCTCGCGCACATCTTGCATCTCGTTCTGCATTTGGTCCATGATTTTTCGACAATTGGAGCGTGTAGAATAGCGGTGCTGGTGCTGATCTGCAATCCTGTTAAGTACCTGGTACAGAGCAGGAAATAAGACACCATCCAAAGATTACCTGTAATGCAATATGAATATGAATGCAATGCAATGTGTCTGTGCATTAGGGAAGTTCGTTCCCCCAGTTCTAGTGCGAAGGTGCCGGTGCAGTGATAGTGTTGACAATAGGAATATCGGAGCTGAATCATAGAAAGCCTCATATATTGCAGAGAGAATCAATAAGCCCGGGGTACAATATCGCTGAGAGTACAATAAGAAGGCATGACCTCAACCAACAATCCTGGTGATGGTCAGCACTATGCAAATAAAGCATACAAGTTACTACATGAAATGATCAAATCCTCCCAAAAGTCTGGTACTCTTCTATCAACTTCTTGGTCTCCGGATGGCTTGGTCGATCAAGCAGCCCTTCAACGAGCTGGTTTCTCCTCTTAAGGACACGGCGTACGTCTTCAGCAGTTTCTTCCCATGTTGCTTCCCCGAAGCAATCTTCTAACTTTCGCTTCTGAGACACTGCTTCATCTCTGGATTTGATTGCCTTGTTCAGTGCGTGCTGGACACTATACCGGGTCATTACTTCTTCCTCACACTTCTTGATGCTAGACTTCAACTTCTCTTCGAGGTCGGAAATGTGCTGCTTCAGCTTATCTTCCCTCTTCTTATTGTTGGTGAGTGTAGCATTCCAAGTCTTATTGCAAGAGGATATCTCTCGGTGTGCTGCGTCGAGCGCCTTCTTTTTGGCTTCCAGCATGTCATGGGAGCTTCTGAACTCTTGCCCCAGACGTTCACGCTTCTTCTTTTCCTCAGTCAACTCAGCCCCTAACCTGTTTACTAGCTCGATCTGTTGTTGGAAAGCATATACGGCCTTGTTTTTCTCGCTGCGTGCCTGGGCTAACTCTTGCTCTAACCCTTCGTTGACCTTCATCAAGGCTTCTTTTTCCTTCACAACTTGCTCGTAGGCCTCCCTAGAAACAGTAGTTGGCTCTTCTGCCGGGACGGGAACAATGACGGGTGCAGCTGGAAATGGCATTAATAACTGACTTGCTCGTTCCTGGATCCAAACTCTATAAGGTGCATAGGCCTGACAGTCGTTCTTTCCTAACAAAGGCTTCCCTCTGCGGTTAATACGTGTCCAGGCACGTTGCAACTCAGCTAGCAATTTTCCCTTCAAATCACCTGTGAAGTACAGAGATTCCTGTACTTCTTCCTCCTGAGGTGGATTCTTCAGTGCATATCCGAACTGGCGAATGAATAGAGAAGGGTTGTAATTGATACACCCTTTTCTTCCTATCAGCGGCACATTAGGGTACCCATAACAGCTGAAGATAAGCTCGGATCCCAGCAGATCTCTATCAAACCACTCCATGTCTTCCGACGATAGCCTTATCAGGCGCTCCGGCCAACCAACTGGGACTGTAGTCTCTGCAACAGATCCTCTCTTAGGAAGGTGACTCTCAAACCACATACTCAACAAGGGTACACATAGATGAACATTCTTCCCTCTTCCCTTCTCATTCTTGTAATGCAGTGAGTGGTAGAGATCTCCGAGTAAGGTAGGTACAGGATTACCAGCGGCAAACAAGTAGAAAGCATCGAAGTCCACAAAATCCGGTATGCTGGGAAACAAAACTATGCCATAAATGTACAAAGCCAACACAGCATTGAAAGCAACCCAGCACCCGCTCTTGGCGTACTCCTGGGCTTTACCAACTAAGAACTGAAATGAGAAGCCTGGAACTCCACGGGAAACAGTAGTCACCAGTTCAGAAGCATCAATATGCAAGGCTTTTGCCAAATCCTCCGGCTTGGGCTTGGCGTCATAATGAATGAATGGAACCTGGTTCTGCACGGGCAGCTCAACATACTCAGCGTATTCCTCCAGGGTTGGTCCCATAATAAAGTCAGAGAACGTAAAGCACCTCAAAGCAGGGTCGTAGAATTGCATCAAAGCATATAGCCCATCTAACTCTACCTCTGTAGGTTTGCACACCAATCTCAGTAATCTACCATAGCTCATCCGGAAACTCCTACGAACACCCTCATCAGCAAGAGAGATCAACCCAAGTAAAGGAACAATATCAGGCGTAGGCAATTTGTAAGCAACCGTTCTCCTTAAGCTAGTCATGATCAAAACTCAGAAGTCTGGGCACTAGAACTAGGGAAATGCAAATGCACCTGCAGCACAGACACACATTAGTGAAATGCAAATGGTAATGGATATGCAGGCAATGCAATGCAAGTAACATGCAACAGGGACCAAAGCTGTAGCTGAATAGCCTGAACCCAATCAAGAAAGGTCTCAGATAGACCATCCAGAAGTCATCAAACCCTGGTCTCAGATAGACCTAAAATAAAACTCCAACACTGGTCTCTGACAGACCTCAAACCATAACTCCAACTGGTCTCTGATAGACCTCAAATCACATCTCTAATTGGTCTCTGACAGACCTCATAACACATCTCCAAATGGTCTCTGACAGACCTCAGAACACATCTCCAAATGGTCTCTGACAGACCTCAGAACACATCTCCAAATGGTCTCTGACAGACCTCATGACTCTCCATAAATAACCAGGATCTCTGATCAAGAAATAACCGGTATCTGAAGGTCTGGTTACCTGCATAACCCCAAATCCCCTCACAGGTGGGTGGCCCTATAACTGGCACAAGGTACGACATCCTATGCGGTCGTCGGCGTCACAGACTTTCAGGGTTGATGATACGATTCCCAGAAGGAGTGGCATCATCAATTCCTGAAGAGGCCTCACTTAGCCAACTTCCAAATGATCGGTCCCCAGAGTCGACAATCCAACTAACCAGCAACCTACGCCAACCAAAGGAAGGGGCAGGAGGCCAACCAGAGGAACCTCGTCTGAGTGTAGATTTCATGGGACACCGAAGCAAGCAAAGCAAGCGGGCGCCCACTAATTTCTACTCTAATTCTAGGTGCACTCAAGCCCAGGTCCGGCTTATCTCTCAATATCAGAACACCCGTCACACCCCGATACAGCAATAATAAACAATATATAAAGCTGAGAATGAAGGTCAGAAATATAAATCCATACAAAATCCTCGACGGGAAAACAAGCGTTAGGATTGACTCTCTCAAGGGACGTTGGATCCCAAATGCATAAGAACCATTGCAGTCCTTAGCAGCCAGGGGACGTTGGGTCCCCAGCAGAGTCGCCAGCTGTCGCTACTGCGAAAATCGGCGCCGGCTGAACAGAAGAGTCGCCACCGTGCGTTATTTATCCCACGGGAGGGAAAGGAAACGCTCAGAGTAAACCTCGCACAACACGGGAAATGTATGGTCATCGCAACCAAAACCTGGGTTCGGGAGTCGGTTACGCAAGGGGAAGGTATTAGCACCCCTCACGTCCATCGTACTCGATGGGATCCACGCTTGTTTTCGGGTATGGATTGCTATTCTATCTAAACTATAGGTCAAGGGTGAAAAAGAAAATAAAATGAAAATAAAAAATGACTCGGCAAAGTATCGCACTTTATGCCTACGTATTCCCGTCTGGAACGAGAAATCAGAGTCAACGTAGTTCGCCTACCTACGGGAAAGGAGGGGAAGGTTGCTCGCTAGGATATCGCATCCTATGCCTACGTACTTTCATACAGCATGAAAGATCAGAGCAAACGTAGTTCGGGCCACGTACGACACAAGTTTGTCCTTGATTGATTTTATCCCTTCTGAAAAAGGTTTTTTCTGATTAGCAGTCCCGACGGACAAAAATGACGCTTTGATGAGTTCACCTTCTTTTACGGAAGAAGTGTCTTTTATTGTGTTTGAAATCTTTATGTGTTTTTCTGTTTGTTTTGAGAGAGAAGAGACAGAACTCTAACCTACGGTTGCGAAGGGAATCAAACTAACCTAATGTTATCATGCATGGGTTAAGACCTAGTGTCTATCATGCTCCTCTCTTGCACAGAGAGAAACAGAGATCCTACGGGATAGGCAGAAACAGAAACAATACCAGATATATACAGTAAAGCAGTAAAATGCATGGATGCAACAGTACAAGCGAGGCAAGGGAGTCCCACTCGACCTCGAACCTAGAAAACAATAGGCGAAAGTGAACAGGCTTCACTTTCAACCCAACAGGGTAAACAGCAAACAATACAACCCAGAAAACCAATCAATACATCAGAAATGAAATACATCAGCAAAAGAACCAACATCAGCAGCTCTGAATCAACATCTGGCTTCAAGTAATTTCCAATCAGGTACAGGCTTCAACAAGCACCAATCTCCATCTTCCTGGCCTTCAGGCAAGGGCTTTGATCATCTATCTTCCATCTGCAATGGCTTTTCTTCAAGTTCAAACCTCCAGGATGAGGGATCAGTCACAAGAGTGAATTGGGTGTTAAGCAATCAGTTGACTACCAAGGGTGGTGAACAGACTGCTTCTAACACAAGAGACATTTTCTCTCAAGAGTTCTATCTCATAGACACTATCACCAAGCCTTCCAAAGGAAGGGGGTGAGTGTCTTAGAGAGACTCTGAATCACAGAGAAGAATGGATGCAGACAAGGCAATCCATGTTTGAGAAACAAGCTTTCTAACCTAGAGCTCTGCCTAGCTCCTAAACCCTAGTCTCCTCAGCAGCTGCTAGCAAGAACCTCCTCTCCAACTCTGGCAGTTGATCTTCAATCTTTGGATCTCCAATGGCTTCCATCTCTTCAAGTCTTCAGCTCTCCTAAGTCCCCAGACAACCCCAATACCCAAGCAAGCAAGCAATAATCCCCAGAGGGCACACCACACCAAACAATCAGATATACAGTATATTAATAGCAGTAGGGGAATCCTGACTTTTTCTAAGAGATCTAATAACTACCCATAGCACCTATAGTCCCATAACTAAACTAGTTAAATCCTAAGTCCTAAGGGAAAGAATCCAACTTCCTAAGTCATCACCAAAAAACCCTAATTTGTTCATGTTGTTCAAGCCTACATTAAGCACCTAAAATTAATTCCTAAAAATGGGAACTAAATTGTTTCTACAAGTTCAATATCTCATCTAAGCAACCTAAAAAGAATGAACAAAAAATATGAAAGCATCTAATAGAACAAAAATTAACAAAATCATGCATGAAATGAAACTATCTAAAATGACATTTATTTGGAAAATATGGAAAAAATAGCAAATAAAAATAAAAATGCAATTTTATTTAATGACAATTTTCTACACATTCTAATGAAAATGATGTAAAAAGAATGGATTAAAAATGATTTTTTATCTATTTATTATGAATTTTTAAAATTGGTAAAAATTAAAGTGGAATTAAAAACAATTAAATCAATTAAAATGATGGGGGGGGGGTACTAATAGAAAACACGCTTAGTTGAAATCAGGATGGGCCAAGCAGTGGTGGGGTGCGCATAGCAAGTTGGTTAAGGCCCAGAACCAGTCAGAATCAATGAAAATAAAAAAAAACGCAGGGGGTGAGAATAGTAGGAGTTATCACGTGCAAATGGAGTTGGGCTCACTAATGGGGGGTGGGAATATCACTAAGCACTCAGGCCCGCCCGTTTCAATTAATGAAACGGTGCGTTTAGGGCACCACTCTTCCCTCCAAATTCAGAATCAAACAAGAGCCACACGATTGCTCTCTGAGGTCAAAAGTCCACACGAATTGGACGCTCAAGATTTCGTCTTCCTCATTGGATCATAAACACTTAGGGTTTCTGCCATGAAAGCACATGCACGAGCCAACTTCCACCAATCTGTTCTCCTTCCACAATCCATGAAACACCACGATCCCAACATGAAAAACACTCAGAATCTTTCCCTCTACACGTCTATGGTATTAGTTTGCTTTGAAACTCAATAAATCACTCAACCCGATAGCAACAAGTTCTGACTCCATGAAAATACTCTGCAACTCACCAGCATAATTCTCCATCAAACCTAGACTAATCTCTTCCATGACTAATGGTTATCATTCTGATCTATCAAACTAAGATTATGATGCACTCTACTACAAGTTCCAAGCCCTAACAGTTCTAGCAACCTGTCAACAATCATCACTAAACTACTCCAAACTCATCCTAATTGCTCTACTAACAACCTAGATCACATTTATACTAACAAAACTATGCTAAACTAACTGAACTAATCAATTTGAATGAAAACGCACCTGATGCAAAAGCTTGAAAACAGCTATGGAAACTCGTGAATCCACCAACACCAATGCTCGGATCTTGATCAGTGAGTGAAGCTCTTGCTTCTGTATGCAACACCTCTTGTTTCTTGGCCTTGGATCTTGCTAACCGATTGATTCCTCACTTTTGAAGAGGATGATAACAGCACATGAGAATGGATCAAAACCAGCCAGATATTGAGTGATCTTTGATCTTTGATGATTATGGAGTGGAGTAGAATCAAGGATTATGAGAATTGATGGAGAATTGATGAAGTTTGAAAAGAATTTGCAAGAGGAAGAATGAGAAACTTTGGGAGATTTTTGGTGAAAAATGAATCCAACCCTTGATCAATCTTCATTTCATGTTTATATAGGGCTCAAATGAACTTTCTAGATCCATCTTACAATTTCCCTTGCCTTCCAACTTTGATCCATTTTTGAAATGTTTCTTCAAATGCAAGTAACCATGAATAACTTTTCTTTTTCCTTCTAAACTCAAAAAAGTGCTTGAACCATTGTCTCTAGAATGTCTTTTCCATTCAAAATCATATATTGGAAGTCTCCATTTGGACTTATAAATCTCTCAAACCATTTTTCATTTTGACTTTATTCAAATTATAAGCCATTTTAGTTCAAATTTGGACCAATCATGCAACTTCATGTTATGAGCTTTTCCAACAATTTGTGACCTTCTTTCTAGACTTAAAATCACATTTGGAGCAAGTTTGATGTTGTAAGTTTTTCCATTTGAGGCCTCCTTGTATGAGTTTTGGACATAGGTTAAAATGACCTGTAATTCACAAATGCCCAAAATGCCCTTTGCTTGCCAAGACCATAAGTTGAGTTCCACACATCATATGAGGGCATGCTATACCATTCTAGAAAGCTAAGACAATGAGGAACAATTCTTATGTTGACCAAGAATTCATTTGAAATCTCCTTGAGGAGTAAAACTAGCTTGGAAGTCAAGTCAATTTCACAGACAAAATTTCAGATACCTCAGATGACCTGTAACTTGCAAGGACCATAACTTGAGTTCTATAAATCTCCTTGATGTCTTCCACCACTCAAATTAAAGGTCTTGAGATCCTCTACAAGTTTCATGTTGGCCAAGAAGCCATTTGAAGCTTGCATTTTGGCTTGTCTTGCTTGGAAATTTGACCTAAACTAGGGGATTTTACACAGAAACCCTAATTTAGAAACTCCTCTTCTCCTTGATTTCTCTTGAATTCTTCTTGGCATATCTCCATATCCTTCTTTATATATCCAATGATGAACCCCACATCTCTCCACTAGACTTGAATGCCCCTTAAATCAGTCAATTGACCTAGGGTTGACCCAGATGAAACCCTAGTTGACTGCCTTCAGTTATAGCTCTTGTGCTCTCATCAATGACTTGTCTCCTTCTTTAAATGACTTTCTAAGCCTCTCATAATGTCTAGATACTCTCCATGCCTTCAACTTACAGCTCACAACTCTCTTGTTGACCCTCAGATACCCTCAGCTAGGAGATGGACTCAAGGCTTGATCTGCTGAACTCTTTGCTTTCAAATTCTTTCCTGATGACTTGAATGAGATTGGATGGGGATAATAACCTCTTGATAGGCTTCTAGAGATGAGAATAATGATTGGTCCCCTGTTGTATGACTTGCTATGCTTATGCTATGCAGATGATTAGACTATGTACATGACTCTATATGCAAATGCTAATGACATTGAAACATAAACCAAGTGAATAAAGTTGGGCAAATTTTAGGGTGCAACAACTGCTACTTCTAAGCTCAAAGTGGTTGACTAGGGATTAACTCCTTATATCTCCGGTGTTTAGGGGGGTTTAAGCAATGCCTGTACATCATCGACGAGATTCGGTCTGAAAGCATACAGTTTGCAATTATGAGTATCTCGTTCTCATCATCCTCCCTCAAATCAAGCTAAACAACAGTGAATAGAGTGGAGTGAATAAATGTGTCGGTGATAAGTGAAAATGAGTGACTACGACATAACCAATTCAAAACATGCACAAACAATACATTAATGAAAACCAAATACGAATGGCAATTGTTCAAAGCATACAATACTTAAATAAGCAAAGACAAAACATAAGAAATGCGAATAATGGCAACATGACTGCCTTCTTCGAGGAACGACTTGACTGGAATCGATCTGATGTTGGCACTAGTTGACTGGTGGCATCGGATTGTTGATGACATTTGGAGACTTCCCATTGAAGTTGATAGCATCCCTGTCGATCATGTCTTGAATTATATGCTTGAAAGCCCTACATTCCTCAATGGTATGACCTGGAGCGCCCTTATGAAACTCACAATGAGCATCTGCATCGTAATCGGCAGGAATGACAGTTGGAGGAGCCAAATCTCTCGGAACAACAGCTTTCTTCTCCATCAACTGAGCAAAGATTTTGGCATATGTCATTGGTAGACGATCAAAGACTCTATCTGGTCTCCATGTTCTCTGCGGACGCTGTGGGCGAGTACCTTGTCGTTGCTGAGTAGCTTGCATCTGTTGTTGCTGAGGAGGATACTGATATCCTTGCTGGTTGTAGGCTTGTTGCTGAGGAGCCTGTTGCCGTGGCATCTGAGCTTGCACTGCTTGAACAGCTGGCTGATAAGGCATTGGAGCACATTGCGCGGCAGCAACGTACGGATACTAATAATAGGGAACTTGATAAGGCATAGGAGCGGGAGCTTGTTGAGAAGCTTGCCCTTTCTGCAAAAAGATGGCCTTTGTCTCGCCCTCCTTCTTCTTGTATCCATTGAAAGGCTTCTTGGCATTGGTCTGGTTGTTGGAACCTCCTGGGATCTTTCCACTCTTCAACCCTTCTTCAATTCTCTCACCGACGATCACTAGGTCAGAGAATCCAGCAGAGACACTACCGATCAACTTTTCGTAGTATTGCCCTTGTAAAGTACCCATGAAGATGTCAATAAGTTCACGGTCAATAAGAGGTGGATGCACCCTTGCGGCTAGCTCTCTCCATCGTTGCGCGTATTCCTTGAAGGATTCGTTGTCCTTCTGAGTCATACTCTGAAGTTGAGTATGATTCGAAGCAAGATCAGTGTTGTACTTATACTGTTTAACAAATGCATCGGCTAGCTCAGCCCAAGTGCGCACACTATTACGTTCCAGCTGCATATACCATTCGAGTGATGCCCCAGACAAGCTGTCTTGGAAGCAATGGATCATGAGCTTTTCATCTCTGGCATAGGCAGCCATCTTGCGACAGTACATCTTCAGATGAATATTCGGGCAACTGAGACCTTTGTACTTCGAAAATTCGGGCACCTTGAACTTAGGAGGAATGACAACATCAGGCACCAAGCATAATTCTAAAGCATTGAAAGAATTTGAACTGTGCCCCTCCATGGCTCGGAGTTTCTCGGCTAGATCTCGGCACATCTTCATAGCTTCTGAATCCTGAACAGCAACAGGACTGGAAATGGGGATAGCAGCATGATAATTCTGAACTTTGTCATAATGATCCGTCAGAGTATCTTCATTATGGGGAGCTGGGATCTGCACGACAGCAGGTTGGGCTTGCAGGATAACTCCAACAGTAACTCCAGGCGCTGGGATCTGTTGCACCCCAAAATTTGCCCTCACAATACAAGACTTTGTGTTCCAAGAAGGTTCACAAGGTTCACAAAATTCATAATTGGTCAGAAGAGTTGACAATTCCCTCAGACAATGCACCTCCTAAGCAGTGCATCCAAAACTAGGGTTTTGACTTTAATCAGGCTAAATGGACTTCCAAGACTTCAAGTGAGCTTCATAACATCTTATATGTGTATAAGAACCCCCATGTCAAGTTTCAAGACTTTTCTCAAAAGTTTGCTCAGTCAGGTGATCAGATAAGTCAAAAGCAGTCAATGCAGTTAAAAGGTCAAACTGAGGTCAACTGTGGTCAAACCAAAGTCAAACTTCATGATTTTTTTTGCCAACATCAAAGAGAGGTTGGGTGAGAAATATTATCATAATAACTGTAATACCCCAAATTTTGCCCTAAGATTTGTCGTCGCATTTCATTGCATTTAATCAATTACTAACAAATTTGTGTAGTCGTTTGACTTTTTGCAGGTAAATATCATATGGCATACACTTTTTTTCTAAAAAGTAAAAATTGCACAATTGGCAGGAGGACATGTGTAAGGAGTTATGAGTGTGAGAGGTTGAGAGTTCGAATCTCACCTTTGGCACTTTTTGTTGTTTTTATTATTTTTACTCTAAATTTTTCTATCTTTCATTAAAAAAAATAACAAAAATAGTTTTTTATTATTATTTAATTATTATTTTCGTATTTTAATTAAATCATTTTTTAAAATATTATTTTTTTCACTTTTTTCTAAATTATTCATAAAAATATCCAAAAAATCATAAAATAAAAAAATATTGAAAAAATTTTGTTCTTTTTATAATATTTTTTATTTTAGGAATCAATAGGATTATTAGTTTTTATTTTAAGTTTATTTTAATTATTTTAAATTATTTAAATTTTATTTTTTCTTAACTAATTATTTAGTTTGGGCTTTAAAATGGGCTTTAGGGACATTATTGACAATTTGGTGTTAACCCTAATTTGTTCCCTATATATATATGTGTTGCCTTGTCGGAAAAGAGAGGAGAATGAAAAAAAACCTAAGAGGAGTGAGTGCCGTTGGCCGTTATTTAGTTTTCTTCTTCATCCATTACTATTGTTTCTTTTTCTTCATCGTTTACCGTTATTTCTTTTCCTTCATCCATTACTATTGTTTCTTTTTCTTCATCGTTTACCGTTATTTCTTTTCCTTCATCTATTACTGTTGTTTCTTTTTCTTCATCTTTTACCGTTATTTCTTTTTCTTCATCTATTACCGTTATTTCTTTTTCTTTATCTATTACTGTTGCGTTTATATATATATAATTTTTAAATTGTTAGAGTTTACATATATAAGAGTTTTGATCGAATTATGTCGATACGATGTTTGCACATTTGTGTGCATGACGCGTGACATTTGTGTTAGTTCGATCTGGTTGCGATGATCGCATTTTTGTGTGAGCAATAATACTATTTTTTGCTTAATTTCTTTTTCTTTGCGATAAATTTTGTTTCGTCCGATTTAGATCTGGTTGCGATGAGCGCATTTCTGCGTTAGCAACATTGTTGGGTTATTTAGCACATTTAAAATTCATTATTGCTTTATTATTATTATTATTATTATTATTATTATTATTATTATTATTATTATTATTATTATTATTATTATTATTATTATTATTATTATTATTATTATTATTATTATTATTATTATTATTATCATTATTTATTATTATTATCATTATTATCATTATTATTATTATTGTTATCATTAATTTATTAAAATTTGTTGTAATATAAAAATCTGTTTTTTAAAATAAATGACATTAACATCTTTTTTCCAAATTAATATGAAAACCTAATTTTAATTTTCTATATGATTCTATGTATATATTTATTATAATTCTTGTAAATTTTTGTAAATAAAATTAAACCTTATAAACACTTAATGTAAAATTTTGGTGAATGTGATTATTGATTAGTTAAAATTTGTTTTCATCATAATGTGTAAATATTTTTCTTAATAATTGTTAATATATAATTAGAGATAATTAAATTTTTGTAAATGATTAAGAAATTTATAATTATGTTATATTTAGAACTTTATATTATAGTAATTATTTAATCATTTATGTTTCTAAATAAAAATCAAATCTTATGATATTTAGAACTTTATATTATAGTAATTATTTAATCATTTATGTTTCTAAATAAAAATCAAATCTTATGATATTTAGAACTTTATATTATAGTAATTATTTAATCATTTATGTTTCTAAATAAAAATCAAATCTTATGTTTAATCACGTTATTAATTAATTATTATTGCTAATCATATTTTGTTGCTTATTATTATTTTGAAATTTCTATCTTATTATTTTTTCTAACTTTGTCTATTTTTCTCATTATTATTGTTTCAACTAATTATTTTCACTAACTTTATATTTATACTAACCTTATTTAATTTTTCTTATTATTTACTAACCCTAATATTTTATTTGCTTATTTGTTATTTTTTTTATTTATTATAATTTTGTAATTGCCTCTTGGATGTAAATTGTAATTACTTAATTATTATTATCATTATGGTTAGTAATTAGGGAGTGCTAATATGTATGATATTTAAAAAAATAAATTAGATCATTTTAATATAAGATAATTAAATTAAACATTTCACACACGTAAGTCGATTTTAATCGCCGTCTCACTTCCTAAGGATATCCCTCAAGTTGCCTACGAATAATGGTTAAGTGGGGTGTATAAAGCAAGTCCCTCAAATGGAAAAATCATCAAAGTCCCTTATGGTTGCCTTTACGAATCGAGTCCCTTTCGAAAAATGATGATAGTCCCTCCAGTTTACTTATTACACCCCACAATGGCCTTCAAAGTCAAATTGTCCCTCACATATCCCTTAACATCCAAAGTAAGGACTACCTACTCCATTATAGTAGGGATAGTCTTACTAAGGAAAGGATAAAGAATAAGAAAGACCTTAAAACATTAGGGTAGGTTACTCCTAGGTGCTTGCTCACTTCAAAACTGTTTCACACTTAAACAAATTTTCAACAAGTTTTCAAACAAGTTCTTAACACATCCTTACATGGATTATTTATTAACTATTCTGAAAATTTTCTATTCACACACTACACTTTCAAAACAATTCAAAAGTGAGCTTAAGTACCTAAGAGCCCATGGATAACCATGGATGAAAAGGGTGCTAACACCTTCCCTTTTCATAACCTACCCCCCGGACCCAAAATATTCTCTAAGGTCTTTCCTGTTCTTTTATAACCTTTCCTTATGGATAAAATAAAAGTCGGTGGCGACTCTTGCTATCCGCAACATTGTTTAAAGTCAGTTCTCCCACCGTGTTACAGAACTGGCGACTCTGCTGGGGATTTATTTAAGAGGGGTACCCTTAGGAATTAAGATCACTTTAAATTGTTTGCCTTGTTTGCTTTATTATTATATTGTTGGGGTGCTCTTATGTGTGAAAGGTCCTAACCCGGATCTAGTGTACCTTAGGTAAATGGCAATAGACCAAGGAAACTGTACGACGTATATCGATACGGTTGATCTGGTGGCCATAGTTAGTGCGACTTCTTGGTTGGTGCTTATATTCCTTAAGTCAAGTTGAGGATAATATTGAGGCTGCCATATGTTGTCAATGCACTAACTGACTTTTAGAACCCTAGTTAACTCATCTTGGCCTTTAGAAAGTAGTGAGGTAACCGGCTTTGGTGCAGACTGAAGTTGGTTGACACTCGATGCTACGCTCATTGAGATCTTAAACTTGGAGGGTTTTGGTTGGCAAGTAAGTTGCCTTCTGATCAACCACCCTTGTGAAGGATCAATGATATTGAGATCCCTTAGAACCCGGTTACTTTTGTAGGACAGGATGAACCATCTAACTTCAGGGGAGGGTACTTACCTTTAAACCTCATGCAAGCCTTTAAACCTAGGGCAATTGTGTGACTTGTTTGTGTGTGCCACATGTTTGTGATTGAACATAACATCATGACATCATCATGCATCATGAGCATATCATTTTCCCTAACCATTTCAAGGACCAAAGGATTTATCTTTGTTCTTTGTTGCAGGTCATGGCTTCTGCTCGTAGAAACACCATCAGGATCAACTTTGTAGGGATACCTGCTAAGCTCAAGGAGTTGGTTTCCCTAGTGCCTGATCATTCCCAGTTCAACAAGAGACATGGTCACTTATTGGATCTAGTTACTTCAGGGTTCAGTGAAGACATGATGAGGGTGCTGTTTCAGTTCTTTGACCCTAAGCACCATTGCTTTACATTTCCTGATTATCAGCTGGTTCCAACCATGGAGGAGTTCTCTAAACTTCTGGGTATACCTGTTCTTGATCAGAAGCCATTCACAGGCTTAGAGAAGGAGCTTAAACCAGAAGTTATTGCTGCAGCTCTACATCTGAAGAAGTCTGACATTGTTCTAGAGACGAGAAGTGGAGTTAAGGGTATTCTTGCCAAGGTATTAATGGATAAAGCTCAAATGTTCTTGAAGGCTATGAGCTACGATGCTTTTGAGGAGATCTTAGCCTTATTAATTTATGGCTTAGTGTTGTTCCCCAATCCTGATCAGTTCATAGACGTTCATGCCATCAACATATTCCTGAGTCACAATCCAGTGCCTACCTTACTTGGAGACATCCTACATTCTCTTCACACCCGTACTACAAGGGCAAGAGGAACTTTGATGTGCTGCATACCTTTACTTTCTAGGTGGTTTATTTCTCACCTTCCTCGCTCAGTAATGAAGAATGAGCAAGGGTTCAGATGGTCCAAGAGGATCATGTCACTTTCTCACTCAGACATCCATTGGTGCTCTAGATCTATGGAGAATGTCACCATCATTGACCGTTGTGGGGAGTTTCCTAATGTGCCACTTCTAGGCATAAGAGGAGGCATCACCTACAACCCATCTCTAGCTTTACGACAGTTTGGTTATGCCCGGAGCGATGGTCCACATGACATGTTGATTCAGGGCATTGTGTTTGACTACGACAACGATCTTCAGGGTTACCGTCAGAGATTCATACGAGCTTGGGGAAAGGTAAACAGGATTGACAGCAAGACACTGGAGCCTAAGTACACCATTCCTATGGAGGCTTATCTCATATGGGTACGATTTCGTGCTCAGACACTCATGATGCCATATCCTGCCATCCTACCAGTTACCATGGAACCTGTTGCTGAAGGAAACACAGCTTATACCATCCTTCACCCAGACATGCCTACTGATATGGAAGACTTGCAGAGATCATGGATCCAACTGAAAGAGCAAAGGGATACTTTCGAGGCTCATTACAAAGCAAGCCAAGCAAGGATCCTAGAGCTAACAAAGCTACTTCATGAGGAACGAAACCTCAACTCATACCTCAACACAAAGAGGAAACGTCCATGGGAGACTTAAAACCCCATCTGTTGTACTTATTTCGTTTTCATTTTTTGTAAGCCTAAAAGGCAAAACAAGTTATTACTAATAAAAAGTTACTTTCTTGTTTGTTTAAGCAAATTTAAATCCTGCGGTCCTTGAAAACATTGCATATGCATTCCCATATCATTGCATCACAGGTTTATAATTGTGCACAGGTTTCTCATCTCCTCGCTGTTTATTTCAGCAATGGCTCTTGAACAATCAGTTAAGGATCTCCAGGCACAGAATGCACAGTTCCAAGAGCTGATCCTGAACCTATCCAAGGGGCAGGATGAATTGAAGACACTGCTGGCCAAGAAGACTAAGAAGGCTAGAAGGTCTGCTGGGCTGCTCAACATGGGAAGAAGGTTCAAAGGTCCTGTCAAGACCAAGGAACATGTTGAAGACTATGAATCTGAAGAATCTGAGCAGGAGAGAGGCAGTCTCCACAACACTATGGGGGACTCTGATTCTGAGGCTAACTACTACCATGAGCCTAACGAAGACAAGTTCAAGATGCTGGTGGATAGAATGGATGCTATGGAATTACAGAAATCATCTGGGCTGGATTTCGAGGATTTGAGCTTGATATCTGGGGTGGTCATACCCATTGGGTTCAAAGTTCCTACATTTGTTGTCTATGATGGGGTCTCTTGTCCCAAATTGCATCTGAGGTCTTATGTCAGAAGAATTCAACCCCACACTGCTGATAAAAAGTTGTGGATCCATTTCTTTCAAGAGAGTTTATCTGGAGCTCAGCTAGAGTGGTATTATCAGTTGGAGAGTGTCAACATCAGAGATTGGAATGACCTTGCTGAAGCTTTCTACAAGCAGTATCAATACAATGCTGACTTAGCCCCCACTCGCATGCAGCTTCAGAGCATGTCTATGGGTGCCAAAGAAAGCTTTAAGGAGTATGCTCAGAAGTGGAGAGACTTAGCTGGAAGAGTTCAACCCCCTTTGACTGATAGGGAGTTGGTTGATATGTTCGTGTGTACGCTGAATGGTCTGTTTTACAGTCATCTCATTGGAAGCTCATCATCTGGCTTCACTGAGTTGATCATGACAGGAGAGCGAGTAGAGAATGGTATCAAGAGTGGTAAGATCCAAGTGGGCACTTCTTCATCAGGTGCTGCAAAGAAGCCTCCCACTGGGAAGAGAGAATCTAATGCTGTGTATGGTCAGCTTGATCGTAACAGAAGGCATCAGTCTGTTAGTGCAGTTCATATTTCAAATCCAACTCCTGCAACAACAGAGCAGCCTCAAGGCAACCAACAGAGGGCTAGAAGACAGTTCACGAAGATCAACATGTCAATGGCTCAGGCATTGCAACACTTGTTGAAAGCTGAACTTATTACCCTGAGGGAGGCCCCTCGGAATCCCAATGTTACCTCTCCCAAGTACAATCCCAATGCACGATGTGCATATCATTCAAACTGTCCAGGACATGATACTAATAACTGCTGGGTCTTGAAGAACAAAATTCAGGATATGATTGATGCTGGAGAAATTGAGTTTGATCCACCAGGTACTCCAAATGTGATTACAGCTCCAATGCCAAATCACGAGAAGACTGTCAACGCCATTGATAAAGATATTGATGAAGATCTGCATGTCTATTCAGTTATGGAGTTGAGCACACCATTGTCTGTTATCAAAAAGAGGTTAGTACAAGCTGGGATCTTTCCAGGTTGTCATGAAGATTGTCTATATTGTACCTATAAGCCGGATAGTTGCTTCATTTTGAGAGATGGGATTCAACGTCTCATGGATAAATATACTATAGTGTTTGAAAGAAGACCAGCATCTGTAGAAAGTATGGTGGATCATCTGACTCAGGGTAAAAAGATTGAAGAGGTTGACATGGTTGACAAAGTACCACTAAGAATCACTTCAAAGGGTCCCATTAAAATCACTCATCAGGGCCCAATCAAGATTACTGCTGAAGGTCCTGTGAAAGTTGTCACTGAAGCCAGAGTAGCTCCTCTGATCATTACCACTCCTGGTCCTATTCCTTATACATCTGACAAAGCTGTGCCTTGGCACTATGGGTCTGATGTTTACATCCATGGTGTCAAACAGGAGCCTTTACCTGATATGCCTGTTGACATTGATAATATTGCCGGATCTAGCAAGATCACTCGTAGTGGAAGAGTCTTCTCTCCTCCAGTTGCTTCTAAGAGTGCGGTTACTCCTGCTGTTACTTCCACCACTGATGCTCGGGGCAAGGGTCCTGTTATTGAGCCTGTATCTACTGATGTGCCAGCTGCTGATGACCTCTCTAAGCAGATGGAAGAAGTATTGAAAATCATTCGCAAGAGTGATTATGATATTGTTGATCAGCTGGGGCATACTCCCTCAAAGATTTCTATGCTCTCCCTGTTATTATGTTCTGAGGCTCATGCCAAGTCATTGATCAAGTTTCTAAAGATGGCTCATGTACCCAGTGCCATTTCTGTGGACCAGTTTGAGAATTGTGTTGCTCACCTGACCTATGACAACGGGTTAGGATTTTCTGATGCTGACTTGACCCCTGCCAAGAGGGATCATAACAGGGCCTTGCATATTTCAATTGAATGCAGGGGCACTACCCTGTCTCATGTGCTGATAGACAATGGTTCCTCTCTGAATGTATTGCCTAAGGAAGTCCTGAACAAGCTGAGTCCTGAAGATACGGTATTGAAGCCCAGTAATATTGTGGTAAAGGCTTTTGATGGTTCTAGAAGGGTAGTGCATGGGGAAATTGATCTTCCAATCAAGGTTGGCTCTCAGGTGTTTACTGCTACATTCTATGTGATGGATATTCGTCCTTCGTACTCATGTCTGCTTGGTCGTCCCTGGATCCATGGGGCAGGTGCTGTGACCTCCACATTACATCAAAAGTTGAGATATCCGGTGAATGGAAAAGTTGTTACTGTCTTTGGAGAGGAAGAATACTTTGTCAGCCATGTAAACACTTTCAAGTATCTGGAAGTAGAAGGTGAATACATTGAAACTCCATGTCAGTCATTTGAAGTGGTTCCCTGGGCTGTTAAGGATTGTGTGACTCCTCCTGCTGTGAAGAAGGTTCCTGTGGTCATCAGAAACCCTCCAACAATGGCAATGGCCTCCCTCAATGATGCAAAAGCTATGGTGGAAGAAGAGTCCCAGAAGGCTGTCCGTCGTGCCCGTGCTGTTCGTATCACCAATCAAGGGGTTATCAATGCCGTGGGAGATCAAGATGAAGACTACAACTTGGAGGCATGGATTCTTCCTACTGTGGGTGCTGGACTCAATAATTGGACAGCTGAAGATGTTATCCCTATCTCCTTTAGTCAGGAGTAAATACTATTACTGTGTTATGTTTTTAAATTTATAATTTCTGGAACAATTAAAACTTTCAAGCCATGTGCCTTACCCGGGGCACAATGGTGTGCTTGTTACGGGTTGTCATCTCATTTGCATACTTCATTCGATAAAATCAGTGGACGTTTCGTTTTCGTAAATATTGTGTTCCTTGTCTTTCTTTTTCTTTTATTTTTGCTTTATCAGCTATGTGTTCTTACACACACCCACGTCACTAAAATGCCGATCCTCATCCACTCTGGATCCAATTGATAACAGTTCTACTATTGCCAATTACAATTTCGAGAATCCGATCTATCAAACTGAAGACGGAAACGAGGACGATTGTGAAATATCTGTAGGGCTTGCTAGGTTGTTACAACAAGAAGAGAAAGCTATACAGCCACATGAAGAGCCAGTCGAAGTTGTGAATCTGGGAACTGAAGAAAACAGAAAAGAGGTCCAGATAGGGGCTGATTTAGACAACACTGCTCAGCATAAGAATGCAGGGGCAACATATCAGCGTGCTATGGTGGCTTTGTTTCATGATATGATTCATCATGAGATAGAGGTATATGTGGATGATATGATAGCCAGGTCTCAGAATGAAGAACAACATCTTGATCATCTGCACAAGTTGTTTGAGAGGTTGAAGAAATACAGGTTGAGATTAAATCCAAACAAGTGTACTTTTGGAGTTAGATCTGGAAAGCTCCTGGGTTTCATTGTCAGTGGAAAAGGTATTGAAGTGGATCCTGCAAAAGTGAAAGCTATACGAGAGATGCCAGCTCCCCGTACTGAGAAGGAGGTTAGAGGTTTCTTGGGACTACATTGCAAGATTTATTTCCCAATTAACTACCATCTGTGAGCCAATCTTCAAGTTGTTGAAGAAAGATCAGGTGATGGAATGGAATGATGAGTGCCAGACTGCCTTTGATGAAATCAAGAGATATTTGCTAGAACCTCCAATTTTAATGCCACCAGTTGATGGAAGACCCTTGATTATGTATTTAACAGTATTAGACAACTCAATGGGGTGTGTATTGGGGCAACATGACGAGTCTGGTCGAAAAGAGCAGGCAATATACTACCTTAGCAAAAAGTTTACCGACTGTGAAACAAAATACTCACTGCTCGAGAAAACTTGCTGCGCTTTGGCACGGGCTGCTCGCCGACTAAGACAGTATATGTTGACCCATACTACCTTGTTGATTTCAAAGATGAATGGGGCAGTTGAAGCTGCTAATAAGAACATTAAGAAGATTGTACAGAAGATAACTGTTACTTACAAGGATTGGCACGAGATGTTACCATTTGCTCTGCATGGTTATCGTACTACAATACGTACTTCAACCGGGGCAACCCCATTCTCCTTGGTCTATGGTATGGAAGCAGTTCTGCCTATTGAAGTTCAGATCCCCTCCTTGAGAATTATGAAGGATGCAGGCTTGGATGAAGATGAGTGGATTCAGACTCGACTTGACCAGATAAATTTGATTGATGAGAAAAGGTTAGCAGCAGTTTGTCATGGCCAGATGTACCAGAAACGGATGATCAAAGCTTTTAACAAGAAGGTTAAGCCAAAGGTATATCAGGCTGGTGACTTGGTAATCAAGCGTATCATATTACCACAGGGTGATCCTAGGGGCAAGTGGACTCCAACATATGAGGGACCATTTGTAGTCAAGACAGTGTTCTCAGGAGGTGCCATGATATTGACTACAATGGATGGTGAAGACTTCCCACAACCTGTAAACGCAGACATAGTTAAAAAATACTACGCATAAAAAGAGACCCGCTAGGTTGACAGGCCTAGGCAAAAATAAGGGCATCCCGGCAAACCAAAAGGGTTTGGGCAAAAATTAGGGATATATATATAAAAAGATGTACACCCGGCAAGTCGAAAACCTGAAAAGGCGGCTTGGGCAAAAAAGGGTATCCCGGTGGATTGAAAACCTGAAGGGGCAATCCAGGCAAAAGTTAGGGATTAAAGCGTATGACTATGTCTCTTTTGGATCACTCATGAAACTGCAACCAGTTGTACTACTTACTCAAGCTCAAACAGATAAAGCTCAATCCAATCGTTTCCGTCTCAACAGCAAGAAGATGAGATACTTGAGTGGCAATAGTAGAATTGAAACTCAATAGGATTATTTCCCACATAGCTGATTCTTTTTGTAAAACTTCCTGACAAAATCCTCTTACTAGGGTTTATGTCTCCTTGTACAAACTTACCCGTGTATGGGTCACTTTTGATATAAATAAATTCCATCTTTTGAATCCAGATTTACTTTTACCCTATTTACATAAGCGAAACGTCCATTGGTTGTGTTTGAATGTATGTATGCCTTTGAATATGATTGATGTTTACCAGAAACGCATGTATGCTTTTAATATGATTGATGTTTACCAGGAATGCATGAAAATGCAGTAATAGTATTTACTAAGGACGAACGAGGGAAGGATTTCAACGAAGCTTCGCCGGTTCATCTTTACAAGGCAGTTACAAACCATCAGTAGGAATAATCCATTTTCACAAAGTCTAATCTCCCCTGGAATTTATATCCATCTCTTTTATCCTCATACGGATATACGGGAAATTACTTTCCAATAAAGGCACGATGAACGAAGATGGGATGTTATACTTATTCTACTATCAAACGAAAACGAAGGTTATTTATACCCTACTATCCCCAACAACGGGAGGTTATCTATACCTTGTTATCCCCAGCAGACGGAGGGTTATATATTCTTCAACAACGAATCGGGATTTATTTTCCTTGGCCAGCAGTTGTTATACAAGGATATCCAGACACTTCCAGCAGTGTCATATCATACATACATCATTTACATCATACCATAACATATATGTCTATAGTACATTACCTAAGTGCATCATGTCATACATGCATACATAAAGCATAAACTAATGTTGTTGTACAGAGTGCTACCTTGTTTTCGGGTTAATTATCCAACAAACAAGCTTATGATCTTTGGGACTGCTTTATTGTAACCTCAGGGTTACTTTATCCTCCTGATGAGCTTCTTATTACTTTGGGACTGCTTTATTGTAACCTCAGGGTTATTTTATCCTCCTGATAGCCTCTCATGACTTCAAGACTGCTTTAGAGCTACTGATTGCTCTATCCTCCTGAAATCATCCTATTACTTCAAGACTGCTTTAGAGCTATTCATTGCTCTATCCTCATGAGGTCATATTACTACTTCAAGACTACTTTAGAGCTGTTGATTGCTCTATCCTCCTGAAGCCATCTAATTATTTCAAGACTGCTTTAGAGTTATCCATTGCTCTATCCTCCTGAAATTACATTATTATTTCAAGACTGCTTTAGAGTATTCATTGCTCTATCCTCCTGAAATTACATTATTATTTCAAGACTGCTTTAGAGCTATTCATTGCTCTATCCTCCTGAAATCATTACTTCAAGACTGCTTTAGAGCTATTGATTGCTCTATCCTCCTGAAGACATATCACGTTATTATTTCAAGACTGCTTTAGAGCTATTCATTGCTCTATCCTCCTGAAATCATTACTTCAAGACTGCTTTAGAGTATTCATTGCTCTATCCTCCTGAAATTACATTATTATTTCAAGACTGCTTTAGAGCTATTCATTGCTCTATCCTCCTGAAATCATTACTTCAAGACTGCTTTAGAGCTATTGATTGCTCTATCCTCCTGAAGACATATCACGTTATTATTTCAAGACTGCTTTAGAGCTATTCATTGCTCTATCCTCCTGAAATCATTACTTCAAGACTGCTTTAGAGTATTCATTGCTCTATCCTCCTGAAATTACATTATTATTTCAAGACTGCTTTAGAGCTATTCATTGATCTATCCTCCTGAAATCATTACTTCAAGACTGCTTTAGAGCTATTGATTGCTCTATCCTCCTGAAGACATATCACGTTATTATTTCAAGACTGCTTTAGAGCTATTCATTGCTCTATCCTCCTGAAATCATTACTTCAAGACTGCTTTAGAGTATTCATTGCTCTATCCTCCTGAAATTACATTATTATTTCAAGACTGCTTTAGAGCTATTCATTGCTCTATCCTCCTGAAATCATTACTTCAAGACTACTTTAGAGCTGTTGATTGCTCTATCCTCCTGAAGCCATTCTATTACTTCAAGACTGCTTTAGAGCTATTGATTGCTCTATCCTCCTGAAGCCATTATTACTTCAAGACTGCTTTAGAGCTATTGATTGCTCTATCCTCCTGAGGTCAGATTTATCACTTCAAGACTGCTTTAGGGTTATCATTATTGATTGCTCTATCCTCATGAAGACATGCTGTTACATCAGTATTACTCCAGACTCCTGACAGCTCTCATTATACTACTGAAGAACTTTCCCCTAGTGGCATCTTTAAGCCCACTCAATCATGTTCAACCAACCATCAATATCACTCCATGCACTGGTGAGTGCAAATTTTTGGGCTTTTGTGTTCAATCCCCTTCAACCTTCCAGGTTACGACTGGCAAATATATCAATCTAACCCCTCAGGTTTCAGAAAATTGAACAGGGGCAGCTGTTGCACCCCAAAATTTGCCCTCACAATACAAGACTTTGTGTTCCAAGAAGGTTCACAAGGTTCACAAAATTCATAATTGGTCAGAAGAGTTGACAATTCCCTCAGACAATGCACCTCCTAAGCAGTGCATCCAAAACTAGGGTTTTGACTTTAATCAGGCTAAATGGACTTCCAAGACTTCAAGTGAGCTTCATAACATCTTATATGTGTATAAGAACCCCCATGTCAAGTTTCAAGACTTTTCTCAAAAGTTTGCTCAGTCAGGTGATCAGATAAGTCAAAAGCAGTCAATGCAGTTAAAAGGTCAAACTGAGGTCAACTGTGGTCAAACCAAAGTCAAACTTCATGATTTTTTTTGCCAACATCAAAGAGAGGTTGGGTGAGAAATATTATCATAATAACTGTAATACCCCAAATTTTGCCCTAAGATTTGTCGTCGCATTTCATTGCATTTAATCAATTACTAACAAATTTGTGTAGTCGTTTGACTTTTTGCAGGTAAATATCATATGGCATACACTTTTTTTCTAAAAAGTAAAAATGGCACAATTGGCAGGAGGACATGTGTAAGGAGTTATGAGTGTGAGAGGTTGAGAGTTCGAATCTCACCTTTGGCACTTTTTGTTGTTTTTATTATTTTTACTCTAAATTTTTCTATCTTTCATTAAAAAAAATAACAAAAATAGTTTTTTATTATTATTTAATTATTATTTTCGTATTTTAATTAAATCATTTTTTAAAATATTATTTTTTTCACTTTTTTCTAAATTATTCATAAAAATATCCAAAAAATCATAAAATAAAAAAATATTGAAAAATTTTTGTTCTTTTTATAATATTTTTTATTTTAGGAATCAATAGGATTATTAGTTTTTATTTTAAGTTTATTTTAATTATTTTAAATTATTTAAATTTTATTTTTTCTTAACTAATTATTTAGTTTGGGCTTTAAAATGGGCTTTAGGGACATTATTGACAATTTGGTGTTAACCCTAATTTGTTCCCTATATATATATATGTGTTGCCTTGTCGGAAAAGAGAGGAGAATGAAAAAAAACCTAAGAGGAGTGAGTGCCGTTGGCCGTTATTTAGTTTTCTTCTTCATCCATTACTATTGTTTCTTTTTCTTCATCGTTTACCGTTATTTCTTTTCGTTCATCCATTACTATTGTTTCTTTTTCTTCATCGTTTACCGTTATTTCTTTTCCTTCATCTATTACTGTTGTTTCTTTTTCTTCATCTTTTACCGTTATTTCTTTTTCTTCATCTATTACCGTTATTTCTTTTTCTTTATCTATTACTGTTGCGTTTATATATATATAATTTTTAAATTGTTAGAGTTTACATATATAAGATTTTTGATCGAATTATGTCGATACGATGTTTGCACATTTGTGTGCATGACGCGTGACATTTGTGTTAGTTCGATCTGGTTGCGATGATCGCATTTTTGTGTGAGCAATAATACTATTTTTTGCTTAATTTCTTTTTCTTTGCGATAAATTTTGTTTCGTCCGATTTAGATCTGGTTGCGATGAGCGCATTTCTGCGTTAGCAACATTGTTGGGTTATTTGGCACATTTAAAATTCATTATTGCTTTATTATTATTATTATTATTATTATTATTATTATTATTATTATTATTATTATTATTATTATTATCATTATTTATTATTATTATCATTATTATCATTATTATTATTATTGTTATCATTAATTTATTAAAATTTGTTGTAATATAAAAATCTGTTTGTTAAAATAAATGACATTAACATCTTTTTTCCAAATTAATATGAAAACCTAATTTTAATTTTCTATATGATTCTATGTATATATTTATTATAATTCTTGTAAATTTTTGTAAATAAAATTAAACCTTATAAACACTTAATGTAAAATTTTGGTGAATGTGATTATTGATTAGTTAAAATTTGTTTTCATCATAATGTGTAAATATTTTTCTTAATAATTGTTAATATATAATTAGAGATAATTAAATTTTTGTAAATGATTAAGAAATTTATAATTATGTTATATTTAGAACTTTATATTATAGTAATTATTTAATCATTTATGTTTCTAAATAAAAATCAAATCTTATGATATTTAGAACTTTATATTATAGTAATTATTTAATCATTTATGTTTCTAAATAAAAATCAAATCTTATGATATTTAGAACTTTATATTATAGTAATTATTTAATCATTTATGTTTCTAAATAAAAATCAAATCTTATGTTTAATCACGTTATTAATTAATTATTATTGCTAATCATATTTTGTTGCTTATTATTATTTTGAAATTTCTATCTTATTATTTTTTCTAACTTTGTCTATTTTTCTCATTATTATTGTTTCAACTAATTATTTTCACTAACTTTATATTTATACTAACCTTATTTAATTTTTCTTATTATTTACTAACCCTAATATTTTATTTGCTTATTTGTTATTTTTTTTATTTATTATAATTTTGTAATTGCCTCTTGGATGTAAATTGTAATTACTTAATTATTATTATCATTATGGTTAGTAATTAGGGAGTGCTAATATGTATGATATTTAAAAAAATAAATTAGATCATTTTAATATAAGATAATTAAATTAAACATTTCACACACGTAAGTCGATTTTAATCGCCGTCTCACTTCCTAAGGATATCCCTCAAGTTGCCTACGAATAATGGTTAAGTGGGGTGTATAAAGCAAGTCCCTCAAATGGAAAAATCATCAAAGTCCCTTATGGTTGCCTTTACGAATCGAGTCCCTTTCGAAAAATGATGATAGTCCCTCCAGTTTACTTATTACACCCCACAATGGCCTTCAAAGTCAAATTGTCCCTCACATATCCCTTAACATCCAAAGTAAGGACTACCTACTCCATTATAGTAGGGATAGTCTTACTAAGGAAAGGATAAAGAATAAGAAAGACCTTAAAACATTAGGGTAGGTTACTCCTAGGTGCTTGCTCACTTCAAAACTGTTTCACACTTAAACAAATTTTCAACAAGTTTTCAAACAAGTTCTTAACACATCCTTACATGGATTATTTATTAACTATTCTGAAAATTTTCTATTCACACACTACACTTTCAAAACAATTCAAAAGTGAGCTTAAGTACCTAAGAGCCCATGGATAACCATGGATGAAAAGGGTGCTAACACCTTCCCTTTTCATAACCTACCCCCCGGACCCAAAATATTCTCTAAGGTCTTTCCTGTTCTTTTATAACCTTTCCTTATGGATAAAATAAAAGTCGGTGGCGACTCTTGCTATCCGCAACATTGTTTAAAGTCAGTTCTCCCACCGTGTTACAGGATCGGCTGAGAAGTGGTCCCTTCGGCTGCGTTATTGAAGTTCAATGGCATCCCATGAGGATTTGGAATTGGAATCAAAGGGATGGCAGTAGACCCTTGTCCTTGACCATTGTTGTTGACGACAGCAGCGGCTTCATGTTGTTCTTCCTCTCTTCTGGCCGCGAGGATGGCTTCGAGGATCTGGTCAATCTTTCCTTTCATAGAATCCAACTCTTCCCTGAAGGTAGCTTGCTCCTGTTGAATATGCTCCATTATTCGTCTTGTATTGGCTCTAGTTGCGTACTGGTGTCGAGGACTCAGCTTGATTTACTGGATATGAAGGAAAGAGAAACATGAGAAACTGTTGAACGAAGGAGAATGCAAGATGCACAACAAATGAGATGCAATGCAAATGATATGCAATGCAATATGCAAGATCCAGGATCACAGGATCACAAATTCAAACAGTTCTGAGATTTAGCCGGGTGGACGGTTCAGGGATCACAATTGTAACACCCCCTTCTATACCCCAAATAAATGCATATAAAACAATTAAGCACATACAAATTATCAGAGTAAAAAGGTTTTATAATAAGGTATAAAAGAAGAATGCCACAATTTCACCAATAAAACACTTTCACATTTTTCTCCACAAGATATGTAACATTTTCAAAATTAAGCGGAAGATCAAATCATTTAATCGTTTTCAAAATATTAATCCACGTACACACAAGTTAATCCAAATTAATACATCATATCAGTTAGATTACACGATCACATCAACTGATACATCACAATGTATCACAAAAGAATGACTATACTAGTCTAACTACCCGGTGTTACATATCAGAGCAGCAGACTCAAAAGAATGAAGAATACTTCACAAAAGGGACTCCAGCATCCTAATCTGCAATGCCTCGTAGAGCATTATAAAACAGCAGAAGGGTGAGAAATATAACCATAATAATCAAAGCATAAGATTATATACATATAGGTATCACATAATTACATTCTACATTTCTCACCACAAATTCATTTCATAGTCATATTTATCATGTTGTAAATATAAACAAATATGAACATACCCAAACATATCCCTTCATACATATTCCCCAATCATCCAAAACCCATCATATTCACTAGCATACTTCATATGCCCATGACATTTATGCTATTACCACATCATCAAACAATGCACACATATCCACGATATGTTCCCATGCATTTCTCACAATTATTAACGATGCACACATATCCACGATATGTTCCCATGCATTTTTCATAATTATTAACGATGCACACATATCCACGATATGTTCCCATGCATCCCATACATTTATTAATGATGCACACATATCCACGATATGTTCCCATGCCTTTTTCATAATTATTAACGATGCACACATATCCACGATATGTTCCCATGCATCCCATACATTTATTAACGATGCACACATATCCACGATATGTTCCCATGCATTTTTCATAATTATTAACGATGCACACATATCCACGATATGTTCCCATGCATCCCATACATTTATTAACGATGCACACATATCCACGATATGTTCCCATGCATTTTTCATAATTATTAACGATGCACACATATCCATGATATGTTCCCATGCATCCCATACATTTATTAACGATGCACACATATCCATGATATGTTCCCATGCATCTCTCATCACATAATTGTATACCCATTAAGCATTCGCAAGTTCATTAGACAATACACATACATTCATCATTGTATTCACATGTATTTCTATTTATCATAATTAATACGCATCGCACATCAACTAGGATTCACGCCCGGAGGCTACCCACAGTACACATCATCACAATAGATCATATCTATATCATATCATAGAGGTATTAACCTATGTGAATCAATCAAACAATCACCACATGAGCAACACAGCAAAAGAAAAATGATGTCACATTCGCCTTCATTCGCCTGGCGAACCCTCGCAGCGAACCTTCGCCTGGCCTTCGCCTGGCGAACTCTCTCAACGAACACTCGCTAGGCTTCGCCTGGCGAGACTTCCCAGCGAGCCCAAGTCAGTAGCTACTGACTTCATTCGCCACCATTCGCCAGCACCTTCGCTGGGCGAACCTTCGCTATCCAACTTCGCTTGGCGAACTCGCCAGCGAAGTCCACTGGGACTTTATCATAATTACTCGCCAACATTCGCTAGGCTTCGCCTGGCGAGAGCCAGCGAACCTGCGCAGAACAGAACCCTATTCTGCCTCTCCTTCATCAATCCATCATCAACCAAACCTTGAACATTCAAATCAGTACAAATAGCATCAATACATGTTACCTGACTATTCTACGGCGTTATTACTCAGTTCCAACCGATTAAATCATCAATCTACCGATTAATCCAACATTTGCCCTAATTGGAAAGTGATGAAAACTCTACCAAAACCCCAACCCAACATACATAACATCATGCAATGATCAAATAGAAACATTTCTCACCCTTACCTCGATTAATCGGAGCTTTGATGTTGGTTCTTGATGATTTCCACTTTTCCTCTTCTTCTCCTCTCTTTCTCTTCTTTCTTCTTTCTTTCCTCTTTCTCTCCAAATGTTTCTAACTTTCTTTTCTTTTCTTCCTCACTTATATATTCCTTTTATTTTCTTTCCTTCCAATTTCCTTTCAATTCTCTATTAATTCCAATTAATAAAAATTAATTCCAATATTAATATAAAATCCCACTAAATCAATTAATTACTACAATTAATTATTTAATGAAATTTGGGTTGTTACAACCCTCCCCCACTTAGGAATTTTCGTCCTCGAAAATGTTACCTGATTCAAACAGTTCTGGATAAGACTCCTTCATCTGGCTCTCAAGCTCCCACGTAACATTTCCACCAGCCGGTCCTCCCCAAGCGACCTTCACTAAAGCAATCTCTTTACCTCGAAGCTGTTTCAATTTCCGATCCTCAATCCGCATAGGTGATGTCTCAACAGTCAGGTTATCTCTCACCTGCACATCATCTATTTGGACTACATGAGACGGATCCGCAATGTATTTCCTCAACTGAGATACATGGAATACGTCATGAAGATTAGCAAGCGACGGTGGTAAAGCCACACGATAGGCCACTTCTCCTATCCTTTGCAAAATCTGATAAGGACCAATGAAACGCGGCGACAACTTGCGCGACTTCAGTGCCCTACCAACACCCGTCGTCGGAGTGACTCGAAGAAACACATGATCTCCCTCTTGAAATTCAAGTGCCTTCCTCCTCTTGTCATAATAACTCTTCTGACGACTCTGAGTAATTCTCATCTTCTCTTGAATCATCTTGATCTTATCAGTAGTCTGTTGAACTAACTCGGGTCCAACAACAGAACTCTCTCCGGACTCGAACCAACACAATGGTGTCCTACACCGCCTACCATACAACGCCTCAAATGGTGCCATACCAATACTCGAATGGAAACTGTTGTTGTAGGTAAACTCAATCAAAGGCAAGTAGCTATCCCAAGCTCCTCCTTTTTCCAATACACAAGCTCTCAAAAGATCTTCAAGCGACTGAATCGTCCTCTCCGTCTGACCATCAGTCTGAGGATGATACGCTGAACTCAAACGCAACTTAGTACCCAAAACACTCTGCAGGCTCTCCCAAAATCTCGAAGTAAACCGCGGATCTCTATCCGAAACAATACTTAACGGAATACCATGCAGACACACAATCCTCTCAATATACAAC
Source organism: Lathyrus sativus (assembly GCA_963859935.3). NCBI lineage: Eukaryota > Viridiplantae > Streptophyta > Magnoliopsida > Fabales > Fabaceae > Lathyrus > Lathyrus sativus. The sequence continues at coordinate 37,608,413 of OZ012737.1, read as the reverse complement.
TTAGCCAACTTCTCCAAAGGGTAATCCATACGCATAGGAATAAAGTGAGCAGATTTAGTCAACCTATCCACGATAACCCAAATAGCCTCAAAATTACTCGGCGTCCTCGGCAAACCCGATACAAAATCCATGGAGATACTATCCCATTTCCACTCAGGAATAAACAACGGCTTCATCAAACCCGATGGCTTTTGATGCTCAATCTTTGACTTCTGGCAAGTCAAACAAGAATATACAAATTCCGCAATATCCTTCTTCATACTAGGCCACCAAAATACATTCCTCAAATCCTGATACATCTTAGTAGCACCCGGATGAATACTCAATCCGCTACGATGTCCTTCCTCAAGGATGCTCTTCTTAAGCTCAACCATGTTCGGAACACAAACTCGATCCCGACATCTCATAATACCATTCTCATCAATCCGAAAATCACCACCTTGGCCTTGGTTGATTAAAGTCAACCGATCAGCTAAGCTCAAATCCGATTTCTGTCCTTCTCGAATTTCATCCAAAATACCACTTGTAAGCTTTAACATACCCAACTTAAATCCAAAAGAAGTTATCTCACATACCAAACTCAAATCCCGAAATTGCTCAATCAATTCCAACTCTTTCACCATCATCATTGACATGTGTAACGATTTCCGACTCAACGCATCCGCTACCACATTCGCTTTACCCGGATGGTAATTCAAGCCAAAATCATAATCCTTCAAAAGTTCAAGCCATCTTCTTTGTCTTGCATTCAATTCCTTTTGATCAAAAAGATATCTCAAACTCTTGTGGTCACTAAACACTTCAAATCTTGCGCCAAATAAATAATGCCTCCAAAGTTTCAACACGAACACAACGGCGGCCAACTCTAAGTCATGCGTCGAATAATTCTTCTCATGCACTTTGAGTTGCCTCGAAGCATAAGCTACAACTTGGTTATTCTGCATCAACACACCTCCTAAACCCATCAAAGAAGCATCACAATACACAACGAATGGTTCTTCTGGATTTGGCAGAATCAAAACAGGAGTTGTCGTCAACCTTCGCTTAAGTTCTTGAAAACTCGCTTCACACTTGGCGTCCCAAACAAAGGCTTGACCTTTCCTAGTCAACTGTGTCAACGGCAATGATAACTTAGCAAATCCTTCAATAAACTTCCGATAATAACCGGCTAAACCAAGAAAACTTCTGATCTCAAAAACTGACTTCGGAGTCTCCCATTGCGACACCGCTTCAACCTTCGACAGATCGACCGCAATACCACTACTAGAAATCACATGACCAAGGAAACTAACTTCCTTCAACCAAAATTCACACTTAGAAAGCTTCGCGAACAACTGCTTCCCTCTCAGCACAGATAACACAATCTTCAGATGCTCGGCATGCTCTCCTTCGCTCTTCGAATAAACCAAGATATCGTCGATAAACACCACCACAAACTTATCCAAATAAGGATGGAAAATCCTATTCATGTACTCCATAAATACACCTGGTGCATTAGTCACACCAAATGGCATCACGGAATACTCATAGTGTTCATACCTCGTCCGAAAGGCCGTCTTCTGAATATCCTCAGCTTTCACACGGATCTGATGATACCCAGATCTCAAATCAATCTTGCTGAACACGCTTGCACCAACCAACTGATCCATCAGATCATCAATCCTTGGAAGTGGATACTTATTCTTAATAGTCACCTTGTTCAACTGTCTGTAATCCACACAGAGCCTCATAGAACCCTCTTTCTTCTTAACCAACAACACCGGCGTACCCCACGGTGACACGCTCGGACGAATAAACCTTTTTTCAAGCAAATCCTCAAGTTGACTCTTCAACTCTTTTAACTCCGAGGCCGACATACGATATGGAGCCATCGATATCGGACTAGTTCCAGGAACCAAATCTATCGAAAACTCCACTTCTCGCTCCGGCGGTAAATCCTTTATCTCTTCAGGGAATACTTCCGGAAAATCTCTAACAATGGGCAAAGCATCAATCTCTTCACTTTCACTAGTCCTCAAAGTTTCCATAAGCATAAATACCTTAGCCCTATCTTGTACCGATTCCTTCACTTGTTTCCTCGTCATAAACAATTCCCTTTCAACATCCGAGTCGGGAAAAATAACCGTTTTGTCAAAACAGTTAATATACACACGATTGAATTTTAACCAATTCATTCCAAGAATGACATCCAGTTGATCTAAATGAAGACACACTAAATCGATCCCAAAATCTCTACCGAAAATACTCAACGGGCAATTCAAGCAAACATACGGTGTAGTTACCGAACCCATAGCAGGAGTATCAATAACCATACCGCCACCAATCACAGACAACTCAAGATTTAACCTTCTAACACAATCCAAAGAAATAAAAGAATGCGTAGCTCCGGTATCAATTATAGCGATCAAAGGTATACCATTAATAAAACACGTACCTCTGATCAAGCGATTGTCACTAGCAGTCTCAGATCCAGATAGAGCGAACACTTTCCCGCTCCCTTGATTCTTCTTCGGCTTATCGCACTTGGTACTGATGTGCCCTCGCTCACCACAGTTGTAGCAAGTCACACCCGTACCACTTCTGCACTCAAGAGCCTTGTGGCCTGGCTTGCCACACTTAAAACACGTCTTCTCAACACTTTTGCATTCAAGAGCATGATGTCCCTCTTCACCGCACCTATAACATCTCACCGGAGTAGAAACTCCCCCACTTGGTTTCTTACCGAAACCAACCCTTTGTTTCCCCTTATCATCAGGAGTCACGTAAGGTTTTCCTCTGAATTGTCCTTTTCCTTTCTTATCACTTAGGCTCTTGTAGTGGCTAGACCTAGCCCTACTGTCTTCGTCATAAATTCTGCTCTTGTTAACCAACTCAGAAAATCGTCTGATTTCCTGGTACCTAATAGCTTGTCTAATCTCGGGTCTCAAACCGTTCACAAACTTGAGGCACTTAGACCTCTCAGCATTACCAGTATTATAGTAAGGACAAAATTTGATCAACTCCTCAAATTTCGCCGCATACTCAGCAACCGTCGAATTACCTTGCTTCAACTCAAGAAATTCGATCTCTTTCTTCCCCCGCACATCCTCTGGAAAATACTTCTCCAGAAAAGTTTCTCTAAACAAATTCCACGTAATCACAATATCATCTTCCTCAAATCTTTGGCGAGTATTACCCCACCAATCTTCAGCTTCTTCTTCGAGCATATGAGTCCCAAACTGCACCTTCTGTGCATCCGAGCAATTCATAACTCGAAAAATCTTTCCCACAGCTTTCAACCAAATTTGTGCCTTGTCCGGTTCATGAGTTCCCTTGAAGACCGGAGGGTTATTCTTTTGGAATTTCCCCAAAGCACGGAATCCATCATCAGCATGATTCCTCACATTCACATTGGCCGGAGGATTCTGCCCAATTGCCCCCGCCAATCTCGTCAATGCCTCCGCAATTGCTTCGTCGTTCCTTCCTGCAACCATCTTACTAATTCCAATAACAGAACCACGTAAGAACAACCAATATTGATAATGCAACACACGCATATCAATAACACACAAGAAAAACACTCTAACAACTTGGCCGGACGGACCGACCTGCTCTGATACCACTATTGTAACACCCCCTTCTATACCCTAAATAAATGCATATAAAACAATTAAGCACATACAAATTATCAGAGTAAAAAGGTTTTATAATAAGGTATAAAAGAAGAATGCCACAATTTCACCAATAAAACACTTTCACATTTTTCTCCACAAGATATGTAACATTTTCAAAATTAAGCGGAAGATCAAATCATTTAATCGTTTTCAAAATATTTTTAATCCACGTACACACAAGTTAATCCAAATTAATACATCATATCAGTTAGATTACACGATCACATCAACTGATACATCGCAATGTATCACAAAAGAATGACTATACTAGTCTAACTACCCGGTGTTACATATCAGAGCAGCAGACTCAAAAGAATGAAGAATACTTCACAAAAGGGACTCCAACATCCTAATCTGCAATGCCTCGTAGAGCATTATAGAACAGCAGAAGGGTGAGAAATATAACTATAATAATCAAAGCATAAGATTATATACATATAGGTATCACATAATTACATTCTACATTTCTCACCACAAATTCATTTCATAGTCATATTTATCATGTTGTAAATATAAACAAATATGAACATACCCAAACATATCCCTTCATACATATTCCCCAATCATCCAAAACCCATCATATTCACTAGCATATTTCATATGCCCATGACATTTATGCTATTACCACATCATCAAACAATGCATACATATCCACGATATGTTCCCATGCATTTCTCACAATTATTAACGATGCACACATATCCACGATATGTTCCCATGCATTTTTCATAATTATTAACGATGCACACATATCCACGATATGTTCCCATGCATCCCATACATTTATTAACGATGCACACATATCCACGATATGTTCCCATGCATTTTTCATAATTATTAATGATGCACACATATCCACGATATGTTCCCATGCATCCCATACATTTATTAACGATGCCCACATATCCACGATATGTTCCCATGCATTTTTCATAATTATTAATGATGCACACATATCCACGATATGTTCCCATGCAACCCATACATTTATTAACGATGCACACATATCCACGATATGTTCCCATGCATTTTTCATAATTATTAACGATGCACGCATATCCACGATATGTTCCCATGCATCCCATACATTTATTAACAATGCACACATATCCACGATATGTTCCCATGCATCTCTCATCACATAATTGTATACCCATTAAGCATTCACAAGTTCATTAGATAATACACATACATTCATCATTGTATTCACATGTATTTCTATTTATCATAATTAATACGCATCGCACATCAACTAAGATTCACGCCCGGAGGCTACCCACAGTACACATCATCACAATAGATCATATCTATATCATATCATAGAGGTATTAACCTATGTGAATCAATCAAACAATCACCACATGAGCAACACAGCAAAAGAAAAATGCTGTCACATTCGCCTTCATTTGCCTGGCGAACCCTCGCAGCGAACCTTCGCCCGGCCTTCGCCTGGCGAACTCTCTCAGCGAACACTCGCTAGGCTTTGCCTGGCGAGACTTCCCAGCGAGCCCAAGTCAGTAGCTACTGACTTCATTCGCCACCATTCGCCAGCACCTTCGCTGGGCGAACCTTCGCTATCCAACTTCGCTTGGCGAACTCGCCAGCGAAGTCCACTGGGACTTAATCATAATTACTCGCCAGCATTCGCTAGGCTTCGCCTGGCGAGAGCCAGCGAACCTGCGCAGAACAGAACCCTATTCTGCCTCTCCTTCATCAATCCATCATCAACCAAACCTTGAACATTCAAATCAGTACAAATAGCATCAATACATGTTACCCGACTATTCTACGGTGTTATTACTCAGTTCCAACCGATTAAATCATCAATCTACCGATTAATCCAACATTTTCCCTAATTGGAAAATGATGAAAACTCTACCAAAACCCCAACCCAACATACATAACATCATGCAATGATCAAATAGAAACATTTCTCACCCTTACCTCGATTAATCGGAGCTTTGATGTTGGTTCTTGATGATTTCCACTTTTCCTCTTCTTCTTCTCTCTTTCTCTTCTTTCTTCTTTCTTTCCTCTTTCTCTCCAAATGTTTCTAACTTTCTTTTCTTTTCTTCCTCACTTATATATTCCTTTTATTTTATTTCCTTCCAATTTCCTTTCAATTCTCTATTAATTCCAATTAATAAAAATTAATTCCAATATTAATATAAAATCCCACTAAATCAATTAATTACTACAATTAATTATTTAATGAAATTTGGGCTGTTACAACAATCGCTGCTCAAAGAAACCCCCACAGGTAGGATTCTAAAATGGGTAGGTGCCTAGAGTCATGGACATCTTTCAAAGATATTACTACCATGACAAAGCCTCATCACGACGATAATATCCTCAATAGAATCTCCTCTAGGTGAGGTTCTCGTATCTTCCATGCGAGAAAGACTTCTCGGAGGCATCAACTACACAACCATCGACACACGGATTCTAGAAAAGGTTCTCAGAGTCATAGATCGAGGTTGAAAATATTACTGTAAGAAAGTAATACGTTCAAGGGATCTCATCTGATTGGGGCATTCGTATTAATTCACAAAGAATTAACACTACCGACCACCATGGATAAAATGATTTATGGTCCTTGGGATCAACGATTCAAACTCGAAAACATTATTGTCATGGCAAAGACTCACCACAACAACAACATCTCCAAGGAATCTACTCCAAGCGGGGTTTTCGCTTCAACTTAACGTGAAAGAATCCACGCAAGTCTCCACTACACAACCATCATCCTAATCCTAGGGATATACTCAGACTCGGGTGTAGAGCCATCTCACAAAATAACCATAAGCAGAACAGCCCCACAATGCCACAAGCACAAGTAACCAAGATAAGGATACAAATAAAAAGTGAGAAGAAATAAAAAACAATAAGCTAACAACTCAAACTAAGATAGGCTCGACTCTCTCTTGCATGGAGCAATAGTCCCCAGCAGAGTCGCCACCTGTCGCACCTCGAAAATTCATTTCGAAAACACGACCCTCGCGCGAAAGGCGCGGAAATGCAGTTCGACAGAGTCACCACCGAACTTTATTTTTCCCGAATGAACGGGAGAGGAAAATATCGAGAAAACCTCATAGACGCGGAAAGGAACACGACCATCGCAACCATATTCCTGGGTTCGGGAGTCGGTTACGCGGGGGGAAGGTATTAGCACCCCTCACGTCCGTCGTACTCGACGGGAACCTCTTAGTTCGAGTTTTGATGGATGTTAGCTAAACTTATTTCTTCTCTTCTCACTACTAAATGCTAAACGATACTATAAGGGATAAAGACACTAGGGGAAAGCGGATGGTTAGAGGATAGGGTGCTCGCCAAGGATTGGGGCCCTTGTGCCTACGTATGCTCATTCGGACAAGAATGAGAAATCAGAGCGTCGTAGTTCGACTACGGGAAATGATGGGGGAAAATGGAAGATGGAGGGGATTGTGCTCGCCAAGATCATCGCAATCTTGTGCCTACGTATCTTACATTCAAAAGTGAATGAAGAATCAGAGCGTTCGTAGTTCGTGGTAACGACCACGAAAGAAACGGGTTTGAATTGGATTTGATGTGGGTACGGATGACGATTACTCGAAGTTTAAGAAAGACTTCTCGGACCCAAGTAATCGGGAAAGCGAACCAAAGACTTGGAACACTCTCTTTTTCATCGTAAAAGAAGGTTGTTTGAATTTGAAATGGTGTATAAAAGGATGAGATTGGTCGGATGACGACTACTTGAAGCTTGAGAAAGGCTCCTCGGATCCAAGTAGTCGGGAGAGCGAACCAAAGACTTGGGACACTCTCTTTTTCATCGTGAAAGGAAAGTCGTTTGAAATGGTGTTTGGGAAGATGAGTAGTTGGAGATAGTTGAATGTTGTCGAGTTGTTAATGTTATTTAAAGGCGTCAATTGCTCACACACGAATAAGATAACTCGCATCTAAACAATCGAAAGCAAGCTCAAAGACTTGAACCCACTCTTTACACCTTGAAAAAGTGTTAAATAATTGTTAATTGATTGGTAATTTGTTTCGAAAATCCGCTTGACGTTGGATCAAGGGTTTGACTCATTATCGCGTGCAAAACGTGCTGAAAATGAAATTGTTTGAAAAAAAGAGACCGACTTGACTTACGCATCAAGGGTCGAGTTGTAATAGGTTGATGGCGAATGCGTACGAGCACTCGACTTACGAGGTTGTTTGAAAGTGGCTCGATGATGAATCGAGAATTAGTTTGAAAATAGTTTGAATTCGCTCTAGTCCTTATGGGTGCTCCTAGGAGATAAACTAATAATCAAAGAAATACGAAACATACATCGGAATGGGAGAGGGGTACATGTAATTTACACGGGATTGCACGAAATAAACGGGTCTCATTGTAAGGTAGCCCAAGAGAAAGCCGTGTGTGTGCATTTGTGTCCTAAACTACGCCTTGAGCAAAGTCGGACACGACTCAAAATTAGGATACCTGTAAATGACCAAAGATCCAACAGTCCACCAAATCGGCTTTTAGCGGTTTCGATATTTTATTAGGTATTTTCGAATATGGGTGAATAAATATGAATAAATATGATATGATAATAATAGTATGAATAAATAATATGACAATAATATAGTAAGATAATATAACAATAATGTCCACAATAATATTTAACAGAAATTAAATTCAATGGTCAATGAATCGAATCGGGACTCGAAAGAATAGGATCTCGCCTTAATCGCAAACATAATGCCGATTAATCAAAGGTAGCCTATCACGATCCCAAAGTACGGAAAATGACCCCAATGGTCATTCCCCATAGATTTGAAATCGAGAAGGTTATCAACTTCGATACGCGACGCTTACGAATAAAAGACTTCATCGATCCAAAAATCGAAATAAAATCGGAGAAAGAAGATGGTCTCGGATCCTTTGTTTCACGCTAATAATTTGACGGTTAAACGGTGGAAGTTTCGTCATCGACCGAAAAAAATGATAAAATGAAATAAAAAAAGATCGAAAGATCATTAATAAAAAAATTTATAAACTAAATGTTTTGTTAAAACTCTAAACAAATTAAAAAAAACAGAGGGGGGTATGAATTAAAAACAAGGGTAAAAATATAATGAAATGGAGAGGATCACTTGGGCTAAGCCCATCACCTCCCATTAAACCCGGAAGGGGGGTGGATGGAAATCAAAGGGCATAGAACCTTATGGGCTTTATGAAGTCCACTCATGACTTTCCCAAAAAAAACAAAGCATCGGTCACTCCCAAAAAGAAAACGTAAAGCCATGTCATGATTTAATATTGCCTGAACAACAAAATATTTTCACCAAAAAGACGGTTATTCATTACCCAAAATCAAAACCCAGAGCATCGTAAACGGAACAACAACTATGTGACTCCATAAAATCAAACGTGGCCATTCGCCGGTCACAACGACATCACCAGACCGATGTTTTTAACCTTCTTCTGGTTCGAAAATCTGGAGAGTTATGTGAGTTATGCTTTGTGGGTTTTTCTGATTTGAAGCTTGCTCAGAGAGGTTAAGACAGATTCGATTTGAAAGAAAGGTGAGCAATTGAAGATGGGTTTAGAGGAAGAAAAAGGGGGTATGATAATGGGTTGCAGTATTACTCTTCCCCTTCTCACTCTCTGTTTCAGTTGAGTTTTGTGGGTTTTGATTGAAAGGTTTTGAAGAATGAAGATGGATTTAAACGGGTTTTCGGGTTGCAGTTTGAAGGGTTTGGGTTTGTGTTCGTTTAATGGTGGAGATGGGTTTTCACGGATGTTGAGTGTGGGTAGTGAAAATGAAGACAGATGGTGGTATTACGAGTTTTTGCGGATGTTTTCGTCGGAAATTTGGAGGAGATAAAGTTGGAGAAGGTTTTGATGGAGTTTTGATGTTGAAGAAGATGAAGGTGAGGGATTACGGTTGAAGAAGAGATAAAGTTTTGTGTGTGGAGGTCAAGAATGAAGGTGTTCTGTCCGGTGGAAGTTTGTATGAGGATGCGGTTTAGTTGTTGTTCTGTTTTTGAGGAGAATCATGAAGATGGATAAGGGAGCTGAAGGGAAATGGAGTTGATGAATAATGCGGCTAGGGTTTCGATTGGAGGCTGCTGGCTTTTTTTTGCTGTCACTTCTCACACGGTTTTATATGGAGAGAGTATGTAGAGGATTGAGGTGAGGTAGTACAATTTCTTTTGTCTGTAGTGAGGTAAAGACTTCACTAAGTTTTCACTGTGGTAACTACCTTTTTTACTTTCAAATATCTATTAACCTTATCATGCTCATTGTATTTTTGCAGGGAATTACCAATCAATGAAGTTGTCATGGAATAAGTTCACAAAAATATCTTCTTTCTGGTGCAGGGTGATGTGAAGCTCTGGTATGATTCTTCCTATTACTCGTATACGGTTACTCCATTAAGGTTTCGTGACATATTCTGATGTTGTAGTGATTCATAGGAAACCTCTTCAGTCAATTCATGCTAATGTCATCCATGCTTCACGGAAACGTGGCGCAGCAAAAGATCAAGACCCGCAAAAATTAAGGGAATTTTGATGGAGATGGTGCTGCTTGAGAATGGCTCAAAGCTCATGTTTCATTGGAAGCCTGCTCCGAGGTGTGAGTTTCAACACTTAATGACATGATGTCTCTGTAGATTTTGACCCGTTCTCTTCATTTCTTTTTAGGTGAATTTGATCCCTGCATCGCGGTCTGGCTTGGAAGGACAACATGGTGGGGCTTGTATTGGACGTCATTGCTACACAGGTACCGATCTACTAGTTTAGTGCTTTTACATTTGATGATCGGTGATGGTTCGAGTACGATCTCTACAAGATGTTAGAATGAATCCTTGATCTTGAAGTAGAAATTATGAATCTTAACAGGTGAAATTCCATGCTGCTTATGCAACACCATCAATTGCCTATGCAGATCTTTTCAAAACAGTGACCAAGTTCAGTCTTGCCCAAAATGTCAGCAAGGTGTTCTATCTCTAAGATAATGTAAGTCTTCTCTTCCTTCAGATAAATATCCTTATGGTTAAGTGCAATGAATGCACAACCATACTCTGATGTTAGTGTATAGCAATGATGCAGGAAGTCTAATACATCATTTGAAAAGCCGTTGGCAGCTACTTCAAGAAAAGAAATATCCTATATCATAAAAGTGACAAATTTCGTGTTGTCTTGAGGTAATGCCTTGATCACTCTTTCAATTTTCTCAAGAACCATTTTGATTGGATTTTCCTTCATCTGGAAACTGCAACATAAGCGATTGGATTTTCCTTCATCTGGAAACTTTTCTACTTGTGATAATGCTGTCCCAGTTAGCAGGTTTATAAATCAAACTTTATCTCATCATCCTCTGTTTGTAGCTTTGCAGGTCCTTTTGTTACTCATGGTTTGTAGTGCTGCAGATACGTGAGTCGGTAGGCTCCGTACGACATTGCGAATCGTTGCGACTTTGTAGGTGTGTGGACGGTTTGTTCTTTCCATTTCGTGCAGGTTGGAGCAGTTTATGCAAAATGAATTGTGGTATTACGCAGGCTGGTGAGTATATGTTCCTTTTTGTGATCCATGAAAGTTACGGCTTTTGTCAGAATAATTTGTGTAAGAGTGTTGCTCATGGTAACCTGGGTTTCTGATTGTCACTGCATGTGACATCTGATCTCGCTTAAAAGCTTGTTGGAGTTGGATGACCTGTTGTTGTTGCTCCGGTGGCAGGGAACTCAATTACTCCGGTGTTACATTCAATACTTGTTGCAGCAAAACAGACTCCACATCAATGGAAAGCTGTGAAGATTGTTGGTTCAATTTTTTAGGAGTACATTTTGAAGGGTCTCTTTCATATGCAGGTTTGCGCAAGTCGGTACAGTCTTTGCGGTAACGGTTTTGTTTTTTTCTGATGGAGTGTTGCAGCAAAACTCATTTAGTGGCAGGATGCAATACAGTTGGAGGGTTCTGCAGAATTGGAACAGGTCTTGTTTACTGGCTGTGTCGATGATGGACCAACAAAATTGTGCAGTTGGTACAGCTTTAACGCAAGTTGTGAGGAGAGTGCTTTGTGGAAATGGCATGGCAGGTTGTGTGCATTGCTGCTACTGGTATTGCTTTGCCATTGTTCTATGGGCTAGCTCACTCATTAAATTTTTTTGTTGAAATTTCCTGTCATGAACTAGTATAACAGGCCTGTGGCCTTTTGGATTATGGGCCTTTTGGATTATCGCCGACATTCATTGTGAGTTTATGTTATCTTTTGTGTATGTGCAGGTCTGTTGGCTATTAAATTGCAGCAATATCCAAGTGACTTAGCTCTTTCTGCTTTGCCCTCTTGGAAATGTTGTAGAATCAAACATCATTATAGTCTTCAACCTTGAAATATACTCTTTTTAAGATTTCAAACAAACCTCATTGATATTGACTTTTTATGTGCAGAGATGGTGTGGAGGATAAAAACTTCGGTAACAGCCACGGATGGGATCATCAACATCAATCCTTGACTTTCATGTGCTTGCTATTGAGGAAACATGAGAGGCAGAAGAGTCTTTTTGTGGCATATGCTTCCAGTTGTAGGTCATAAAGCTTGTATACCTCCGTGCCGGTCCGGGAGGAAGATTGTGCTGTCAAAGCAAGTGCCTTTAAGTGAACATTCAGCCTGTATTCGACTTGAGAATGATGCTATTTTCCTCAACAACATATGCATATCTGCAAACCATCGTGCCACGGCATCCGGTAACTAAAATTTTCCTATGATGTTCCAAGATTTTTCATTTGAGATACCAATACAAATCCCAAAACCTCACTATATGGCCTCTGTTATTACACTGAGTTTGGTCTATTGCAGGTTTATGGCTTGAATTGGGTTTACCGCATTCGATCATAAGGTAATGTTCATCCTTTATAATAACTCAAGGCAATACATGAGAATTCCAAGCTTTGTCCATCAGTTTCGGTGTGAAGACTCGGCGCCGGTGAGCTACTGCTTCTTCTTTTTTTTTGTTGAAATTCACTAATGCCCAAGTTATGGAATTAACTAGTATCCATGGTTTACCTTTGCATATAACCCACTCTGTGCATTTGCAGGTTCTATCCAGGAATTGCGGCTGTCACCGAGAGATAGTTTTGTACTGCTACTGTTTTTCAAGGTTACTTGGTGTGGCTATGATGTTGCGTGGGAATTGACGGTGCATTGAGGCCGGACTGAGCTCGCGTAATGTTGTTCGCTTTGTCGTTTAGGAGATGGCTGAAGGAACCAAAATAGATACTCGTGGAATTTTAATGTGGGGAATGACAAAAACTTGTTTCTTTTTACAAATGAATTTTCATGGATCAATGATGTAAATAGCTAATATGTGAAAAGTGATACTGAGCCTAGCAAACAATAACCTTTTCTAGAAGTTAAGGTATCAATATATCAGTTTATACATGTGGATGTTATAAACTAAAATGTGCTTGCTTCATCCAATTTCCTTCATGAATTCTGGTTTTCAATTTGTCATCCATATCATCACTTTTTTTATGATACGTAAAATATGTGGTTAGGGTATTTATGGAGGAATATCCTAAGTCATACCCTGAACAAACCTTAGAAACACTTCCCTGCTTAACCATAACCATGAGATGACTAAGTATATCTTTAATTAGATAGTCGCGAAAATATCACAATTGCACACCTGATTTGAATCACCTCAATAGTCTTAAAAGATATATTGCAAGCAAGCGCGGCACAAGCAGAATTAGAACATATCTCAAATATCCTTCTTAAAGCTTATTGTGCACCACATGTCAAATTGCTAGCTTCATCAAGTATAATAACTTTGTGTTGAATTAGAAGAAGTGTCACTTTCTTTTGAGTGAACATCTTGCTCTAGTTCCATACAACAACCATACCCCTATAAAATAACTCCAACTGAGCTACTGACAAAAATGAATCTGGACCTTAAACTGAAATGAATCCACCACCCGATATTAAATAGGGAGGGGAATTGTCCTGAATTATTGCCATGGACCAAAAAACCTCATTGCCTTGAAATCAAGGAACAATGCCTTGAAATATGCACTATACTAAAAACTCTTTTTGGACTTTTTGAATAAAGAAAGTGGGTAAATACATAATGGAGGCTATACAAAGGTAGGACAAATTTGGGGTATGACAGGAATAAACGCTCTAACTGGGTCCAATTTCACACCGTATTGGGGGGTAGCATCGTGAACCAAGTGAAGGCGTTTTTAGTAAGAGAACTTGGGAAGTATTTTATTCTAAGGATCTCATCATTTGCTATTTCTCCAGCCTCGATTAGATAACGGGCCATATGTTCGACAGTGGATTCCGTCGTATCTCCTGAGAACTTAGTGAACTTGGGCACTTTCGTCCTAGGAGGCAAATCCGCCTAAAGGATATAATCTACTATTGAAGAGGTGTAGTTTGGCCGAGTGAAACTAGTGTTCAACCCATTTCAAACCATAATTCTCTCAACCATGGCTGCTAGATTATTGTCGACAGCCACATTATTGTGTCGAACCTGCTGGACGATATTATTTGCATCCTAGTTTCGATTCGCCATAATTACTTCTGGGTCCCTTTCCCCTGGAACACGAACCTGTTCTCTCAACGGTTCGACCCTAGGTAGTTTGACTATGGGATGACCCATTCTTTCCTGGACTTCCACTGCTGGTTGATGTCCCAAGTCTTGTTGTGGAATGTTTGCTACTGGGGCTTGATTCCTGGCTAGGGGAGGTACCCCCATGAATTCAGCCAATCGTGTCAATTGTATTGCTAACTTTTGATTAGTGTGGGTTATGTTTTGGATCAATGGTTGAAAGATTTACCCCATGGTTTGGACAGAGTTTGAACCATTTGCAAATTGCTTTCATCCATTTGCTGTCTTAAGCATGCAAAAGAGGTATTGGTCAAGTTAGGACCCTATGTCGAATATCCTAGGCTTTAACCTTGGGGATTTCGACCGACGTTCACGCCAGACCCTGATCCTTGTAATGGCGAAGCCATTGTATGATCTGAGAATATGGGGGGTGCATTTTGGAGCCCTTGCATTACAGTTGTGGGCATCCCATATGGGGGGTTTCTTGGTGACTGTGAAAACCTGGGAGGAGCAAACTGTCTAGAAGTCGAACTTCCTCCCAACAGTATTTGAGGATTCGACATCTGAGGCCCAATATATTCCAACACTGGTTGACTATAAGGTCTTATCACAGTCGACCCAGTCCCAAGTACTGAGGGTGTTAGTTCTAGCCTCACAGGATGCAATGTTTGTTCACTTATTGACGGTATCGAAGGCGGGATTACGCCGTTCCCTGCTCTTTCACTAGAACCTTCTCCTTGGGGGTTAGGATTATTTGGCTGATTTGCATCTGTCGCCATATTCCTAATGTTTCGTCTTGTCAGTCTTTCTTCGTTTACAGCGGTAATTCTACCACTTCTCAGTAACATAAAATGCATTTTTCACGAACAGACCAATAAGACTATAATTTCTACAAGTTTTGATTATATGAAGGAATTTCTTTTTAGCACTGTCCCACTGGGCGTGCCATTTTGTTTCCCTTGAAAATCGAAAAACAACTGCTGATCTTCCAAATCTAACTTTGGTGACTCACAGGATCGATCAAATTGATCCTAGGACATGTGCTAAAAGGTTTTCTTTGAACATTTATCTACGTTTTACACTTTTGACAATATTTGTGAGAAGGTTCTTAAAGGTTACCTATTCGACTATAGAAGAAAAAGTACATAAAGTTCTAGCAAAGAAAAGATACAAGTTTTTAAAAGAAAGAAGTTGAGAATGAGGACGAAGTAAAGAGAGCATAAAAAGGGGAGAAGATTGCAAGAAAGATAAATAAAGCTTTGTAAAATTTAAACAAGTAAAATAAACTTCATTGGAAAATAAAAGGTGGTGTGTTTACATCACGTACATTCTCTTTGATACTCTCTTTCTCTACACTCGGATACTTGGAGTAAGTTTAAGAGTGACTTGTACAACAGTAAAATTCACACATCATTCTATGTCTAAGACTTCCTATTTATAATAGTAAGAAATAACTACCAATAACTTCCTACATCACCATCCTTTGCCATTTGTCGTGATGCATGGATCCGCCGTTCATAGGGCGCCATGTGTCCTCTTAGTCTTCTGGCAAACAGAACTATTCCCTCCAAATTATTTGAATTTCAAATCTTCGGGATAACTACCAAACAGCGTCGCGGTCGAAGCCCTCGTAATTTTTCTTTAAGTCTGGTACGTGTTTCGACTACTCCCCCTTAGTTGTCTCATATTCTTCGACCAGCTCTCGCCTCCAGCAGGCTTTTAATGCTTCCCCTTAGATCTCTTACTTTGCAAGAGGTGTCGAATTTAGGAGCTAACAATGAATCAAGTCATTAATTTGATATGGATGTTATTTGAATATCTGTTAGGTCTAAACTCTAGACATAGATTTAGGTTTAACGTTCATGTGAGTATTAGTTCTTAATGCTCTGTGTTAGTTTTGTTACGTGAGATATCACCGATGAGACAATACGGTTGGCCTCTCGACTTTGCGTTACACATAACCTCTATTGTGGGTGATACGTGATGGTATTAGACGAACGTTTGAATTGTGTATAACATGGTTAGAAGAATGCATGTGTTATCAATTGATGAGATCCAATCCCAACAAGGTTACGTTTATATTTTCAGTCTTTACTTTATATTTTTTGTCTTTATATTTTCCGCTTTTATCTATTGTATCTTTGATCTTTCAACCATTTTGTAACCATAAGCTTAGAAATTTAAAGACTGTTGAATGGTATTATTTCCCTCGCACCGATCCCTATAGATACGATATAAATCCCAGAGGGAATCCTTCTAAATCTAAATTTTTGCTTCTTGCCACTTTACTGCAATTCGAACACCAATCGACTGGTCTGTGCTGAATTTTCCGAGAAACCCAAATTTTAACATACATTAAATATCTTCTTCATTCTATAACTTCCACTCATCATTCTAATCAATTCATCCAAATTTAATATACCCAAAAACATGAATTAGAAATGAAACATACCATCATAATCAAGACCATATACATCACTTATTTCATCATAATTCATAGCAATTTCATCATCAAATTTACCAGTAAATTTCATCAATTCAGGAATAACACTCAAACTTTCACACGTTCGTCAATGGAAAAATCTCATACACACATATTCATGACAGTTCACACATGGATTCAATCATAGTAACACATATAAACACAAGATCCATCAACGACTTCCATAATTCCATCATAAATAATTCATCAAAAAGAAAACTTGGAACCCTATTGAGATTTAGGACTTCTCGTCTCTACCCCGTCATGCAATACACTTAATTGATAGTCCTTTCTTCCCCTTACCTTAGATTTTTCAGCAATATGTAACTTCAAGCTCTAACAATGGAGTATTTCGTTAGCCCTAACTCTTGCCTCTTCCCACCACAAAAGTTTGTTTTCACGTAAAACTCCCCAAACTCTTTTAACTCAAATATATCTTAGGATTTTCTACACATCTTTTCCCAATCACCTCATTAACCCTCAATTTTCTTAACTCACACTATTGCCTCAACTTCCTAACTCCTTGCTCCCTTCTATTTCTCCAAATTCTCCATACTGGCCCAATTATATCATTTTACTATTTTATTTAATTAATTCAAATAAGACACCATTTATTCTAATAATTAATTAAAATTCTAATTAATTCTAAGCAACTATGTCAAGCTGTTACTCTCTTTATACCTCTACCTCAAGGATACTTACCCACACAACCACACAACAGATAATTAAAACACCAATTAATTAAATAAAATTCTAAAAAATTAAATTAAATTAATTAATCAAATTTTGGGTGTTACAAAACTCCCCCACATAGAAAAAATTTTACCCTCGAAAGTTAGCTGAAGGAAACAAAGTCGGACATGACTTTCTCATCTGAGTCTCTAGCTCCCAAGTTATGCTTTCACAAGTTGGTCCTCCACACACTACCTTCACCAAGGCAATGTCTTTATTATGCAACTATTTCATCTCCCGATCCTCTATCTGCATAGGAGATGCCTCAACAAGTAGGTTCTCTCTCACTTGTATATCGTCAACTTGGATCACATGAGACGGATCCAGAATGTATCTCCTCAATTGAGACACATGAAACACATCATAAAGATTAGTAAGCGGCAGTGGCAAGGCAATCTGATAGGCCATATTTCCTATCCTTTGCAATATCTAGTATGGACCAACAAAATGTAGCATAAGCTTTCGAGACTTCAAAGCTTGACCAACACCAGTTATTGGGGTAACTCTAAAAAATACATGGTCTCCCTCTTGTAACACAAGTGCTTTTCTCCTCTTATCGTGGTACCTCTTCTAGTGACTCTACAAAGCTTTCATCTTCCCTTGGATCATCTTGATATTCTCAGAAGTTTGTTGCATAATCTCAGGTCCAATTATTGCACTCTCTCTATATTCCTACCAACACAGAGGTGTCCTACACCTCCTACAATATACTGCCTCAAACAGGGCCATCACGATTCTCGAATGGAAACTGTTATTTTAAGTGAACTCAATTAGAAGCAAGTAATTATACCAAGCACCTCCTTATTCTAGAACACAAACCCTCAACAGAACCTCCAAGGATTGGATAGTTCTCTTCATTTGACCATCTTCTGTGAATGATGAGCAGAACTCAACTTTAGCTTAGTAACTAACTTCTCTTGCAAACTCTGCCAAAACCTCGACGTGAAACTCAGATCTCTATCCTACATAATGTTGGATGGAATAACATGCAAGTTAACAATCTTCTCAATGTAAAACTCAGTTAATTTCTGCAATGGATAACTGATCTTAATCGATATAAAATGAGCCGATTTAGTCATTCTATCAACAATTACCCAAATAGAATAACATCCACCCGTCGTCTTCGGCAAACTTATCACAAAATCCATAGAAATGCCATCTCACTTTCATTTCACGGTCGCTTCAGACCCAATGGCTTCTGATGTTCAATCTTCGACTTTTGACAAGTGAAACAAGCATACACAAACTCATCTACTTCCTTCTTCATTCCTGACCACCAAAATAATATCTTTAAGTCTTGATACATTTTAGTGGCACTGGGATGAATAATTAACCCACTTCTGTGACCCTCCTCAAGAATACTCTTCTTAAGCTCGAGTACATCTGGTACGTAAACCCTATCTCTGAACCTCACCATGTTATTCTCGTTAATTTTGAAGCCACCACCCTTATCTTGATTTATTAACACAAACCGGTGAGCCAATACCACATTGGTTTTCTGACTGTTATCTCCGATTTTTGACACAAGCATTAATTACAAAGATGTGATAAAAATCATGTGATATTAGGTGTGTTGTCTGTAACACCCTTCTAACCCCGTAGAATAAATATAAATAGATCAGAGTAATTATCATGCATTTCACAAAAGGGTGTCACATAAATTTTCAAAACATCACACAACACCTGTAATGCTCAATAATATAAAAATAACTTCCTGCTTTTCATACACCTTCACATTAACATGTAGCAGCGGATTTGCTTTAATCATGATAGACATAATAAAAGTCTCATGCTCATCTCATTTTTAATACTTAGGCTTAAAAGCCAATTCTTCATATAATTCAAAATAACAACAACAGAATAAAGTAGAGTACATAAAATATCTCTCCAAATATGAAATCAAAATATTCCCCGGTGTTACATAATCAGAGCATGACTCGACCCAAAATAAATAAAGACACAACTCAAGCTACTCCAACGGCTACCTCGTGTTAGAAGCAACTCTACTCCTCAGTACCTGAGCGATGTCGTATAAAACATCATTCCAACAGAAGGGTGAGAATTCACATAATTATTGAAATTATAAGATAATATATAATTTAAGGCATACAAACATAATCACTATTATTCTCACACTTCAAAAGTTTCATCAACACAATATTATTCAAGTAACCATACTATTCACAAGTATATACACACAATTCCATAATTCACCAATTTATCAGTTCCACCTATCACACATAATCTCATAGCACATAAATCTACATAATGAGACTCAATGCGAAACTCAATGCAAGACTCAATGCAACTCATGCCATGTGGTACCAACACTTGTTATTATTTTTCGGTTTTTACATTTAAACCGGGTCCGTTCCCTAGACCAATAACACACAAAAAGCCCATTCCCTAAGCTTTCAAACCCCGCTCTAGGTTTGGGACAAGTCACTAGCTCCCACGGAACTAACAAACATTGCCTCTTGATACAAATGATGCGCATGCAAATTCAACAATCATATGCAATTAAGATCATTCCCTAATCTTAATGTGCATGCATATCTTCAATAATTCATCAGACTTGAATTACCACACATTTGCATATACACATATATCAACACAATTCAACCTCAATTCACAAAGACACTTATCAGCAATTAATCATTAAATATTTAATTCATCATCAATAATTAAATACAATAATCAATAAATATTCACTACTCCAATCAACATTCAACAAATAATTCAATAAAGAATCCAATTTTTAATAAATAAGTCAATATTTAATATATAATTCAATATTTAAATAAAAGTATAATATTATTATTATTTATACTATTGAGATAAGATATATATTAATAAACTAAAAAAAAAATTATTAAATTAAAATATGATATCTTAAAAAAACCATTAACTAACAGCTAAATATAGTGTCTAAAATATTCACTTCTCATTAGCTACAGACCATGTACATTTTGAATAGGCAATATTTCTAGTTCAAATTATATATTCAACTCAATTGCAGTCCAACTAATAAAATATGACCCAGGAGATAATACAAAGGGATAAGCATATTGTTAGAATTTTATATTTAGATAAGAATCAGATTTATTAATTTTCTTTTTTTATGAGTTATAAATACTATCTAAATTCCATATGTTATTATAACATTTAGTGAAAATATAATATGGACATTTCTCCTACCTAGAACATATAAAAGTCTAGTGAATACTACTCTGCTCTAAGGGTAATTCTATTTGGGCTTGTAATTTTCCATCGGATGTCTCACCTTTCGGTTGCTACAGTAACTAGAAATTGGAAAGAACTACATTGTTTTCATACAAGTTTTGCGCTACAGTATCCACATTTTCTACTGTGTTAAAGAAAAAGCATATTATGATGAATTGAAGAGAAAAAAATCACATGGCCATCATATTGCTATCCTGCGCTACAGTTCATGCTCAGTTGAAGGAATTATTTCTATTACTTCAATTCCTTCACTACAAATACTAATAGGTCTCTATAATAGGTTAACATATCAATTTCAAATGCAATAAAATTAACCAATTTCAATGTTTAATATTAAAACCTAACAATTTCCAATTTCATAGAAAACTTGGGATTTTAACCTAACCCTATTTCTACCCACTAACTATTATCAAACAATCTCAATAAACATGCAAAAACCCACCCTTACCTTGATTTTTCTTGGTGTTCTTGAGCTCTCTCTTGATTCTTCTTCTTCTTCTTCCCCACTCTATTCTTGTTGCCTCTTTTCTCCTCTTTTTCTTACTAACATTTCTATTCTCTTCTATCTCCTTTCTCTTGTTTTATAAAATTCTCAAAATTCATTAACCTAATAATTTTTAATGGGCTTAGTAATTCATATCTATTCACACCCCCAAATAGGCACAATCAATTAATCTAACAATTCTATATAATTCTACAAATTAGAATATATCATATAAGTTAAATAATTAAATTAAATTAATTATAAATCAAATAATTTATATAAATTCAATAAATCAACTAATTCAATTATATCAAATAAATCACATAAATTAGTTAATTCAATTAGGCCTAAAATCACATAATTAATCAATTAATTTAAGTAATAAATAATTACTAAAAATTAGGGTGTTACATTGTCAAAAATTCAAAGTCGTCAATTATGACCATGGAGATCTCAATGAATTTGATATTTCGATAATTAGTACCAACTTTGGTCGGATTGCAATTAGTCAGAAACCAGTGGGTTTATTGGTTTTGGGACTTAGTGAAATTTAGAGTTACCAAGATGTTTACTCTACACAGTCGAATGAGGTGTAAATGGTAAAGATCAGAGAAATATTTAAGGACACGTGGGAGCCTGTCAAAGGTGAGGGCTGCATGGAGAGGAAGACATGACATATTTTGCTTAGTTGATCGTTGTAGACAGTTAACTTAGGACTAGTATATAAGTAGGTGTTGACTTATGTTTTTTGGGTCCGTAATTGTACACAAATTCTATAAAACTCAAAGTATTCATGTGTTTGTGAGAAAAGATTCAAGAATGTACATATATGTAATCCATTTTTACAAATTAAAGTCTTTATTTTAAAGTTATTTACCATATTGAAGTTAATTTCAGTCATTAATTTCAACTTCTTTTCATTTTGATTTTGATGCCATGTTTATTTAAAACGTATGATTCACACAAATATGTCCTGGGATATTTTTGAGTTTAATCCATCAAGTAAAATGAAACTTTTTTGTTTAGCAAATTTCACAATAAACACTGACCCGGCCTGATCTCTTCAAGAATACCACTTGTCAGTTTCAACATACCCAGGCTCACACTATTAGAAGTCTCTTCACATGCTAAACTCATGTATCTGAACTGCTCAATCAATTCTAAGTCTCGGACCATCAACATTGACCTATGCAGCGACTTCCTGCTCAATGCATCTGCTACAACATTAGCTTTACCCGGATGGTAACTAAAGTCAAAATCATAGTCTTTCAAAAAATTGAGCCATCTTCGTTGCCTCGTGTTCAACTCCTTTTGATCAAATAGATACTTCAAAGTCTTGTGATCACTGAACACCTCAAATCTAGATCCAAACAAATAATGTCTCCAAATCTTCAACATGAATACCACTACTACCAATTCTAGATCTTGCGTACGATAATTCTTTTTATGAACCCTCAACTATCCAAAAGCGTAAGCTACCACCTAAACATTCTGCATTAATATACCTCTCAGACCCATCTTCGAAGCATCACAATATACAACAAAGGACTCACTTGAGTTCGGAAAAATCTAAATTGAATCAGACGTCAACTTCTTCTTGAGTTCTTGGAAACTCTCTTCACAATGCACATCCTAAACACAGGCTTGACCATTTCGAGTCCACTGAGTCAAAGGTAACACTAACATTAAAAAACCTTCAATGAACTTCCTGTAGTAACTAGCCAACCTAAGAAAACTTCTAAATTCAGTAGCAGACAGCAGATTCTCCCATTGGAACATAATATCTATCTTCGACAGATCAACCGTTATACCACCACTAGAAATCACATGACCAAGAAAGCTCACTTCTCCCAACCAGAACTCCCACTTGGACAAATTTGAGTACAATTGATTCTCTTTCAATGTCTGCAATACAAACTCTCACATATTCCACATATTCTTTATCAGACATCGAATATTCAATATGTCGTTGATAAACACAACCAGGGAATGATCTAAATACGGATGGAATATTTGATTCATGTATTTCATGAACACTTTAGGCGCATTAGACACACTAAACAACATTACTGAATACTCGTAATGACCATACCTCGTTCTGAAAGTAGTCTTCGAAATATCCTCTAGCTTTACACGAGTCTAAGTATAGCTGAATGAAAATCTATCTTGCTAAAGGCACAAGCACCTACCAACTGATCCGTCAAATCAGCAATCCTAGGAAGTGGATAATTGTTCTTTATAGTCACCTTATTCAGCTGTCTATAGTCCACACACAATCTCATATTACCATCTTTCTTTCTTACTAACAACGTCGACACACCTCACAGAAAAACACTCAGACGAACAAATATTCTTTTTAAGCAGATCTTCTAGTTTCTTCTTCAATTCACTCAAATCTGAAGTAGACATCCGGTAAGGATCCATCGACACCGGACTAGTACCAAGTACTAAGTCTATAGTAAATTCAACCTCGCGCTCTAGCGGCAAACCACTAATATTGTCTGGAAATACTTCTAGAAATTCACACACCACTGGCAACTCACAAATCACAATTTTATTCTCAGTCTTCATAGAAGCTAATATCATAAATGTTGTAAATCATCCTTTACGAACTCGCCCACTTACTTAGTAGACACGAACAACTCATCACTTGCATCAAACTCTGAAAATGATATCATCTTGTCGAAGTAGTTTATACGAATACAGTTGAACTTCAACCAGTTCATTCCAAGGATAAAATCGAGATTTCTCAAAGGTAAACACATTAAATCAATTCCAAAGTTCTTACCATAGATAATAAGCGGAAAATTCAAATAAATGAAGTGGTTACTGAACCTAGAGCTGGCATCTCAACAATCATATTACCATCCATGGAAGATGATTTCAAACCCGACCTCTCGGCATAATCAAGTGAAACAAAAGAATGTGTTGCACATGTATCAATAATAGTAATAAAATGAATATTATTTATAAAACACGTACCTCGAACAAACGGGCAGCACTAGTAGTCTCTGTCCTAGTCAAAGCAAAAACCTTTCCTCCAGACTGTGCCTTCTTCGGCTACTGAAAATTGGTACTGATTGTGCCTTTAGTCAAAGCAAACATTCTAGAGGTTTATTTACCACCACCATCATTTCTCAGTTTTTTTTAACTTGCATCCACTTTGCTTCTCGATATACAGTTTAAACTTCTTGAATTATGTGAATACCTCAATTTTCCTTTTGATAAGGTAAATCCACATATATCTAGTGAGTTCATCTATGAAAGTTAGGAAATGATAGTTACCTCCATTCGAACTTACATAAAATAGTCCACATACGTAAGAGTAAACAAGCTCTATCTTTTCTCTCGACTTCATGGAAAAGCCATGTTTGAATGCCTTCCTAGCATGCTTTACTTTGCATAATTCCTCGCATACTTGACTTAGTTCTCTCACTTGAGGTAAGACATACACCATCTTTTTCTAGTTGAGCATACCTAGACCTTTAAAGTTTATGTGTCCATACCTGTGATACCTGTTAGATGCTAAACTTTGATTATTTGACTTATCAAATGTTGGCATCTTTCATTCTTTTTATAGGTGAAAGTGATTAGAATCACCCAAGTTTTAGATGATTCGCTACATTATTGATATATGCCTTGGTTGCTTTAATTTGTGTGCTACTGTGTAGGAATTAGGCACAAAACAAGTGAATAGTAAGACACAAGAAATTGGGCAAGGAAACCAAGACAGCAGAAAAACATCATAAAACTCGCCGAGCGAAGCTCCTAGCAAATCTTGCCAGAAAACTTCATAAAGCTCACTAGGCGAGGGAGGCGGCGAACCACTCGCTAGGCAATGTGGTAGCGAAGCTCTAGTGAACACTCCCAGACTTGAGACAGGGGCGAAAGGGCCATAAACTCGCTAGGCGAAGTTCACAGCGAAGGCTTCGCTAGGCAAAGAATTCCTCGCCTAACGAATATTTAGAAATATCTCAGGGGCAGTTTAATTGTTCAGAGGCACCTCAGGTGCCTAATTTGTTGTTCGCTAGGTGAAGGATCTGTTCGCTAGGCGAACATGACAAATCCTGAATGTACTATTTAATTATTTTTATTGCTTTTTAGGTCATAATCTATTATGTAATATTTTCTACATCAGAACTTATCTCTCTTCATTTATTTTAGAGAGAGAAACAAAAAAACCCTAAGAGGGAGGAGGTAAGATCTTTGATCTCTTGTTGGGGTTTGGATGTAATCTTTTGATATCTTATGTATTTCATCTAGTATAATTCGTGTGAACTAGTTTGGATTCTCTATTGGTTGATTATCTTTGATTGCTTATTTGTGGGTCTTGACAAAACCTTTTCACATCTTTGATCTCAAATTTTCTTCTATCAATGAACAAACTTTCGACATGGTTTTGTGAATTGATATTCATTGTATCTTCTATTTTATTGTGTTGATTAAGTAGCATGGGTAGCACGAGTAGGATCAAAATGATATTGCGCGGGTGCGTGATAATAGTGATGAAGAACGATGTTCGCAACCATTTGGCAGAT
This sequence comes from Lathyrus sativus, assembly GCA_963859935.3. Lineage (NCBI taxonomy): Eukaryota > Viridiplantae > Streptophyta > Magnoliopsida > Fabales > Fabaceae > Lathyrus > Lathyrus sativus. Next base: position 37,582,698 of record OZ012737.1, on the reverse strand, counting down.
TAGATGAATACATGTAAAAAGGGTTAAGCGTGTGTATGTATTTTGATCATTGTGTTTTATATGAAACAATCGTTTATCCGATATGGGTGTTGTCTTTGCTTACCTGTTTATCTTTGATTTGAATCGTGATAGAGATATTCTCTTCAGATGTGGATCTAGGATGTTTACCTGTTAGGTCCTAAATGCTAGATATAGGTTTAGGCTTAGCATTTGCGCGAGTATCAGTTCTTAATGCTCTAGGTTGTGTTTTTGTTGGATGAGATATCACCAATGAGACAACACGGTTGTTCTCTCGACGTTGCGTTAGAGAAAAGCTCTGTCGTGGGTGATACGTGAGGATATTAGACAAATGATTGCGTTGTATTTAATTTGATCAGAAGAATGCATGTGTTATCAATTGATGAGATCCAATCCCAACAAGGCTCCGTTTATATTTCAGTTTTAATTTATATTTTCTATTTTTATTTATGGTTCCTTGAACCTTTTAAACCAAAACTTTTGAACAATAGGCTTAGAAATATGGAGAACGTTGAACGGCGTTCGTATCAGACCGATCCCTGTTATGACGACAAAACTGGGTACTTAATATTTTTTGCTCGCTGCTTTACCGCTTCAACAAAATGGCGTCGTTGCCAGGGATTGGTGTTGAGATATTGAAGTGCATTGCAATGGTTCTATATTTTTAAGCTTTGTATATTTGTTTATATTATATATGTTTGTTTCTTTTTATGTTTTCTCTAGTATGTTCAGGAATGTTGAGAACTCCTTCTAGAGTGGTTGCTATTTTTACAAAAGCATTCAATGAAGATTCGATCGAGTTTGGATGGCAATGATAGTATGGAACAAGCGAATGTTGTCAAGGTACATGGTTTTTGTTGTTTATAATTTTAGAATGCTTAAGAACTTAAGTCTTTGTACAAATGAAATTTGTTCTTTTAGCAGCTTGTTTGAATGATTGTTTCACTTATGACCAAAAACCATAATTTGTGAGAAAGCTTCCATTGTTTACTAAATGTTGGATTTCTGATAAACTTTGTCAATTCGTTTGATTCATGTTTTATCTTGTTATTATTGTGGATTTGTGGAAGCATTATAAATGATCAAGGCACTTGTTTATAGTGAGCACAACTATGTCCAAATGCAACTTACCCGTGAGTAGAGAGAATTCGTTAACCCCTTTTGAGCCTAAACAATGTGAATCTCATTCTGAATTTTGTGAGATTCTAAATTTTATCTTAAATCCTTGAATTTGTTTTAATTGTCTTCATTTCTATAAAAAGCCAAGAGCATTCACTTGAGGATCGAGTAAAAGTTAAATTGGGGAGAATGAAAAAGAAAGATAGTAGGTTGCTACATCTTTTGAAAATTTTAAGCAAGCATTGAAAAAAAATTGTTATGTGAATATGATTGGGAAAAAATGATGAGAAAAAGAATGCTTGCTTGGAAAAGAAAAATAGTGAAATTATAATTTGTGAAATAAAGTTTGGAAGGTTTGCAATTAAGAAACAAATGGAATGAAGTTGGGGTGTGTAAATAACTTGTGCAGTGAATGTTTCTTTTGCATCGGCAATTTCGTTTCAATGGCCTTAGAAATGTCCCTTGTTTGTAAACTCGACCAAACTACAACCTTAAAGACCTTAGTGATCTTCTTGCTTCCATATTTTCGCTTTTGATTAATTAGATATTATATGAAATGGATTGATATTGGCATTGTTTGTTAGGTGAGTGAAATTTTCTCCGCAGTTGCAAACGCGTAATTTCTTCAATCCTTATTCGAAGAGAAGAGATAGAGTGATTCATTCATGAAAAATGTAGTTGTTGATTGATACATGGATTAATATTTGATTTAAGAATTTAGCTCTTTTGCATTGTTTGATTCTCAACATTTGAAACCATTGCTTGTTTGCATTCTTTATGTGTGAGCCATTTTATCCATTCTTGGGTGAATCTTAATCTTGAGTAAATCCTCTTGTTTGAAATGAGAGGCATACTTTGCTTGGGTACAAGCAAAAATCTAGTTGGGAGAGTTGTTAGATGCCAAACTTTTCTTATTTGACTTATCAAATATTGGCATCTTTCATTCTTTTTATAGGTGAAAGTGATTAGAATCACTCAAGTTTTGGATGATTCGCTACATTGTTGATATATGCCTTGGTTGCTTTGATTTGTGTGCTATTGTGCAGGAATCAGGCACAAAACAAGTGAATAGTAAGACACAAGAAATTGGGGAAGGAAACCAAGACAGCAGAAAAACATCATAAAACTCGCCAGGCGAAGCTCCTAGCGAATCTTGCCAGAAAATTTCACAAAGCTCGCTAGGCGAGGGAGACAGCGAACCACTCGCTAGGCGAGGTGGTAGCGAAGCTCTAGTGATAACTCCCAGACTTAAGACAGGGGCGAAAGGGCCATAAACTCACTAGGCGAAGTTCACAACGAAGGCTTCGCTAGGCGAAGAATTCCTCGCCTAGCGAATATTTAGAAATATCTCAAGGGCGGTTTAACTGTTCAGAGGCACCTCAGGTGTCTAATTTTTTGTCCGCTAGGCGAACATGACAGATCCTGAATGTACTATTTAAGTATTTTTATTGTTTTTTAGGTCATAATCTATTATGTAATATTTTCTACATCAGAACTTATCTCTCTTTTTTTATTTTAGAGAGAGAAACACAAAACCCTAAGAGGGAGGAGGTAAGATCTTTGATATCTTATTGGGGTTTGGATGTAATCTTTTGATACCTTATGTATTTCATCTAGTATATGTTTGCGAACTAGTTTGGATTCTTTATTGATTGATTATCCTTGATTGCTTATTTGTGGGTCTTGACAAAACCTTTTCACATCTTTGATCTTAGATTTTCTTCTATCAATGAATAAACTTTTGACATGGTTTTGTGAATAGATATTCATTGTATCTTCTACTTTATTGTGTTGATTAAGTAGCATGGGTAGCATGAGTAGGATCAAGACGATATCGTGCGGGTGCATGATAATAGTGATGAAGAACGATGTTCGCAACCATTTGACAGATTAGATGAATACATGTAAAAAGGGTTAAGCGTGTGTACGTATTTTGATCATTGTGTTTTATATGAAACAATCGTTTATCCGATATGGGTGTCATCTTTGCTTACCTATTTATCTTTGATTTGAATCGTGATAGAGATATTCTCTTCAGATCTGGATCTAGGATGATTACCTGCTAGGTTCTAAATACTAGATATAGGTTTAGGCTTAGCATTTGCGCGAGTGTTCTTAATGCTCTGTGTTGTGTTTTTGTTGGATGAGATATCACCAATGAGACAACATGGTTGTTCTCTCGACGTTGCGTTAGATAAAATCTCTATCGTGGGTGATACGTGAGGATATTAGACAAATGATTGCGCTGTATTTAATTTGATCAGAAGAATGCATATGTTATTAATTGATGAGATCCAATCCCAACAAGGCTCCGTTTATATTTCAGTTTTAATTTATATTTTCTGCTATTATTTATGGTTCCTAGAACCTTTTAAACCAAGACTTTTGAACAATAGGCTTAGAAATATGGAGAACGTTGAACGGCGTTCGTATCGGACCGATCCCTGTTGTGACAACAAAACTGGGTACTTAATATTTGTTGCTTGCTGCTTTACCGCTTCAACAAAATGGCGCCGTTGTCGGGGATTGGTGTTTAGATATTGAAGTGCATTGCAACGGTTCTATATTTTTAAGCTTTATATATTTGTTTATATTGTATATGTTTGTTTCTTTTTATGTTTTCTCTAGTATGTTCAGGAATGTTGAGAACTCCTTCTAGAGTGGTTGCTATTTTTACAAAAGCATTCAATGAAGGTTCGACCGAGTTTGGATGGCAATGATAGTATGGAACAAGTGAATATTGTCAAAGTACATGGTTTATGTTCTTTAGAATTTTAGAAAGCTTAAGAACTTAAGTCTTTGTGCAAATGAAATTTGTTCTTTTAGCAGCTTGTTTGAATGATTGTTTCACTTATGACCAAAAACCATAATTTGTGAGAAAGCTTCCATTGTTTACTAAATACTGGATTTCTGATAAACTTTGTTGATTCGTTTTATTCATGTTTTATATTGTTATTATTGTGGATTTGTGTAAGCGTTATAAATGATCAAGGAACTTGTTTATAGTGAGCACAACTATGTCCAAATGCAACTTACCCGTGAGTAGAGAGAATTCGTTAACCCTTTTTGAGCCTAAACAATGTGAATCTCATTCTGAATTTTGTGAGATTCTAAATTTTTTCTTGAATCCTTGAATTTGTTTTAATTGTCCTCTTTTCCATAAAAAGCCAATAGCATTCACTTGAGGATTGAGTAAAAGTTAAGTTGGGGAGAATGAAAAAGAAAGATGGTAGGTTGCTACAACTTTTGAAAAATTTAAGCAAGCATTGAAAAAAAATTTGTTATGTGAATATGATTGGAAAAAAATGATGAGAAAAAGAATGCTTGCTTGGAAAATAAAAATAGTGAAAGAATAAGTTGTGAAATAAAGTTGGGAAGGTTTGCAATTAAGAAACAAATGGAATGAAGTTGGGGTGGGTAAATAACTTGTGCAGTGAATGTTTCTTTTGCATCGGCAATTTCGTTTCAATGACCTTAGAAATGTCTCTTGTTTGTAAACCCGACCATGCTACAACCTTAAAGACCTTAGTGATCTTCTTGCTTCCATATTTTCGGTTTTGATTAAATAGATATTGTATGAATTGGATTGATATTGGCATTGTTTGTTAGGTGAGTGAAATTTTCCCCGCGATTGGAAACGCGTAATTTCTTCAATCCTTATTCGAAGAGAAGAGATAGAGCGATTCATTCATGAAAAACGTAGTTGTTGATTGATACATGGATTAATATTTGCTTTAAGAATTTAGCTCTTTTGCATTGTTTGATTCTCAACATCTGAAACCATTGCTTGTTTGCATTCTTTGTGTATGAGCCATTTTATCCATTCTTGGGTGAATCTTAATCTTGAGTAAATCCTCTAGTTTGAAATGAGAGGCATACTTTGCTTGGGGACAAGCAAAAATCTAGTTGGAGAGAGTTGTTAGATGCAAAACTTTGCTTATTTGACTTATCAAATGTTGGCATCTTTCATTCTTTTTATAGGTAAAAGTGATTAGAATCACTCGAGTTTTAGATGATTCGCTACATTATTGATATATGACTTGGTTGCTTTGATTTTTGTGTTATTGTGCAGGAATTAGGCATAAAACAAGTGAATAGTAAGACACAAGAATTGATCTCATATTTTCTTCTATCAATGAACAAACTTTCGACATGGTTTTGTGAATTAATATTCATTGTATCTTCTACTTTATTGTGTTGATTAAGTAGCATGGGTAGCATGAGTAGGATCAAGACGATATCATGCGGGTGCGTGATAATAGTGATGAAGAACGATGTTCGCAACCATTTGGCAGATTAGAAGAATACATGTAAAAAGGGTTAAGCGTGTGAACGCATTTTGATCATTGTGTTTTATATGAAACAATTGTTTATCCAATATGGGTGTCGTCTTTGCTTACCTGTTTATCTTTGATTTGAATCGTGATAGAGATATTCTCTTCAGATCTGGATCTAGGATGATTACCTGTTAGGTCCTAAATGCTAGATATAGGTTTAGGCTTAGCATTTGCGCGAGTATCAGTTCTTAATGCTCTGTGTTGTGTTTTTGTTGGATGAGATATCACCAATGAGACAACACGGTTGTTCTCTCGATGTTGCGTTAGAGAAAAGCTCTGTCGTGGGTGATACGTGAGGATATTAGACAAATGATTGCGTTGTATTTAATTTGATCAGAAGAATGCATGTGTTATCAATTGATGAGATTCAATCCCAACAAGGCTCCGTTTATATTTCAGTTTTAATTTATATTTTCTATTTTTATTTATGGTTCCTTGAACCTTTTAAACCAAAACTTTTGAACAATAGGCTTAGAAATATGGGGAACATTGAACGGCGTTCGTATCGGACCGATCCCTGTTATGACGACAAAACTGGGGTGGCGATACATCCGTGTATTTGACCACCCCAGAAAAAGATAAGGCTATCTTGAGATTGAAATTCTGGGCCAAAAACAAACCAACAAAACCAAAGGCGTGAAGGATTCAAACTTGATTAAATCAACACCAAATTTAACAAAATTAAAGCCTAACATGATTGTTTTTAAACAAGGATGATGATGGTAACAACCATTTTGTGAAACGATGCCTCTAATAAAAAAACACGAATGTAAATGCAAATTGGTCATTTGAGTTGCATAATGGGAAACAAAGTATATTCAGAGTACATTCACAGCCAACAAACATTGTACACTAGTTTCAAATGTGTTAACAGATAGATTACACACTTAGGGCTCAGTCACAAATCAACATAATTGAAATTGGTTCATTGGTTGCAAACATAGCATGAAAGTTGGTCAAGCTGTCAAGGTGCAGATGGAAAGTGTTCAATTCACATACACATGGCCTACAAGTTCTGAACATTTTATTGATGCTCTTAATGTTTACAAATCAAACAAGAATGCTTCAGGAAAAAGAAGTAGTATGATACAGAAATGGCAACAGTGTTGGCTAGTGAGTTACAAGGATGGTAAAACATGTGCTCTCAAACAATAAGATCAAAGACATTAAGACAACAACCAAGTTGTTAAAATCTAAACAGTCAACAAACATACACATATGTGGCTGGTCTCAAATGGAATTGGAAGGGGTCAAGGCTGATAAAAACAGCAGACAAGCAGCAGGCCAAGGCCAAAGTGGCCCTGCTGTCCAAATTTCAAACAAAGGCCAATCATGGATGCTTTTCAAACTTGATCAAAACAGAACAAGAAATCTCATGGCATCTCAACCAAACTACTTAAAATCCAATGAAAAACAAGATAGCAACATACAAAATGCCAAGGTCATAACCAAACAAAATTGTCATGCCATATGAAAATGAAAAAATGCAAATGGAATGCTATGTCATGAAATAAGCACATTAAGGTTAAACCAGCCTCACACACAAACTCAAAACATGTTAATAAGTGTTTCCATACTTCAAGAATAGCCACAAACCAAACAGAACTGAAAGTGGCATGCAAGCTGCTCATTCACACATGAAAAATGCATAATTGAAGACATGACATGATTGGAACAGGTTTAGATCAAGAAATCATCATACACAAGCTTCAAACATGTCCATAGATGATTTCACAACTCAAGTTTGAACATAGCATGCACACAATAAAATTTGGTTCATAAGTTGCAAGTGTAACACATGGTAAGCAGGCTGTCAAGGCAGGATGAAGTAAAGATTGGCATATCATTCATGTGGTCTGGTTCATGCAAACATACAAGCCCTAATCATGTTATCTAAAGGACTAAAGCTCATGAAATAATTCAAAACAAACTCAAACAGCAAGAGTGTATGGTGTGCTGCAACTTGTGGCATTGTGAAAAAGCTGTTTGACAGCAGGGTGAGGATGTCCAAAATGAGTGGTTCCAATGTTATGCAATTAACACATACACATCATAAACATGAAAATGAATAAGGTCATATCCAAAAATCAGGCATATTGCAAACAGAACAGACATTGGTATGATGGCAGGCATATTTGGCTTGAATGGAGGTTGAAAATGCATTTTGAAAATGAAATGATAAACCAAGTGGAAACAGATCATACAAACAATATACACACATCACAAACATAAAAATGGATGAGATCAAACTTAAAGTTCAGGCCTATTTCAATTAAAGCAGAATTTGACATGTTAATGCTTATGAAATGCAAAACAAGTTGTTTTGAAACAAATTGGTGGTGCAGCAGGGTATTCTTCAAACAATGAGATTTATGCTAAACAATGACACACACACACACACACCACATATATGCTAAAGGATGATCTCATGCCCCAAAATCAATTCAAATCAACACCAAACAGAACATGGCAAACTGGTTGTAATTAAAGCATGAATGTGCAAGACTGTCAAGGTTCAAAAACAGTTGGATAGGTCATGGCAATTTGGGGCAGTTATGTATCACACACAAACTTAAAAAATATGTAGAATGATGATTTTAGGCTCATGGATCAAACAGAAACAAGTTGAAACAGAAAAGGGCATATTGGTTGGTAACATGAAGCTTGAGAATGCAAGGGTGAAAGTAGACAACTGTTTTGAAAAAGCAGGGTCAGTTTGATCATACAAATACCACACACAACCTCTAAATATGTTAAATGATGCTTTCACACTTAAAGATCAAACACAAACTGCTCAAAATAAGAACTGACATGTTGTTGCAAACATTTGGCAGCAAAACAAACAATAAGCCTCACAGCTGGCCTTATTAACTAAATCTCATGCTTTTCATCAATTTCAACAAGCTCAAATAATACAAGAAAGACTAAATCAGAACAAAACAACAGTTTAAACACTTGAGATGAAACATTGCAAGCACAAGCAACTGCATACTATCCTAGCACAACATTCATGAATATTGGTATAGTAAATGAACAAAGTATCACAAGTGTGAAACTAAAGCCAACCTAGATTCATACATGACCTAGGGGCAGTGGAACCTCATGAAACAACTAACAAGCAATTCAAACATCACAAATAAACAAGGGTTGATAGACTTATGGCAAGCACAACAACATTTCATGTTTGGATTTCCAAAGCTACCCTTATGGACAAATTCCTCAAAACAGGTTGTAAACAACATACAAAGTTCATCATTGACAGAAATTATCAACACAACACTCATGAACATTACACTTTAACAAAAGCAAGAACATAACAATAAGCACAAACTCTTGACAAAGAGCCTATTTTGGGACACCATGACTATGGTTTTCACAACAAGAACTTCAAATTTGCAAAACATGACAATGTATGTATAATGAGAAGGTTGAGCATTACATACCTCTTGTAGACCTTCTTGAGCAAGCTAGAAAGCAAAGAAACCCAGAGATCTTCTTCTTTGGCACAGATTTGGAGTTTTCTTCCTCTTGAAGCAATAAACAATCCTTTAAGACAGTTTGAGTAATGAACTTCCCAACTGATTTTTGAGACTTTGGACAGTTGAAACAAGGTATATATGAGGTGTTGGGAGTGTTGAAGTGGTAGGAAAGGCCTTAAGTAGAGACTTGGCTTCCAAAGTACATAAAAGTTAAAATATGAAGGTATGAAGGTTGACTTTTAGATTGGTGAATTTTTTTGATGAAAGTAATGGTGGAAACAGTTTCAAATGGCCATTTTAAGGGTGTGTAGATGGTCTTTGAAGTGTTTTGATGTTTGGAAAAAGAAATAGCATGAAAAGTGGAAAATGGTGATTTTGTGAACTTAAGCACTTTCAAGCAAGGAAAGGAATGAGAGAGCTATGAGTTTCTATGTGTTCTTGATAGCTCTGGTGTGGTTTGTAACATAGAGAAATGTCTCTATTTATAGGGAAAATGAAGGTGAGGGCAACCTTGGTTTTTCCACATTTTGGAGGGAGATTTTCAATGAAATCTTGCCAAGATCAAGTGGCAGATTTTCTCATCAATTCTTGGGCAAATGCTGAGCAAAATATCAAGTGAGATGGGAGGTATGAGATGACTGAAGTGAAGCTAGAAGGGTAGGGGACTGCGGCTGCATAACTCTTTGAAAAAGTTTCTCTTTCTTCCTCCTTTAAATGATTATTTTATTGGCCACTTGCTCCAAGTTGCAAAAGCCCATCAATACTTCCTTTCTTCTGGTTTTTGCTTCATCTAGGCTTCAAATTATCAGAATAGAACATAATCCAATGGCTGAGGGTGGCCCAAATTGTTGAACTTTGAATTTTGGAAAGAGCTGAAGTGGTGACTTCAAGTGTGGCAGCCCCAACTTCCATGATCCATAACTCTCAGCTCACAAATGCTAATGAGGAGTTCTACCACATTTTAGAAATCCCTCAAGTAGATCTACAACTTTCATGTTTTTGAGATTTTCAAATTCTAGATGGAACTAGGTTGAAAAACCCCTCCAAGTTGCTGAAAAAACGTACTTAAAAGGCCAAATAACTTAGAATTTTTCTAAGTTATTTCCCTTCTTAAAATGAATTTGGTCATAACTCCAAATCTATGCATTTTTTATCATGGACCACTTTGGAACTTTTGTAGGACTTGCTAAGAGCTTTCCAATGAGCTTTGAAACAACTCAATTGGATGTGTGGTTGAGGAGTTATGGTCTTGCCCCTTTCAAAACCCGAATTCCCGATTTTTGCAATTACTTCCTAACCCTTGATCCAATGGTCATGAAATTTTATGGGAAGGTGTAATATGACATAAGGAACATTTTTGATTCACATCTTGAAGTCAAATTCCTTATGGTTGAAGAGTTGACTTTTCGGTCAACCGTACGATCAATCGGTGACTACCAAGTCAAGTGTCGATGCTCTGGACCTTTTGAGGCCTTGAAACTTCTTGATTAGACTTTACTAAGCCATAGGAACTTCATGGACCATGATCCCACCATTGGAACACTTTTTAAATCAAAAGTCAAACTACAATTGACTTTTCCTAATCAAAAACCCTAATCGGGTATCCTGAACTGCACTGTTCTCAATTCCCTGGTGACAACCTCAAATTGGATTCATACTTGACCCAATGTAGCATCCTTGATCTTGTTTATAGTTGAATCAATCCAAAATATTGATCGATCAATCCATCGAAGCCTCGATTTCTAACGGTACGGAACCCTAATTCATCTGCATCTTGACAAATATAAACTTGAAATGGGTTAAGGTTAGTTAATCAAATGAGTATGATCCTAAAACGATGATGAGGATCTAAGGGGTCAAAATTTGGGGTGTAACAACGGGCACGCACCTCAACAGCAGGAGCCTCCGACTCCACGTCGACTTCCATGGTCCTCGGCACCCACGAGGTCATATTCACCTGAAAAGCAAAAGGAAATGGTGAATTCGACATTCAATATCAAATTTATCCTTCCACCACAAATTAAGTGAAAGGGCGATGGGGACGACAACCACAATTCGGCGATAACTCACGTCCCCGCGGCGTCCATTTTCGCCCAGGCGTTCCTCCCCGGGGCATTCATCCAATCCCATTCAACATCCCTGGGGTATTCATCTGACCCTGTCCTATGCCCCCGGGACATTCATCTAACACCATGCTATTTCCCCGGGGTACCCATCCATATCATGTCGACCGTCCCCGGGGCATTCATCCTACAACCCCAAATGTCCTTGGGGCCTTCATCCTAAGTCAAAGGATATCCCGCCGTAGTCGATGGAAAACCCACGCCCTCCTCGGGGCATTCTTCGTGCCCCCGACAACGACGTCAAATTCAAAGAAAACAGAAGAATGGAGACATAAAACTTACTGGATCGGTGAATACGGCAGAGTACGCGGCGGAACATAACGGTGGCGATAATGAGCAACTGCGTGTACGGAGGCCCAAATGTCACGCGCGAAAGCAAGAGAATGCAAAACTTGGTAAAGGGGCTGCCTCCTGCCTATTTATAAACCCAACACGGGACTTGAAGCGCCCTTAGGCACTCGAGTACCCCAGGGTAGCTGCCCTACATGGCCCATTGACTATTAGACACGTGGCCACTGCGAACAGTCACGTCTCTTCGTTCTCCCCCGCAAGCACAGACAGGCGAGGATGCGCCAACCTTCCCCCTCATCGGCCTGATGGCCCGACTAGACCGGGATCCTCGCGCCCCGCGTCCTCGACTCGGCAGACCGACAAAGATTCTTCCTCATGCCTTCTTCCTCCCTGACTCAGTTATCGACAAGTCCTCGCTCCTTTGCTTTTGAGCTACGACTTGGGGGCTCCTGTTTTGGGTTGGGCCTAGGTCTGCCCACCCGCCGGATAGGCCCAACCTAATGCTATTTGGGGGAGGCCCAACAAGGCCCAAATCCCCCAGTGTCGGGAACGGGTCTAGGAACACCGGGCAGGCATCCTCCCCCCATCGGGCAGAACAACATGTCTTCCACATGTTCTCCACGTGCTCCCTCCGCAGGACACGTCATCAGCCAACTACCCACCTCCAAAAGAGCTGGTCAGCCCACCTTCCGGAAAGATCACGGGACGGTTGAACTAGGGCGAAGACCACATGTTGGTCATCACTACGCCACGTAAGCCCTAGCAGTCACCTGGGTTGGGCCTGGCAATCCAGCCCAACACAAGTGACCGTTGGCTCTGCACTGGGGTCTCACTATAAATACCCTTTTTCACTAGAGGGTCAGATATTCAATTCTCTACCTCTTTTCTGTATTTGCTCTCACTCTGGTCCATTACTTACTTTGTCATCAGAGTATCTTGCAGGTACACCCCTCTCCTCCTCCTTACTTCCGGTGAACAACCTTCAGATCGACGACGCGTGACTGGTCACTGATTTCTTTCTGATCAGGTAAGATCAGGTTGGAAATGTACCTCGGTTATGGGTGATATGAATACACCAAACAGAAAAATTTTAAGGTCAGAGATACATTGTTATGTCCCTACTATTCTGCTTAAAAGATGTTGTACATCAGGTTGGTGTGAGACGTAACCGAAGTAACATTCCTTAAAGGAGATGCTGGTGATTTCATATTACTACCTAAGTCTTATTAGTGAACTTTAATGTTCGACTTTTAGTTGCATAATGTCTAAGTACTATTTTTTAACTTTAATACTACCATTTTGGTTGTTTAATGTGACATTATTATTTGTCTTTTTCAAACATGTTTTGGTGTAATGTTATGTATTTTAAGGTATCAGTAGAAACATTATATAATGTTATATGCTATTAATTATCATGTAAAAATCACCATAATGTATACAATCATGTAAAATAATAATAATAAATGTAAAAATCACCAAAATCATAAATTTAAATTCGCTCATTCATTTCTTTCTCAATTCATGATGCATGTACCACCTTCTACTATTGAAAAGAAATAGAATTATTCTTAACGTACGTACAGAATAAAAAATTATGGAAAAGCTTATCTCATCAAAATCGCATTCTTACCCTCTTCCATCATTAAAATTGCATTATTTATCCTCTTATAACGAAAGCACACCTTCGACTCTCATTTTAAAACATGATTCTAGTTGAAGTAGTTAGATTTCTTCCGGAAACTCTATTTATTACTTTTAGTTTCATTTAGGCGTCAAAATTAGGAGCTAACAGAAACACACAATTTTTATTTGTTTCAATATCAATAAATTTCGGTGTTAAAATAACATGCTATTTAAAATATATTACTTAATTTATTATTATATTTTTTGTTCTAAATTTTTGATTTAAAGAATCTTATTAATTAATTTTTTTATTCAAAATTTTCTAACAAATATATATAACATTAATAATTTGGTTTAAATTAATTAAATTATGATTTCAATAAATTTTTATAATATTAAAATATTTAATGTAAATATCTTTTAATAATTGTTATTAATAGTGCTGTTTTAAATTAGATTGATTTTTTTTTTAACAGAGAAAAAATTGTATTGTATTTATGCATACCAAAATTAAAGATAATCCAATTTGATGGTTAAATGAATCTTGTATATCCGATTTTGCCACATGCTACGTTGGCTCTCTATTTATTATAAAAAAATTAGGCTAAACACTTTTTATATATTTTTATCATTTTTCTACTTGTATTCAGATATTTTTCTATTTTTATATATTTTTATCATTTTTCTACTTGTATTTAGATATTTTCCTATTTTTATTTTTTTATCAAATATTAATTTATATTAAAATTGAAAATGCAGAAAAGATAGAGAGTACTGTTAGACTAATTTGATGGTGAGATGAATATTGTATATCAAATTTGTAGCTGAGCAACTCAAAAGATCCTAAAATATTTATTTTCCCACAATATCCAATTATGAACGTGGTAGTCTTGAACACTTTCCACTTTCAACCACCAACTATTCATGCCATACTTTAACCTCTCTTAAACTTTTTTCATGCCATGAATGGAGACCTATTCATGCCATACTTTAACCTCTCTTAAACTTTTTTCATGCCATGAATGGAGACAATGCGATAGATTACTACCAGTATTTTTAAATTCTCTTCAATTTTCTACATTAACCTACTTTTTTGCCGACCCATTTTCGGTATTTCAAAGTTTGAAGACTCCAAGACTCCAAGCCAAGGGATCTCCTACATTAACATTCAACTTTGTCAACTTTTAAATGAAAAAACTAGACAACAAGAAGCAGTTTCGAAAGGAACATATCCAGTCCCAAGACTCCATGTAAAGGGGTCTTCTACGGTTACAAAATCAGAGTAACTTTATAATTTAAAAAATAATAATAATAATATATTAATTATATTGTTGTGCAAATTGTTTAATATTTAGTTTTATATGTAAATTTAAGATAACTTGGTCATTATTTTGTATATATGTAAACCTTTGTAAATAATTCACACCAAAGCAAAATTTGATGTTGATTTGATCAAGTTTGAAAATTGGTACTGATTGTGCCTTTAGTCAAAGCAAACATTCTAGAGGTTTATTTACCACCACCATCATTTTTCAGTTTTTTTTAACTTGCATCCACTTTGCTTCTCGATATACAGTTTAAACTTCTTGAATTATGTGAATACCTCAATTTTCCTTTTGATAAGGTAAATCCACATATATCTAGTGAGTTCATCTATGAAAGTTAGGAAATGATAGTTACCTCCATTCGAACTTACATAAAATAGTCCACATACGTAAGAGTAAACAAGCTCTAGCTTTTCTCTCGACTTCATGGAAAAGCCATGTTTGAATGCCTTCCTAGCATGCTTTACTTTGCATAATTCCTCGCATACTTGACTTAGTTCTCTCACTTGAGGTAAGACATACACCATCTTTTTCTAGTTGAGCATACCTAGACCTTTAAAGTTTATGTGTCCATACCTGTGATACCTGTTAGATGCTAAACTTTGATTATTTGACTTATCAAATGTTGGCATCTTTCATTCTTTTTATAGGTGAAAGTGATTAGAATCACTCAAGTTTTAGATGATTCGCTACATTATTGATATATGCCTTGGTTGCTTTAATTTGTGTGCTACTGTGTAGGAATTAGGCACAAAACAAGTGAATAGTAAGACACAAGAAATTGGGCAAGGAAACCAAGACAGCAGAAAAACATCATAAAACTCGCCGAGCGAAGCTCCTAGCAAATCTTGCCAGAAAACTTCATAAAGCTCACTAGGCGATGGAGGCGGTGAACCACTCGCTAGGCGATGTGGTAGCGAAGCTCTAGTGAACACTCCCAGACTTGAGACAGGGGCGAAAGGGCCATAAACTCGCTAGGCGAAGTTCACAGCGAAGGCTTCGCTAGGCAAAGAATTCCTCGCCTAACGAATATTTAGAAATATCTCAGGGGCAGTTTAATTGTTCAGAGGCACCTCAGGTGCCTAATTTGTTGTTCGCTAGGTGAAGGATCTGTTCGCTAGGCGAACATGACAGATCCTGAATGTACTATTTAATTATTTTTATTGCTTTTTAGGTCATAATCTATTATGTAATATTTTCTACATCAGAACTTATCTCTCTTCATTTATTTTAGAGAGAGAAACAAAAAAACCCTAAGAGGGAGGAGGTAAGATCTTTGATCTCTTGTTGGGGTTTGGATGTAATCTTTTGATATCTTATGTATTTCATCTAGTATAATTCTTGTGAACTAGTTTGGATTCTCTCTTGGTTGATTATCTTTGATTGCTTATTTGTGGGTCTTGACAAAACCTTTTCACATCTTTGATCTCAAATTTTCTTCTATCAATGAACAAACTTTCGACATGGTTTTGTGAATTGATATTCATTGTATCTTCTATTTTATTGTGTTGATTAAGTAGCATGGGTAGCACGAGTAGGATCAAAACGATATTGCGCGGGTGCGTGATAATAGTGATGAAGAACGATGTTCGCAACCATTTGGCAGATTAGATGAATACATGTAAAAAGGGTTAAGCGTGTGTACGTATTTTGATCATTGTGTTTTATATGAAACAATCGTTTATCCGATATGGGTGTTGTCTTTGCTTACCTGTTTATCTTTGATTTGAATCGTGATAGAGATATTCTCTTCAGATGTGGATCTAGGATGTTTACCTGTTAGGTCCTAAATGCTAGATATAGGTTTAGGCTTAGCATTTGCGCGAGTATCAGTTCTTAATGCTCTAGGTTGTGTTTTTGTTGGATGAGATATCACCAATGAGACAACACGGTTGTTCTCTCGACGTTGCGTTAGAGAAAAGCTCTGTCGTGGGTGATACGTGAGGATATTAGACAAATGATTGCGTTGTATTTAATTTGATCAGAAGAATGCATGTGTTATCAATTGATGAGATCCAATCCCAACAAGGCTCCGTTTATATTTCAGTTTTAATTTATATTTTCTATTTTTATTTATGGTTCCTTGAACCTTTTAAACCAAAAATTTTGAACAATAGGCTTAGAAATATGGAGAACGTTGAACGGCGTTCGTATCGGACTGATCCCTGTTGAGACGACAAAACTGGGTACTTAATATTTGTTGCTTGCTGCTTTACCGCTTCAACAAAATGGCGTCGTTGCCGGGGATTGGTGTTGAGATATTGAAGTGCATTGCAACGGTTCTATATTTTTAAGCTTTGTATATTTGTTTATATTGTATATGTTTGTTTCTTTTTATGTTTTCTCTAGTATGTTCAGGAATGTTGAGAACTCCTTCTAGAGTGGTTGCTATTTTTACAAAAGCATTCAATGAAGATTCGACAGAGTTTAGATGACAATGATAGTATAGAACAAGTGAATGTTGTCAAGGTACATGGTTTCTGTTGTTTAGAATTTTAGAATGCTTAAGAACTTAAGTCTTTGTGCAAATGAAATTTGTTCTTTTAGCAGCTTGTTTGAATGATTGTTTCACTTATGACCAAAAACCACAATTTGTGAGAAAGCTTCCATTGTTTACTAAATGCTGGATTTCTAATAAACTTTGTCGATTCGTTTTATTCATGTTTTATCTTGTTATTATTGTGGATTTGTGGAAGCGTTATAAATGATCAAGGCACTTGTTTATAGTGAGCACAACTATGTCCAAATGCAACTTACCCGTGAGTAGAGAGAATTCGTTAACCCCTTTTGAGCCTAAATAATGTGAATCTCATTCTGAATTTTGTGAGATTCTAAAATTTTTCTTGAATCCTTGAATTTGTTTTAATTGTCCTCTTTTCCATAAAAATTCAAGAGCATTCACTTGAGGATTGAGTAAAAGTTAAGTTGGGGAGAATGAAAAAGAAAGATGGTAGGTTGCTACAACTTTTGAAAAATTTAAGCAAGCATTGAAAAAAAATTTGTTATGTGAATATGATTGGAAAAAAAATGATGAGAAAAAGAATGCTTGCTTGGAAAATAAAAATAGTGAAAGAATAAGTTGTGAAATAAAGTTGGGAAGGTTTGCAATTAAGAATCAAATGGAATGAAGTTGGGGTGTATAAATAACTTGTGCAGTGAATGTTTCTTTTGCATCGGCAATTTCGTTTCAATGGCCTTAGAAATGTCCCTTGTTTGTAAACCCGACCAAGCTACAACCTTAAAGACCTTAGTGATCTTCTTGCTTCCATATTTTCGGTTTTGATTAATTAGATATTGTATGAATTGGATCGATATTGGCATTGTTTGTTAGGTGAGTGAAATTTTCACCGCGGTTGCAAACGCGTAATTTCTTCAATCCTTATTCGAAGAGAAGAGATAGAGCGATTCATTCATGAAAAAGGTATTGTTGATTGATACATGGATTAATATTTTCTTTAAGAATTTAGCTCTTTTGCATTGTTTGATTCTCAATATTTGAAACCATTACTTGTTTGCATTCTTTGTGTGTGAGCCATTTTATCCATTCTTGGGTGAATTTTAATCTTGAGTAAATCCTCTTGTTTGAAATGAGAGGCATACTTTGCTTGGGGACAAGCAAAAATCTAGTTGGGGAGAGTTGTTAGATGTCAAACTTTGCTTATTTGACTTATCAAATGTTGGCATCTTTCATTCTTTTTATAGGTGAAAGTGATTAGAATCACTCGAGTTTTAGATGATTCGCTACATTGTTTATATATGCCTTGGTTGCTTTGATTCGTGTGCTATTGTGCAGGAATTAGGCACAAAACAAGTGAATAGTAAGGCACAAGAATTGATCTCAAATTTTCTTCTATCAATGAACAAACTTTCGACATGGTTTTGTGAATTGATATTCATTGTATCTTCTATTTTATTGTGTTGATTAAGTAGCATGGGTAGCATGAGTAGGATCAAGACGATATCATGCGGGTGCGTGATAATAGTGATGAAGAACGATGTTCGCAACCATTTGGCAGATTAGATGAATACATGTAAAAAGGGTTAAGCGTGTGTACGTATTTTGATCATTGTATTTTATATGAAACAATCGTTTATCCGATATGGGTGTCGTCTTTGCTTACCTGTTTATCTTTGATTTGAGTCGTGATAGAGATATTCTCTTCAGATCTGGATCAAGGATGATTACCTGTTAGGTCCTAAATGCTATATATAGGTTTAGGCTTAGCATTTGCGCGAGTATCAGTTCTTAATGCTCTGTGTTGTGTTTTTGTTGGATGAGATATCACCAATGAGACAACGCAGTTGTTCTCTCGACGTTGCGTTAGAGATAAGCTTTGTCGTGGGTGATACGTGAGGATATTAGACGAATGATTGTGTTGTGTTTAATTTAATCAGAAGAATGCATGTGTTATCAATTGATGAGATCCAATCCCAACAAGGCTCCGTTTATATTTTAGTTTTAATTTATATTTTCTGTTTTTATTTATGGTTCCTTGAACCTTTTAAACCAAAACTTTTGAACAATAGGCTTAGAAATATGGAGAACGTAGAACGGTGTTCGTATCGCACCGATCCCTGTGGAGACGATAAAACTGGGTACTTAATATTTTTTGCTTGCTGCTTTACCGCTTCAACAATACCGTAGCCAGTTCTTGTCTTTGACAAAATTTGAAGCAAGGCACTATTGATCAAACATGTTGATCTCTATCTTGAAGGTTTTGTTATCTGTCAATGGTGCCTTCATGATCATCCTTCCTTCACCATTATACACCTTTATCATGTTTTCTTCCAACTTCATGTTATACCCTTTGGCAAGTAATTGGCCTATGCTTATCAAGTTACTTATCATTTAAGGTACATAGAATACGTCAGTAATGTTGGCTCTTCGACCATTCATTCTCATCACAACTACGTTTCCTCCTTCCTCTGATGTTACATGTCTGCCATCTGCAAACTTTATCACCTTCTTGACTGATTCATCAATTTTGATAAATCAGTTTTTATTACCAGTCATGTGGTTGTTGCATCCGGAATAAATATACCACATATTGGTTTGTCCATTGTTTGATTTAGTATTTTCCATGAGTAGCATATCATCATAGTCGCTTTCACCAACATGTGCATATTGCACTTCATCATCATCTTTTGCTCTAGATTCATTCTTTCTTCTACAATCTCTTACATAATGACCAAACCCTTGATAGTTGTAACACTGCACTTCCTCCATGTTAACTTTCTTCCCTAAATACTTGTTGTTTGTAACTTTATTGATTGAAACAGAGTGATCCTTTGAGTTCTTGCTTGACTTCTTATCATTAGCAAGATTCTTTCTCTGCTTCATGTTTTCTTTCCCAGATTTCTTGGTGAATCTTGCTTGCATTGCCTGTTTAACCATTTCTCCCTCTCTAAGTTCTTGTGCTTCAGTCTTGTCTAATGAGCTTTCAATGAAGCTTCAAGTTCTTCCACCTTCATCTATGCTAGGTTTTTGGACTCTTCAATGAACACGACAATGTAATCAAAATTTACAGTAAAAAATCTTAACATTTTCTCAATCTTCTGCATATTAGTGATTGATTCACCACTTGCCTTCATCTGGTTTGTTAGAGATACTACACATGTAAAGAATTTTGAAACTCACTCGTCTTCTTTCATTTGAGTCATCTCAAATTGCTTTCTCAACGTTCGCAACTTCACCCTTTCAACTTTTCATCTCCGTCATACAAGTTCTTTAACTTGTCCCACACTTCTTTTGTTGTTTCTTCTTCAATAACATTCTCAAACATGTTAGGATCCACGCATTGATGGATTAAGAACATAAATTTCCCATCTTTCTTTCTTTGTTCATGTGCAACTTACTGAACATCGTTCATAGTCTCTTTCAAAGCAGATACTCCATCGTTCACGATTTCATCCACATCTTGAAATCTGAAGATGACCTTCATCAGCGCAATCCACCTCTCATAGTTTTCCCCCTTTGAAAATAGGTAGATTTGCTGAAAATTGTGTTGATGATGTGTTTCCATTTGCCATTACAGAGTCTCTCTGAATCATAACTCAGACTCTTTGATACCAATTTGTTGAAACTAATATATCAATTAGGGTTTCAAGAGGAAGAAGAGAAATAGGAGAAAATATTATTAAGTAAAACTAAGGTATAAAGTTGTTATTTGAAAACTACCAAGGTATGCCTATATTTAGACAACCAAGACCCAAGCACAAAACATACAAAATTACATTTCCACTTTAACACAATAACTATATTATGTATTCAACTCTGTCAAATACAGGTGACTTCTACTCCTCCGACTAACTACTTCGATACAATTAAATACTAGCATTTCTACCAAATATCAAATTACAACTTCTAACACTTTACACCGTCATCCAATGAATGACATGCATCCCAAACTGATAATTTAAAACAAATTGAATGATTTGACAAATTAATAATTTCCTATTGAACGATTGTGTAAAAATATTTTACGCTGAATATGTATATGCATGTCTATTAAACTCTTTTTAATTTCCAATTTTAAAAACAACAATTTATATGAAAATTTAATTGATATACATTGTCAGTGTAAAAAAAATTTACATGATCAACCAATCACTATCATGGATTTCACCACACCACACTATAAATTTTAAGTTACTAATATGACATGACAAATTGATGAATTCCTATTAGATAATACTATATAGGTGTATAATAATTAACCTCTACAAAATCAAACCAACTAAACAAATTTTAAATTAAAAAAAAAAAAGAAAGAAAAAAAAAGAGAGCGTGCGAGAGAAAACTGGCCTTAATATAATAATTTTCATCTGTTTCGCTATAATTTTAAAAAATGAGAATTTTCAATTGAAAAATGATAAATGAAAGGAACATAAAATAATTACAGTTATCCCGTTCCTTTGAGAAGATTCGACAGTTATCTAGAACGAAACAAAAATTAATAATCGAGGAATCAACTCATGCCACGTAAGCAATCAGATCTTATTCTTCTCTTCCCTTCTATTCGATTCTCTTCTTCTCGCTTCACGAACCTTCTCAAACATTCCTATCGATTCTTCCAAAAACATCAACCTCGTATTCATTATAAATAATAATCATCCATCTTTGTTCGATTATCGGAACATAACAGCAACTGAGCAATCTTGATTCTCGTATCAGAAACAATTTTTATATTAACAAAACATTATGTATTTTAACAACAACAGGACAACGACACCTTCTCCCTTGTACGGAACCCAATGGGGTGCTCCTCGTTACAACAAGACACCTTCCAAGGTGGTTTCGATTCCGGTTCATTTCGTTGGGTCTGATAGAAACAGAACTGATTCGGTGATGAAGATTCAGAGGGTTGCAAGAGGGTATCTTGTGAGGAAGAGTGTGAAGAAGATGTTGAAGATGAAGGTGGAGTTGGAGGAGATTGAGAAGAAGGTGAATAATGAAGAAACGGTGAAGATGATGAAGAAGGAGCAAAAGGAGAGGATGAGGATGGGTGAAACCATCATGAATTTGCTTCTTAGGTTGGATTCTGTTAGAGTGTTTCATTGTTGTGCTCTTAGGGACTTGAGAAAGTTGCTCATTAAAAGGGCCATTTTTCTTCAAGAGTTTGTTGATCAAATTCAAATGGTGGTGGAGAAGGAAGGGGGGTGTGAGGAGGAACTTGAGGGTGGTAAGAAAATTGAAGGTTTGGTGAATGAGGATGGAGAGGGTAACTATGTGGAGGAAGAGGTGAATTGTATGGAGAAAGAAGAAGGGGGGTGTGAGGTGGAGAATGAGGGGGGTGAAAAAATGAAACTTTCTGAGAATGAGAATATTGGTGAGGGTAAATGTGTAAAAGAAGAGGAGAATTGTTTGATGAAGGTAAAAGAGGAAGAGGGTGGAGATGAGGATGAGAAGAAGATGGAGGAAGAAGAGAGTGTTGGATCAAGTTTGGTGAAGCAAGAAATTGAGGATGATAGTGTGGATGTGAAAGAAGAGGAGGGTAGAAATGTAATTGAATGTGAGGAGGAAGAGGATGAGAATAGAGAAATGTTAAGAAGAATGATGAATGATAATGAGAAGATGATGTGTATGATGGCACAATTGTTTGAGAGGAATGAGAAGCAAACATCACTTCTCACATCTCTCACACAAAGGGTGGAGCAGCTAGAAAGAGCATTCACTTGTGACAAGTTGAAGAAGAAGAACAAGAGGAGGAGACATGTTGATGCAAAACATAGATATAATGGATGCATATGATGACTTTTGCTTTGCTTTGTGATTTTGGTTTCTTTTGTATTATTCTTTTGTGCTGAATTTTTCTGTCTTATTTTGGTGTCTATTGTATTCAATGAAGTTGCCTATCAATTTCCTTATTAACATGCCTTATCTTCCATCAAAAAAAAAACATAGTTACCTTAAACACTAACCAATTTCCCAAAATATTAAACTCGAAAATATCTGAAATAAAAGCCAATGTTCTATGCATGTTTGGTCATGAACCTTTTACTCAACTCACGGTTATGGAACTTGATGATGATAATGATGAATCCTTACAAGAAATTATACTGAAGATTTTCTAAGTCAAAAAATTCAATGACCACTAACTGGATTGCCTTCTTACCTAACAATGGATGTTTATGCCTCTTATAATCATAATGTAAGTTACTATGTCATTATATGTGTTAAGTAGTATAAAAGCTTTATGAGGTTTTCATGATATAAGTAAGCACACCAAAAGATATCATTGATTAAGTTCTAATGTTTGAGGCCAAAACAATACAGATCAATTTTTAAACTTTTTTTATCGGTTATATGTAAAATAAATAAATGGCAAGTGCTTAATTGGTTAAGCATTTTTAATTATAAATAAATAAATTTATCTAATTGATTAGAGTTTTTTTAAATTGATTTCGCCTCCTAATTTATTAGGATATCAATTAATTGTTAATTAATTGTTTAAGAGACAAATTTGTTACAGCGTTTTCTTTTATGAATTAATCTAGTCGGTTAACCTTTTGTTTCTAATCAGTTGGAGAGTAGTCAGGCTCATGAATTGTTAACTTTTGAACTAAATTTTTTCTATATCAATATATGTTCTCTTCTAAAACAAGAATTTTTCTGAATTATCCCGTGCTCCTTCGATTTATCAAACAAAGTTTTCAAGTTCGTGTTGGACAATTTTTAGATTCGAAAATGACAATGACTTTAAGTTGTCATATGTGATTTAAGCATTTAAAGACTTTTGTGAAATTTTTTACTTAATTTCGAAAAACAAAATTTTGAAGTGATTTAATATATGGATAAAACGTTCTTTCATATCTTGGATAGTTTTTTTGTTTCATCATAAATGTTGTGAAATTAAAAGGTTTAGTCAAATCAAAAAAGTTGATGTGTAGGGACAAAGATAAATGACATTTAACAAAAGTAATATACAATAAAACAATAACTTAACTTGACTGATAAAAATAAAAGATAAAGACACAATAATTAGTTTATCAAGTTCGATCAAAAGATCTACTATAAAGAATATAGCAATTCTCCGATTATTTTACTTCCATGGGTTGTTGCAAAAGATTGCAAATGAACTACAAGAAAATATTCGCCCAAGTTCCCAAAAATAAATCATATTGGGTATTTCTTTTAATCTCTCCAACACTCTATATATGAATCACATAAACTCAAGGTGTTTATAAATGTTTTTCAATTTTACTTAGATATCTCCAAGGGTTTCTCGAATTACAAAAACATGCTTTTAGGAATTTACCCTTGCCTATGTAAGATTACTACTAGAATTCTCAAACATTTCTCTCTATCTTCTATAAAATTCTAAAAATTGTGATAATAATAACGATAAAGATCCATATTTATAACTACTTAAACTAACGAATCTATAACAAGCCCAAAACATTATCATTTAACAAATAAATCCACGAACCAACACAACAAAGTCCAATACAGGTGAACTGAAAAAATCAGACTTAAGCTCCAGCAAATGAACCTTTTGCCATGCTGGCTCCAATGCTGATTATATTTCTTTCGCTCTAGCTCCATTGTTAGCCTTACGCCATGCCATGCCACTAGACCGGCTCTGCCTCCACTTGAACCTTGATTTTGCCATTTGCATCCACTTACTTTCAACCTTATTTTTCTACTTTAGTAGTACAATAAGCTCACAAGTATGATTCTTCAACAATATTTGAGCCCACCTACTATCGAATTCATCTTTGATGATCTCTGTTTCTGAGCTTTGCAACTCTTCAACCACACTTAAATCTTAACACCCAAGACATGCATAATTGTTCTTTTGAGACAATATAATCTTGCTTATTACCTTTTCATTAATCAAATGATAATCAAAATTATTTGTAATTGTTTCCTCACTATTAATAGTATCCATAGTAGGAACCTCCACCTTAAATTGAGTATTCTCTGTCATTATTTATAAAAGTTTCATCCTCGGGTCTATACTTTTGTTCCCGTGAACACACTCATTAAAAGTAATACATCTACAATTCATGAACTTTGATCTTTTAGATTCCATTTCGAATATCTCATAATCCTTCATACCACTTGGATATCCATTAAAGGCACAATTCATAACATTATCATAAAGCTAAATTAACTTGATTTGATCAAAAAGCAAAGTTTTAAATAACTTGAAAATAGGGTTGGTTACAGTCTTCCTGCACTAAACCTCCATAAGTGTTTTAAAGTCTATTTCTATAAATGATTACCTCTATATAAGGTAAGTTATCTTGGCACCAGCCTTACACTAGAAACTACATGACATCTTAACAATAAAATGTGTTTTTACCCATTGTCTTATACACAACTTATTAAATTGATCTAAAACAACCTCCAGGTTTCTACCTTTTATACTGGTCAAAAAGTACAATTGTGAATGTTACCCTTGCAAGAGAAGGGGCACTTAGAGACCTTAGTATGTATATTTTGTTGTATGGTGGTTAAGGTTTGCCCACATCGGCGAGAAGTCGTGTATGATGGTGTTTATGGTGGTTTACATGACCTTTTCAAGTGAGGTGAGAAGTTTTATGTATTTATCTCACACTTAGGTATAAGCGTATGAATTTGGTCCCTTCACCCCCCTCCCCCTTGGGGAAGAAGTATTTATAGAGGCCTTGGTCCTAGGGTTTCATTGGAAAATGTCATTGGCCACTAAGTCAGTAACAGACTGTTGAATCCCTATTTCCAAGGGAGTCATATGTCAGATGTTGGCCCCTACTCTTTTCTTTCACAAAAAATGTCTTACCCCACATTTCCCATGACTGGGCGCAAGGAGAAAATTTGAGTTAGGTAATACCTACTTGAGAGCTACATATGGTCATCGTCTTTTCTAGGAGGGGGAAATTTATGGTCATCACCCTTTACAGGTCCTTTAAAAATATGACACTATATAGCCCATCAAGCACAAGGCCCTTGATAAAGAACATAGTGTTCTTAAACAATGGTGTGTGGGAGTATCTCGAGGACCTATGTTTCTTGATATATATGAAGGGTTAAACTTATTAGGCTCCAGGATTTTTTAAGAGAAAATATAGTGTTTAACCCTGTCCGAGGAAAATTTAGATCTCTCAAATGAGAGTTTAAATAGCATGGGAAATCTAAGTTCCTCTTGAGAAGTTATATGTAGCTTGGCTTATGAGATTATAAGTCCCTCAGGAAATGCATTGAAACTCTCGGGAGAGATTATAACAAGCCTTCAAACAAGACTTGTGACTAAGTCTCTTAAACTAGACTTTGGTCACGCCTCTTAGGTGACATTTCTATGTTTGATCCCATTTGAGGAAACTCTAAGTCCCTCAGGTGAGAGTTTGAATATCTTGGGTAATCTAAGTCTCTTTGGAGAAGTCATATGTAGCCTGGATGATGAGACTATAAGTCCCTCAGGGGTAGCTTTGAATTCTCGAGTGGGACTTCTATCAAGCCTTCAAACAAGACTTGTGACTAAATTTCTTAAACTAGACTTCGGTCGTGCCTCTTGGGAGAGATTTATATGTTTGATCTCGCCCGAGGAAACTATAATTCCCTCAAGAGAGTTTAAAGAGCCTAGGAAACCTAAGTCCCTCAGGGGAAATCATGTGTATCTCAATTGATAAGACTATTGTGGAACCTTGTTTTACATGTGATATGTTTTTAACAAGGACATCAACTTTTGATGATGACAACTAATGTCTTATAATAAGTCAAGCATGAACGGTTAAACGATAAAGATGTAAACCTTATCATTAGGATTTTATGGACCTGACTATCCAATGATGGCAATCAAATGAAATGTAACTAACGCCTCATAAAAATCTATTCAAGCAAGTGTCAACAAAAGAGAAGTATCTGGAAATGTTTTGAAGTACTTAGTGTAACACCCCAAATTTAATCGGAATATGTTAATTAATTATTTAATTGAGAATATTCATGTTTCGGTGAATTTCTTGTGGTTTTGTGAATATTGGAAAGATGTGCATTTTCGGGTATTTATTTGATTAATAGCATATAATATTAATTTATTAGTATTATTATAAATTAAATGGAATATAAGTGAAATAAGGGCAATTTGGGCATTTGAGGGAGTTAGTAAGGGTAATGAGGGAAAAGCCCAATTTGTGAGGCCCAAGACTAGGTTGGACAAAATTGAGTTCTGAAGGGGAATTTGAATTCATTTGTGTTAACCGTGAAAGTTTGGTGGTCAGAGCTCTGAAGGAAAGGATGGAGGCAGAAGATCCTGAAGTTAATCGTGAAAGCTGCGAATCGACTAAGGTATGGGGAGTATCGTTGTTCATGATTTTCTATGTATGTCTTTAGATATGTTTATGGTTGGTTTATGATTTAAGGTGTTTTGGGTTGGTTGTGGGAAAATAGGGAATTTGATGATAAGACTTTGAGGTTAGGGGTAATGGTATGTAACACTGAATATTGATATGAGAAGGAAAACCCTAGGCCTTCGTGACCAAAACCTTGGATTGTGATATGTTTGACCCTTAGGAATAGGAATGTTCAATTGTGAGTAACTATAATGCACTCAGAGCAATTAGAGAAAAATAATGATTTAGGCAGTGCAAATGTTTCCATATTGGCCTAATAAACCATAGATGTTGAGCCGTTATCGCCATATGACCGTAGGGATGATTTAAGGATGTTTTGAGGGTATTGGGTAAGTGAATCGTATGAGTATTTGGGCAAGAATCAGTTTTGGTCGTAACAGGTTTTTGCTGTCATCGCTACAGACTCGCCTAGCGAGCAAGCCAGCGAAGGTAGCAGAGTTCGCGAAGTTGATTGTTTTGCAGCGATGCCTTGATGTGTAATTCTGGGATTTCTGGGATGGATTAACCCGAGTATGACTGTGGGTTTTGGGGGATGTGTACATGATGTTATGATAGTTTTCTATGATGTATCGATTGAGTTAATATGATGAAATTACCATGATTTGATGAACTATGTGATAACATGAGATATGATGATTTTATGTGATGATGATGAGTATGATGAATGATGATGCACCATATGCTGTATTGGGAGGATTATTATTATGACGTGCGCATCATGCATTCATGTGCATCCGGACTTCGGTTCAGGACCTCAATTGCTTTGGCTTCAATCCCACTGTGTGGATGTGAAGTATGTTGATATGCTTCGATCCTATTGATGGGGATCTATGGAGGGTTGATGGGCCAGTGTCCATCACGCTGTGATGATTGGTACCACATGCATTGATTTGTGTTGCATTGCATTTATGAGTCTTTGTGTATAAATTATGACGTTGTGGCCTTTGAGGCATATTAGAGGATATGAATGTGTTGAATATTATTATGATGCCGTTTATGCATTAATTGTTATACATTGATTATTATGAATTGTTTTACTCACCCTACTTGCTTGAATGTTACCTCTACATGGGTAACATGCAGATGATCCAGTTTAGCTGTGGACGCCGGCGAGGAGTTAGTTTTGAAATTTTTGAGCGTTTTAGTATTTTGGTCAGCCTAGAGGGTCTTGCTCTGATATGTAACATAGGGTTAGGTTCTTTGAGTTGATTTTATATTGTTGATGTTATTTTGATTAATTTCCCTTTTTGAGGAAAACTTTGAGTTATGCTTTGAGTTCCGCTGTTAATGATGTTTTAATGTATTTTGGGAAAAACCCGTAGTTACGGAGTATGGACCTATTTTGATGACTTTGAGAAATGTACGCCCTTTTAATGGCTTTTTAATGAGATTTATTTATTCACTCTGATTTTCTGTGTTATTTTGCCTTGATATTTTTGGGGTAGAAAAAGGGTGTTACATTAGTGGTATCATAGCAGGTCGGTCCATCCGGCCAAGTGTTTATGTTGTTAATCCCCTGTCAGTCGATAGTGTGAGAACGCTATCGATGAGTTGTTTCCTTCTAACCTTGTTGGTGGTTGTAGATGGCAGGAAGGAATGATCGTGTTATTGTTGATGCGCTGGAATCACTTGCCCCAGTGATGGCTCAAAATGGTGGACCTCCAGATGAGTTTCGTGCTTTGGGAAAGTTTCAGAGGAACAATCTGTCGACTTTTGTGGGTACTCATGATCCTGATGGTGCCCAGAAGTGGCTGAAAGTGATTGAGAATATTTTCCGAGTTATGGCATGCACTGATGCGCAGCAGGTACAGTTTGGTACGCATATGCTGGCTGAGGAGGCTGAGGACTGGTGGGATAACACTCGCCAGAGATTAGAAGATGTGGGCATTGCAATAACTTGAACTGTGTTTAAAGAAGAGTTTCTGAGAAAGTATTTTCCTGGAGATGTTCAGGGGAAGAAAGAGGTGGAGTTCCTTGAGATGAAACAAGGTAATATGATTGTGGCTGAGTATGCAGCAAAGTTTGAGTCTTTGGTCAAGTTTTGTCCGTATTACAACTGTGCTGACACAGAGATGTCGAAGTGTCTCAAGTTTGAGAATGGTTTGAGAACAGAGATTAAGCAGGAAATTGGGTATCAGCAGATTCGTCGGTTTTCGGAACTAGTGAACAAGAGCAGAATTTATGATGAAGATAGTCGAGCTCGATCTACTCACTACAAGCAGTTGAGTGAGAAGAAAGAGAAAGGTTAGTTCAGGGGAAACCTGTAACACCCATTTTAATTATTTAGTCATTTTATAATTATTTTAAATATTATACGTTGGTGTGTCCTTTGGTGGGGGTGTATTTGGTGATGTTTGGTGGGTGTCCCTAATGTGGAAGGACTATTGGTGGTATTTTGGTGTGAAATATAATAATATAAAAATAATAGTAACATTGGTGGGGGTGTTATTATTATTATTATTATTATTATTATTATTATTATTATATTTATTATATTTGTTAATATTATTAATATTATTATTATTTTGGTGAAATAATGATATTATTATTATTATTATTATTATATTTATTATATTTGTTAATATTATTAATATTATTATTATTTTAGTGAAATAATGATATTATTATTATTATTATTATTATATTTTTTTAATATTATTAATATTATTATTATTTTGGTGAAATAATGATATTAGTATTATTATTATTATTATTATATTTATTATATTTGTTAATATTATTAATATTATTATTATTATTTTGGTGAAATAACGATATTATTATTATTATTATTATTATTAATGAGTATTATTATTATTATGATTATTATTATTATTAGTATTATAATATTATTAGTATTAATAATAATATTGTATTATTTTATTAAGTTATTTTATTAATTGGGATTAGATTTAATAAAGAAAATAGAATGTGAAGGGGTGGGGAGAGTGGTACGATACATTTGAGAAATTGAGAAAAAGGGAACGAAGAACGGAAGAGAAAAGGGGAAGGCCAAGAGACCAATTCTAGGAGGATTTCTATCGATCAACCAATTGATAAGGTAAGGGGGGGAGAAATTTGATTGGGAATGGTTTATACATGTATAGGGTAGAGGGGATTCCTTAACCCCGTAGGAATTTATCGTTATATAAAGTTTTATATTGGCATGCTATGATTATTGTTGATGTTGGGGGACTGATGAATGCTGATGATGCATTTTGGGGTATATATATATATATATATATATATATATATGGTGATGATAGTAACTGTAGTGTTGAGCCATTTTGTTGGATTGTTGATGTTACTGTAGTATTGATCCATTTTGTTGGATTGTTGATGTTACTGTAGTGTTGATAGTAACTAGGAATATAACGCTGATGAGATTATGTGTTGTTACCGTAGTGTTGGCAATGACCATGATTATAGCTTTGGGAAAAGTTATGTGTTGTTTCCCTATAGTGTCGTTAATGACTATGGTTAGGACCTTGGTGAGATTCAGAGTGACTCTGAAGTGTCGGTAATGTACCGTAATGTCGGTTCTAGAGTAGAAATTATAGGATAATTGGTAAGTATAATATCTATTGGCATGTTTGTGATTGTGGATTGATGTTGATGAATTATTGATTTTGGTGTATAGGCTGAGGTGTTGGTTTAGGGAGGTTCTGAGTAACCTCAGAGACTTTTGGTGAGATGTCTGAATTGGTCTCGTGTGATCCTTCTAGCCTTGCTGTAGTGTGAAAATGATGAGTATGGGATATAACTTGTGTACTTGGGGATAGTACGTGTTTCCCTTAATATTGTTGGTGAGCAATTAGTAATGTATATGTGTATAGTGATCAGTAGGATCGTGTATCCCCGAGTGGGGGGGAACGTAGTTATATCCGGTGTGATAGTATGAATTTGTTTACTATCTGATTGATTTATATGGTGTTGGTGTAATATATCTATACATATGCATTGTTGTATGATGATATGATCAGGAGGATCGTGTGCACTTAGCGTGCCAGAATATAATAATTATGCATTGGTGTCTTGCATATCATGGTGTTTTGGTGGGATGAATCATGTCTCAGGAGGAGCGTAAGTGATTCATCCGTACTCCTTTGTGGAGAATGGTGGGGGATAGATCATGTCTCAGGAGGAGCGTAAGTGATCTATCCAGGTTCGATTGAATGAACCAATGAGTCGGTACCGCATGCATGGTGTTGAGTTGCATAATTGCATTATAATATGTTATATTGTAATTTGAACAGTAGGTTCGTTATATGGTGTTGTTGGGGTGAATAATTGATGTGTTGGTGTGTTTTACTGCCTTATTACATGTATTACATTACCATTATATTTTTGATCATGATTTCTCACCCCTTTGCTGTTGTTGTGTCTGTGCTTCTCCGGAAGTACAGATAATCCAGGTACTTAGCTAGCTTGGATTATGGTGTGACAGTCGAGTCTAGGATGCTCTGATACGTAGCACGGGACTTGGGCGCTTTTATTTGTTTTATGAAGAACTTATATTTTATTTTCCTGTGAACGTATCAAACTTTTATTGGGTTTTATATTTAATATTCCGCTGTATTTGGAGAAAAACCTTTTTATAAGGAAACGTTGTTTTCATGTGATATCCCACTTGGGAAATTGGAACTCTGATTTTGTTTATTTATAATGTTTATTAATTTAATTGATTTTGGGAAGTGGGGTGTTACAATTGGTATCAGAGCAGGTCGGTCCGTCCGGCCAGTGTTGTTGAGTCGAGTTGAGTCTGTCCTTTATGATGTAGTTGAATATCTTTTAACTTGGTGTTGCTATGTTTGAGCAGTATGGCAGGAAGGAACGATGCTGCATTGGCTGCTGCTATGCAAGCAATGGCGCAGGCAGTTGCTAATCAGAATCAAACTGCAGATGCCCAATTCAGGAGTTTGGCGCAGTTTCGGAGCAACAAGCCGCCAACGTTTGAAGGAGGAATTCTGGACCCAGAAGCTGCTCAGAAGTGGCTGAAGGCAATTGAGAAGATCTTCAGAACGATGGAATGTACTGATGAGCAGAAGGTGAGATTTGGTACTCACATGCTGGAAGGTGAGGCTGAAGCCTGGTGGGACAATAGTCGCCAAAGATTGGAAGCTGTTGGAACCGCCATTACTTGGGAGGTGGTTCGGAAGGGTTTTTTGGAAAAGTATTTTCCAGAAGATATTCGCAGTGCTAAGGAAATTGAATTCTTAGAGTTGAAGCAGGGTAGTATGACGGTAGCGGAGTATGCTGCTAAATTTGAGGAGCTAGTGCAGTATTGTCCTCACTATAATGTGGAGGGGGCGATGACTTCTAAGTGCTTAAAGTTTGAGAATGGACTGCGTCCAGAGATTAAGTTGGGAATTGCTTGTCAGAAGATCAGGAGCTATCCTGAGCTAGTAAGTAGGAGCAGGATATATGATAACGATAACTGAGCTAGGATTGCGCACTACAAAGCTGTTAATGACCGTAAGGGTAACCAGAGGTTTAGTGGTACTCCTTATAGTGTTGCTGCTGATAAGGGAAAACGTAAAGCTGTTGTTGATAAGAAGCCTAGAGATGGGAGAGCATCTGCTGAAGGGAAATGTTTTCGGTGCGGTGGTATAGGACACCGTGCTAATGATTGTCCTAATGAAGCCAAGAAGTGTTTTAAGTGTGGGAAACCAGGTCATGTGATAGCTGACTGCAGAGCAACCATGCCGACCTGTTATAACTGTGGTGAGAAGGGTCATATCAGTACACATTGTGAGAAGCCGAAGAAGCCTCAGACGTCTCCGGCTAGTGGGAAAGTGTTTACCTTAGCAGGGACTCAAGCTGCCAGTGATGAGCGTGTTATCAAAGGTACTTGTATTATCAATAATATTCCTTTGATTGCTATTATTGATACGGGTGCATCACACTCGTTTATTTCTGTGGATTGTGTGGAGAGAATAGGATTGGTGCCGTCTACTCTGGAGAGACGAATGACTATTGAGACACCCTCTATAGGTTCAGTGACTACTTCTTTGGTATGCCTGAAGTGTCCGCTGACTATTTTCGGTAGAGAATTTGAAGTGGATTTGATTTGTCTACCACTTGGTAAATTGGATGTTATTCTGGGTATGAACTGGTTAGAGTTCAACCGAGTCTACATCGACTGTTTTCGGAAGGAATTGTTGTTCTTGACCCCTGAAGAGGAAGCTTTAGCAAGTTCTTTGTCTAATAAAGAATTGAGGGCCTTGTTGGAAGATGAAACTAGAGTGTTTGCTTTATTTGTAACATTATCGGGGGATAGCAAAGTGTCAATAGAGGAAGTAGCTGTGGCGAATGAATTTCCGGAAGTGTTTCCTGACGACATTACGGAATTGCCTCCGACGCGAGAAGTGGAATTTGGTATTGATCTTGTTCCTGGTACGAGGCCTATTTCTATGGCACCGTACAGGATGTCTGCAGTGGAATTGGCTGAGTTGAAGTCTCAGATTGGAGAATTGTTGGATAGGAAGTTTATTAGGCCAAGTGTATCGCCGTGGGGAGCTCCAGTGTTATTGGTGAAGAAGAAGGATGGTAGTATGCGTTTGTGCATCGATTACCGTCAATTGAATAAAGTAACTATTAAGAATAAGTATCCTCTACCTAGGATTGATGACTTGATGGACCAGCTGGTGGGAGCTCGTGTATTTAGTAAGATCGGGTTATCATCAGATAAGAGTAAAAGAAGGTGATGTTCAGAAGACTGCCTTTAGGACTCGATATGGACATTACGAATATGCTGTAATGCCGTTTGGAGTGACTAATGCGCCGGGAGTATTTATGGAGTATATGAACAGAATTTTCCATTCTTATTTGGATCAGTTCATTGTAGTGTTTATTGATGATATATTAATTTATTCTAAATCTGATGAAGAGCATGCAGGACATTTGAGGATTGCCTTGCAAGTGTTGAAAGAAAATAAACTATTTGCTAAATTGTCAAAGTGTGACTTCTGGTTGAGGAAAGTGAGTTTCTTGGGGCATGTAATATCTGAAGATGGAATAGCGGTGGATCCGTCAAAAGTAAGTGCAGTATTGCAGTGGGAACCGCCGAAGACAGCGACAGAAATTAGGAGCTTTCTGGGTTTAGCTGGTTATTACCGCAGGTTTATTGAAGGTTTCTCTAATTTGGCGTTGCCATTAACTCAGTCAACGAGAAAGAACCAAGTCTTTGTATGGGACGCTGCTTGTGAAGAAAGTTTTGAAGAGTTGAAAAAGAGATTGACTACGGCACCGGTGTTAGTGTTACCGACTCCGAGTGAACCGTTTGTGGTGTACTGTGATGCGTCTAAGATGGGATTAGGTGGAGTTCTTATGCAGAATGGTAAAGTAGTAGCATATGCATCGCGGCAATTGAGAGCGCATGAGCGAAATTATCCGACTCATGATCTTGAATTAGCTGCGGTTGTTTTTGTGTTGAAAATCTGGAGACATTATTTATATGGTTCAAGATTTGAAGTGTTTAGTGATCATAAGAGTCTGAGATACCTATTTGATCAGAAAGAGCTTAATATGAGGCAGAGAAGATGGTTGGAATTTTTGAAGGATTATGACTTCAGTTTGAGTTATCATCCAGGAAAGGCCAATGTAGTGGCAGATGCTTTGAGTAGGAAAGCAATTCATATGGCAGCTCTGATGGTGAAAGAAATTGAGTTAATTGAACAATTTAGAGATTTGAGCATGGTTTGTGAGACTACTGCAGATAGTGTAATGTTGGGTATGTTGCAGGTAAATAATGACTTCTTGGATATGATTAGAGAAAATCAGAAGTTGGATGTGAAATTGGTAGATTTGATGCCTGGAGTAGGAAGTGACTCTGATAGTGACTTTAAATTGGATAGTACAGGTGTGTTGAGATTTAGAGGCAGGATTTGTGTACCAGATAATGAGGAATTAAAAAAGTCAATTTTGAGTGAAGGACACCGTAGTAATCTGAGTATTCATCCTGGAGCTACGAAGATGTATCATGATTTGAAGAAATTATTTTGGTGGTCTGGTATGAAAAGAGACATTGCTCAATTTGTGTATGCCTGTTTGACGTGTCAGAAGTCGAAGGTAGAACACCAAAGACCTTCTGGATTTATGCAACCATTAGAGATTCCGGTTTGGAAATGGGATTGCATTACTATGGATTTTGTTACAGGTTTGCCGAATACAGCGAGAGATTTTGATGCTATCTGGGTGATTGTGGATCGATTGACGAAGTCTGCACATTTTGTACCAATCAACATTAGTTTTCCATTAACGAAGCTGGCGGATATTTATATTCGGGTAATTGTGAAGTTGCATGGCGTTCCGTCCAGTATTGTATCGGATAGAGATCCGCGGTTTACTTCGGAATTTTGGAAAAGCTTGCAGGAAGCTTTGGGGACTAAGTTGAAGTTGAGTTCAGCTTATCATCCACAAACTGATGGTCAGTCGGAGAGGACTATTCAGTCACTTGAGGATTTGTTGAGAGCTTGTGTGTTGGAAAAGGGTGGTGCGTGGGATACTCATTTACCATTGATTGAGTTCACGTACAATAACAGTTACCATTCTAGTATCGGAATGACACCGTTTGAAGCTTTGTATGGGAGGAGGTGTAGGACTCCTCTGTGTTGGTATGAAACTGGTGAGAATGTGGTGCTTGGACCAGAAATTGTACAGCAGACTACTGGGACAATTCAAATGATTCGTGAGAAAATGAAAGTGTCTCAGAGTAGGCAGAAAAGTTATCATGATAATCGGAGGAAAGAGTTGGAATTCTGTGTAGGTGATCACGTATTCCTAAGAGTTAATCCGATGACTGGTGTGGGTCGTGCATTGAAGTCCAAGAAGCTGGATCCTAAGTTTATTGGACCTTATGAAATTCTGCAAAGAATTGGTGCTGTAGCTTATAGGGTGGCGTTGCCACCTGAGTTATCGAACTTACATGATGTGTTTCATGTGTCGCAATTGCGAAAGTATGTTTCTGATCCATCTCATGTTATTCAGAGAGATGATGTTCAGGTTCGGGAGAATCTTACTATTGAGACGATGCCGTTGAGGATCGAGGACCGTAAGATGAAACAGCTCCGAGGGAAAGAGATACCTTTGGTGAAGGTAGCTTGGGGAGGTGCTGCAGGAGGCAGTGTGACCTGGGAGTTGGAAAGCAGGATGCGAGAAGCGTATCCGGAGCTATTTCCATCAGGTAATTTTCGAGGACGAAAATAATTAAAGTGGGGGAGAGTTGTAACACCCATTTTAATTATTTAGTCATTTTATAATTATTTTAAATATTATACGTTGGTGTGTCCTTTGGTGGGGGTGTATTTGGTGATGTTTGGTGGGTGTCCCTAATGTGGAAGGACTATTGGTGGTATTTTGGTGTGAAATATAATAATATAAAAATAATAGTAACATTGGTGGGGGTGTTATTATTATTATTATTATTATTATTATTATTATTATTATTATTATTATTATATTTGTTAATATTATTAATATTATTATTATTTTGGTGAAATAATGATATTATTATTATTATTATTATTATTATTATATTTATTATATTTGTTAATATTATTAATATTATTATTATTTTGGTGAAATAATGATATTATTATTATTATTATTATTATATTTATTATATTTGTTAATATTATTAATATTATTATTATTTTAGTGAAATAATGATATTATTATTATTATTATTATTATTATATTTTTTTAATATTATTAATATTATTATTATTTTGGTGAAATAATGATATTAGTATTATTATTATTATTATTATTATATTTATTATATTTGTTAATATTATTAATATTATTATTATTATTTTGGTGAAATAACGATATTATTATTATTATTATTATTATTATTAATAATGAGTATTATTATTATTATGATTATTATTATTATTAGTATTATAATATTATTAGTATTAATAATAATATTGTATTATTTTATTAAGTTATTTTATTAATTGGGATTAGATTTAATAAAGAAAATAGAATGTGAAGGGGTGGGGAGAGTGGTACGATACATTTGAGAAATTGAGAAAAAGGGAACGAAGAACGGAAGAGAAAAGGGGAAGGCCAAGAGACCAATTCTAGGAGGATTTCTATCGATCAACCAATTGATAAGGTAAGGGGGGGAGAAATTTGATTGGGAATGGTTTATACATGTATAGGGTAGAGGGGATTCCTTAACCCCGTAGGAATTTATCGTTATATAAAATTTTATATTGGCATGCTATGATTATTGTTGATGTTGGGGGATTGATGAATGCTGATGATGCATTTTGGGGTATATATATATATATATATATATATATATATATATATATATATATATATATATATATATATATATATATATATATATATATATATATATATATATATATATATATATATATATATATATATATATATATATATATATATATATATATATATATATATATATATATATATATATATATATATATATATATATATATATATATATATATATATATATATATATATATATATATATATATATATATATATATATATATATATATATATATATATATATATATATATATATATATATATATATATATATATATATATATATATATATATATATATATATATATATATATATATATATATATATATATATATATATATATATATATATATATATATATATATATATATATATATATATATATATATGGTGATGATAGTAACTGTAGTGTTGAGCCATTTTGTTGGATTGTTGATGTTACTGTAGTATTGATCCATTTTGTTGGATTGTTGATGTTACTGTAGTGTTGATAGTAACTAGGAATATAACGCTGATGAGATTATGTGTTGTTACCGTAGTGTTGGCAATGACCATGATTATAGCTTTGGGAAAAGTTATGTGTTGTTTCCCTATAGTGTCGTTAATGACTATGGTTAGGACCTTGGTGAGATTCAGAGTGACTCTGAAGTGTCGGTAATGTACCGTAATGTCGGTTCTAGAGTAGAAATTATAGGATAATTGGTAAGTATAATATCTATTGGCATGTTTGTGATTGTGGATTGATGTTGATGAATTATTGATTTTGGTGTATAGGCTGAGGTGTTGGTTTAGGGAGGTTCTGAGTAACCTCAGAGACTTTTGGTGAGATGTCTGAATTGGTCTCGTGTGATCCTTCTAGCCTTGCTGTAGTGTGAAAATGATGAGTATGGGATATAACTTGTGTACTTGGGGATAGTACGTGTTTCCCTTAATATTGTTGGTGAGCAATTAGTAATGTATATGTGTGTAGTGATCAGTAGGATCGTGTATCCCCGAGTGGGGGGGAACGTAGTTATATCCGGTGTGATAGTATGAATTCGTTTACTATCTGATTGATTTATATGGTGTTGGTGTAATATATCTATACATATGCATTGTTGTATGATGATATGATCAGGAGGATCGTGTGCACTTAGCGTGCCAGAATATAATAATTATGCATTGGTGTCTTGCATATCATGGTGTTTTGGTGGGATGAATCATGTCTCAGGAGGAGCGTAAGTGATTCATCTGTACTCCTTTGTGGAGAATGGTGGGGGATAGATCATGTCTCAGGAGGAGCGTAAGTGATCTATCCAGGTTCGATTGAATGAACCAATGAGTCGGTACCGCATGCATGGTGTTGAGTTGCATAATTGCATTATAATATGTTATATTGTAATTTGAACAGTAGGTTCGTTATATGGTGTTGTTGGGGTGAATAATTGATGTGTTGGTGTGTTTTACTGCCTTATTACATGTATTACATTACCATTATATTTTTGATCATGATTTCTCACCCCTTTGCTGTTGTTGTGTCTGTGCTTCTCCGGAAGTACAGATAATCCAGGTACTTAGCTAGCTTGGATTATGGTGTGACAGTCGAGTCTAGGATGCTCTGATACGTAGCACGGGACTTGGGCGCTTTTATTTGTTTTATGAAGAACTTATATTTTATTTTCCTGTGAACGTATCAAACTTTTATTGGGTTTTATATTTAATATTCCGCTGTATTTGGAGAAAAACCTTTTTATAAGGAAACGTTGTTTTCATGTGATATCCCACTTGGGAAATTGGAACTCTGATTTTGTTTATTTATAATGTTTATTAATTTAATTGATTTTGGGAAGTGGGGTGTTACAAAACCCGTATGTGACTTCTGGTGATAAAGGAAAGCAGAAGGCTTATGATGGGAAAAAGCCAAGTGGGGGAGCGGTTACTGCTCCAGGTAAGTGTTATAAATGTGGCGAGCAAGGCCACCGTGCTGAGAATTGTAAAGCGCTAAGGTGTCATCATTGTGGCAAGAGGGATCACAAGGCTAATGACTGCAAAGATGAAGCTCCAACTTGCTTCAAATGTGGAGAGAAGGGGCATATCAGTACCTAGTGTCAGCAGTCGAAGAAGACTGCTACTGCTGCTCAGACAAGTGGCAAAGTGTTTGCTTTGAGCGGTGTAGAAGAAGCCAAGACGGATAACTTGATCAGAGATACGTGTTTTATTAATGATGTTGAATTGATTGCTATAGTTGATATTGGTGCTACCCATTCATTTATTTCGCTTGAATGTGCTAAGAGGTTGAATTTGAATTTGTCTGCTATGAGTGGGAGTATGGTTATTGATACCCCAGCTAATGGTTCTGTGACTACTGCTTTAGTCTGTTTGAGCTGCCCTTTGACTATTTATGATAGGAACTTTGTGATGGACTTGGTTTGTCTACCTTTGAATCAAATTGATGTTATCCTTGGGATGAATTGGTTGGAGTACAACTATGTTCACATTGATTGTTATAGTAAGACTGTGAGATTTCCTGAGTTTGGTGATGGTGGAGAGTTGATGTTTGTATCCGCTAAGCAAGTGGAAGGACTCTTAGAAGATGAGGCTAAGATGTTTGCTTTGTTTGCTTTGTTTTCTTCACTTCAAGTGGATTGTGAAGCAGTGGGCGTGGAGCTACCAGTTGTTCGGGAATTTCCTGAGGTGTTTCCAGACGACATGAATGACCTACCTCCTGAGCGTGAGGTAGAGTTTACTATTGAGGTGATACCGGGCACTAGTCCTGTATCGATGGCTCCTTATCGGATGTCTGCATCTGAGTTAGGGGAATTGAAGAAACAATTGGAAGATTTGCTTGAGAAGAAGTTTGTTCGACCGAGTGTTTCTCCGTGGGTTGCTCCGGTGTTGTTGGTGAAGAAGAAAGATGGTAGTATGAGATTGTATGTGGATTATCGGCAGTTAAATAAAGTGACGATTAAGAATAAATATACATTTCTGAGGATTGATGATTTAATGGATCAATTGGTGGGTGATTGTGTGTTTAGCAAGATTGATTTGAGGTCTGGTTATCATCAGATTCGTGTTAAGCCTGATGATATTCCGAAGACAGCTTTCAGGACGAGATATGGACACTATGAGTATACTGTGATGCCATTTGGAGTTTCGGATGCATATGACATATTCATGGAGTATATGAATAGGATTTTCCATCCTTATTTGGATCAGTTTGTAGTGGTGTTTATTGATGATATTTTGATATATTCTAACTCTGAAGAAGAGCATGCGCAACATCTAAGAGTTGTATTGTAGGTTTTGAAAGACAAGAAGCTTTACGCCAAGTTGTCTAAGTGTGAGTTTTGGTTAAAGGAAGTGAGTTTCCTTAGCCATGTGATTTCTAGTGGAGGGATTATTGTAGATTCGTCGAAGATTGATGTTGTGTTGCAGTGGGAAGCTCCAAAGTCTGCTACTGAGATTCGTAGTTTCCTTGGGTTGGATGGTTATTATCGCAGGTTTATAGAAGGCTTTTCTAAGTTGGCGTTTCCATTGACTCAGTTGACTCGAAAGGGTCAAGCTTATGTGTGGGATGTTGCTTGTGAGAAGAGTTTTGTAGAACTCAAGAAGAAGTTGATGACTGCTCCAGTGTTGATTTTGCCAAATTCGAGTGAGTCCTTTGTGGTGTATTGTGATGCGTCGAAGATGGGCCTTGGAGGCGTATTGATGCAGAACGGTCAGGTTGTTGCTTACGCTTTCAGACAACTGAAGGTTCATGAAAGAAATTATCCTACGCATGATTTAGAGTTGGCCGCTGTGGTGTTTGTGTTGAAGATTTGGAAACATTATCTATTTGGGTTCAGATTCGAAATGTTCAGTGATTACAAGAGTCTGAAGTATTTGTTTGATCAGAAAGAGTTGAACATGAGGCAGCGAAGATGGCTTGAACTTCTGAAGGATTATGATTTTGAATTGAGTTACCATCCGGGTAAGGTTAATGTTGTGGCTGATGTATTGAGTAGGAAGTCCTTGCATATGTCGATGCTTATGGTTCGAGAGTTGGAACTGATTGAGCAATTCAGAGATATGAGTTTGATTTGTGAAGAGACTCCTAACAGTGTGAAACTGGGTATGTTGAAGCTGACTAGTAGTATTCTCCAAGAGATCAGAGACGGTCAGAAATCTGATTTGAGTTTGGTGGATCGTCTCGCGTTAATTAATCAAAGTAACGGAGGTGATTTTCGGATCGATGAGAATGGTGTGATGAGGTTCCGAGATAGAGTATGTGTCCCCGATGTGCCAGAAATCAGGAAGAGCATTCTTGAAGAAGGTCATAGAAGCGGGTTGAGTATTCACCCTGGTGCCACAAAGATGTATCAAGACTTGAAGAAGTTGTTTCGGTGGCCTAGTATGAAGAAGGAAATTGTTGAATTTATGTATGCTTCTTTGACTTGCCAAAAGTCGAAGATTGAACATTAGAGACCGCCAGGTCTGATGCAACCGTTGAGTATTCCAGAATGGAAATGGGATAGCATTTTTATGGATTTTGTGACAAGTTTGCCGAAGACGTTGAAGGGATATGATTCAATTTGGGTAATTGTTGATAGATTGACTAAATCAGCTCATTTTGTATCGATGAGGGTCAATTATTCGTTGCAGAAGCTTGTTGAATTGTATATTGAGCAGATTGTGAAGTTGCATGGTGTTCCGTCGAGTATTGTGTCTGATAGAGATCCGAGATTTACATCGAGGTTTTGGGAGAGTTTGCATGCAGCTTTGGGTACTAAGTTGAGGTTGAGTTCTGCCTATCATCCGCAGTCGGATGGACAGACAAAAAGAACTATCCATTCTTTAGAGGATTTGTTGAGAGCTTGTGTTTTGGATTAAGGTGGATCGTAGGATAGTTATTTGTCATTGGTTGAGTTTACCTACAATAACAGTTACCATTCTAGTATCGGAATGGCACCGTATGAGGCCTTGTATGGTAGGAGGTGTAGGACTCCTTTGTGTTGGTATGAATCAGGCAAGAGTGTTGTGCTCGGACCTGAAATTGTGCAAGAGACGACTGAAAAGATCAAGATGATCCGTGAAAAGATGAAAGTGTCGCAGAGTCGTCAGAAGAGTTACCATGATAAGAGGAGGAAAGCACTTGAATTCCAAGCGGGAGATCATGTGTTTCTGAGAGTTACACCGGTAACTGGTGTTGGTCGAGCTTTGAAGTCTCAAAAGCTCACATCGCGTTTTATTGGTCCGTATCAGATTTCGCAGAAGGTGGGGGAAGTAGCCTATCGGATTGCTTTACTGTCGTCGCTCGCGAATTTTCATGATGTGTTTCATGTGTCTCAGTTGAGGAAGTACGTTCTAGATCTGTCGCATGTGATTCAGATGGATGATGTACAAGTGCGAGATAATTTGACTGTTGAGGTGTTGTCTGTTTAAATTGACGAACGAGAAGTGAAACAGCTACGAGGTAAAGAGATCGCCTTGGTGAAGGTATTGTAGGGAGGATCAGCTGGAGAAAGTTGGACTTGGGAACATGAAGATCATATGAAGGAGTCGTATCCGACTCTGTTTTCTGCAGGTAATTTTCGAGGACGGAAATTCTTTTAAGTGGAAGAGAGTTGTAACACCCCAAATTTAATCAGAATATATTAATTAATTATTTAATTGAGAATATTCATGTTTTGGTGAATTTCCGGTGGTTTTGTGAATATTGAAAAGATGTGCATTTTCGGGTATTTATTTTATTAATAGCATATAATATTAATTTATTAGTATTATTATTAATTAAATGGAATATAAGTGAAATAAGGGCAATTTGGGCATTTGAGGGAGTTAGTAAGGGTAATGAGGGAAAAGCCCAATTTGTGAGGCCCAAGACTAGGTTGAACAAAATTGAGTTATGTAGGGGAATTTGAATTCATTTGAGTTAACCGTGAAAGTTTGGTGGCCAGAGCTCTGAAGGAAAGGTTGGAGGCAGAAGATCCCGAAGTTAATCGTGAAAGCTGCGAATCGACTAAGGTATGGGAGTATCGTTGTTCATGATTTTATATGTATGCCTTTAGATGTGTTTATGGTTGGTTTATTATTTAAGGTATTTTGGGCTAGCTGTGGGAAAATAGAGAATTTGCTGATAAGGCTTTGAGGTTAGGGGTAATGGTATGTAACACTAAATATTGATATGAGAAGGAAAACCTTAGGCCTTCGTGACCAAAACCTTGGGTTGTGATATGTTTGACCCATAGGAATAGGAATGTTCAAATGTGAGTAACTCTGATGCACTCATAGCAATTGCAAGAAAATAGTGATTTAGGCAGTGCAAATGTTACAAGATTGGCCTAATAAACCATAGATGTTGAGCTGTTATCGCTGTATGACCATAGGGATGATTTAGGGATGTTTTGGGGGCATTTGGTAAGTGAATCGTATGAGTATTTGGGCAAGAATCTGTTCTGGTCGTAACAGGTTTTTGCTGTCATCGCTACACACTCGCCTAGAGAGCAAGCCAGCGATGGTTCGCTACAGACTCGCCTAGCGAGCAAGCCAGCGAAGGTTTGCCACAAACTCGCCTAGCGAGCAAGCCAGCGAACGTAGCAGAGTTCGCGAAGTTGATTGTTTTGTAGTGATGCCTTGATGTGTAATTCTGGGATTTCTGGGATGGATTAACCCGAGTATGACAGTGAGTTTTGGGGGATGTGTACATGATATTATGATAGTTTTCTATGATGTATCGATTGAGTTAATATGATGAAATTACCATGATTTGATGAACTATGTGATAACATGAGATATGATGATTTTATGTGATGATGATGAGTATGATGAATGATGATGCACCATATGCTGTATTGGGAGGATTATTATTGTGATGTGTGCAACATGCATTCATGTGCATCCGGACTTCGGTTCAGGACCTCGATTGCTTTGGCTTCAATCCCACTGTGTGGATGTGAAGTATGTTGATGTGCTCCGATCCTATTAATGGGGATCTATGGAGGGTTGATGGCCCAATGTCCATCGCGCTGTAATGATTGGTACCACATGCATTGAGTTGTGTTGCATTGCATTTATGAGTCTTTGTGTATAAATTATGACGTTGTGGCCTTTGAGGCATATTTGAGGATATGAATGTGTTGAATATGATTATGATGCCGTTTATGCATTAATTGTTATACTTTGATTATTATGAATTGTTTTACTCACCCTGCCTGTTTGAATGTTACCTCTACGTGGGTAACATGCAGATGATCCAGTTTAGCCGTGGACGCCGGCGAGGAGTTAGTTTTGAAGTTTTTGAGTGTTTTAGTCTTTTGGTCAGCCTAGAGGGTCTTGCTCT
Organism: Lathyrus sativus; assembly: GCA_963859935.3. Classification (NCBI taxonomy): domain Eukaryota; kingdom Viridiplantae; phylum Streptophyta; class Magnoliopsida; order Fabales; family Fabaceae; genus Lathyrus; species Lathyrus sativus. The sequence goes on along the minus strand of OZ012737.1, from coordinate 37,537,937 downwards.
GATATTTTACATCGAGTTGGGTTCCTTGAGTTGATTTTATACTGCTGACGTTATTTTGATTAATTTTCCTTTTTGAGGAAAACTTTGAGTTATGTTTTGAGTTCCGCTGTTAATGTTGTTTTGATGTATTTTGGGAAAAACCCGTAGTTACGGAGTATGGACCTATTTTGATGACTTTGAGAAATGTACGCCCTTTTAGTGGCTTTTTAATGAGATTTATTTATTCACTCTGATTTTCTGTGTTATTTTGCCTTGATATTTTTGGGGTAGAAAAAGGGTGTTACACTTAGGATCCTCCTAATTGAGTAGTGACACTACTACAAATAACACATCTAATGTCGGTCACGAAATGCATTTAACCTCGGCTACACAGACGAGGTAACAAAGGGCGACATGAAAAGAAATCACTTTTTACCTCGGTGTTTTTAAAAATGAGGTTAGAAATTAAAAGGTTGTGGGTTCGATCCCCAACATCAGCATTTTTATAATTTTAAGAACTAGATTGCACACCCAATAATATCACAATGTTATTACCTCGGTTTTATGTAAACAACAAGGGGATAATTTTTTTTTGTATTGTCGTTTGCACCTGTATTACGGAACCATATTCTTGAATATAGAATCATATTTTGCAGATTTCTTACGTACCTATAGTTTAAACAACATTCAAATTTAATTAGGTCAATAAAAAACAACTCTAAATATATAGTACAATGACTAAAAAGGAGTAAAATGATTAATTATAAATTTCAAAGGGACATAAAACATTTACTTACTAGTTTTCCTATGTCCCCTCTTCATGATCACGACGAATAGCATACACATCATTTGTATCATTTTCTTCATATGCTTGATTTTCATCAGTACTATAACGAAGATGTTTACCTTGAACAATAATTGACCATCTAGTGTTAGAAGGATCAGTGGCATAAAAAACTTGTTTAGAAATAAAAAGTTACATTTAGAAATGTCGTATGCACTCTAAGTAATTACATTAAACTTAGGCATACGTGACAACCATTTGTAAAGATATGATGCACTACTCTCTTTGCAAATTAAAAATATGTGGGAAAAATTGAATTCAGATAAAAAAAACAAGAACAACCTTTTCTATTCCCAAAAGAGACAAACAACTATAATGATTGAAATTTTTCTTCATTTCTCAAGAGAGTCGCGCGTCATTCAAGAATATCAACCATCAGAAGTAATCATTACAAGCATTAAATCACCAGATGTTTCATCTTCAACCTCTTCTATAAATGCACACTTTCATAAATTGAATTTCCTCATCTTCAGCCTACTCTTCTTAACTTTCTATAGCAACATGAGTTCTCCATCTAAGATGGCTAAGAGCATTATCTCAACAAAAGTTGTTGTAGAGAACAAAATCATCACCACAATACAACACCATCAACAGTCAACTGAGGAGGTCCAACCATCTGAGTTGACTGCTATCAGGGATGCATTGAGGGTAAGGAAGGCCAATAAGATGATGATGATGAAGAAAAAGAGAAAGGTGTCGCAGAAGAGTTTTTTACTATGACTCATATGAGGGTAGTGAGGAGCGAGTC